>CM028380.1:138052268-138106994 GCA_013146195.2 Codonopsis lanceolata
TTTCGAGGGTTTGGTGGTAGGCTCGGCGGTCGGGTAAGGTGGCTAACATTTCCACCAACCCAGTGGCTTTTCAATGTTACTGGTGTTTTGGCTTCCAAGGATGGTGTCCCGAGAGCATATTACAGCTAGTCTCTTTTATGGATAAAGGTGGAGGAATAGGAATGAGGATATATGAAGTGGATGTTTATTTATTTCGAACTTGGGCACAAAAGGGTTTTCATCAACCTCAATCATATTGATTTGAGGTAGAGGGTTATGACTACATTTGGTCGGGGTGGAGGTTTTCAATAACCTTATCATCTATCGAGTCTGGATAGCATTTTTGAGGGTGTAACATTTGTCGGGTGAGGTGACCACTTGGAGCGATGATATTCACGATGCTTGGGCATGGTTCAAATCACAGGCGAGGTCGGGTGGCTTATAATTTTCTAGTGGCTTCAACACTCCTTGTGCCATTAGCCCCTGCGGTATCATCAGGCCCAGGAGCTTGAAGTTCATCAAAATGCTTGGCCTACTTCGATTCTGAAATTAGTCGGACCATTATTTGCTGTATTAATGACTGTCCGACCCATAATACCATGGAACATAGCTATAATTTTGGGTAGAAAATGGGGTTGAGGCATTCCTACCATATTGGTGGAATGCTTGAATGCTGTTGTCTTTCCTTTGGAGTATTGGAAGAACTAGGAGGCGTATTGGTTTCAATTGGCCGGTCAGTATATCGTCATCAATACGGGCTCCTATCTCATTATTTCTTTGAGGGTGGTATAGAGTACCGCATATGTTCAGTAATTGGGGTGGAGGTTTTTGATGAACATCGGCATGACTCGGCCGGATCAGTGCATCGAAAGATGCGTTCGGCTTTCTCTTCCACGACAACAAACTCTGGCGCGGAGTTTCTTTTCCCGTTGGGTGCACGATTCAAGGTCCCTCTATTTTCGGGTTGGTATTATCTTTGTATCTTTCAAGGAATGCTTGACTATCTGGTCCCGGTATTCATGAATGCTATTTGTCAGACGGCATTAACCATTGTTTGGCGGCTCAACGGGGTGAGGTGAAAATTGGAAGCCATAGCCTCAAAGCTAGCTCCCAGTATTTGCATGATGGAATAAGACCTCAAATGGGATATAGGGAATCTAGTCCCGTCAAACTTTTCTATGTCGGGCATTTTGAACTTTGAGGGAAGTATTGCTGATGGTTGCAATGTTAGGGCCAGTAGAAAATTCCCTTTATTGAGGAGTTTAAGCATCATGGCCTTCATATTTTCCATGTCGGCCTCCATTTTAGTGGTTGGGGAGTTGGTTTTTGGTATATACTGGCTGGATTTGGGAAGACTAGGTTATTTTTGGGTTGAAGGTAGGAATTTTGGGCTAGTGGGTTTTGGGTAATATATGGATTCTGGGTTAATGGATTTTGGGCATTATAAGGATTCTGAGTTGGATATGGGTATTGGGTTGGATAAAGGTTTTGGGTTGGTAGATTTTGGACAGTGTAGGGATTTTGGTTTAGTGGGTTTTGGGTAATATATGGATTCTGGGTTGGTGGGTTTTGGGTAGTGTATGGGTTGAATTGGTGGGTTATTGGTAGTTTATTGGGCGACCGGGATCATTAGGAGGTAAATATGTGGTAACTTGGCACAGTGGGTTAAAGCTTTTTGGGTCCATATGTGGGCTACTTAGGAGTGGGTTAGTCATTGGAAAAGGGAGGCCATTTGGATTCTGAGTGTTTGGGGGAATATATGGTGGGTAGGACGGGTAAGGGTAAATATTTGGGTAGTAGGGACTTGGTGGAAGATTGGGATTTGGGATAGTAGTGGTATTTGGTGGGTTGGTGTTTGGCTGAGGAGTTGGGTTAGGAGGCACCTGAGATGTAGATGCTTCTTGGGGAATAGTATGGGAAGAGTTCACCTCACCACTGGATTTTAGACTTTGTACGGACTAGCCATTTGACTCATCATTGCACAACCTTTGATCAAACCATTCTGCATCGCCCGGAGGAAACATACCACAGAGCCCACGAATGCGTACCCATCAGGCGGTTCACTTTCTTACGCCATCTCGGATTCGTGCCCTCAGAGGCCGGTTACGCCATGCACGCAAATCTGGCGATACCCTGGTCGATGTTACGCACTTTGGTTTCCGTATCAATCGGCGATATGATCTGCCTTTCCAAATTCGGGCGGTCTACGAGGAAAATGGGGTTTGGTAGGTATCGGAAAATTTGGTGGCATGCAGGCTTAGAGTACGAGGCGTGCCTTTTATTAGTATTTTATTATTATTTTTTTTTGTTCCTACAATTGGCCCAGGATAAGCACACGCTTTATTTTGTGATCTCGGGACTTTTCACTGGAATAGTGGATTCTTTCTCAGTATAGGACCAACGTATTCCACACGCCTTCGACTCCCGAATTTGGGTGGTGGTCCCAAGCGAGGACCTATACTCTTTCGGGATCCACCATCCGAAATGGTCTAGGTCGAGAATCGAAATTATAAATCACCCACATTTATTTATTTATATTGATATTCTTTTTGTGCGCACTTATTATATTATTTTTGAACTTGCATTTTTTTGACATATATATTATTTTTATTTTTTAAATTTAATTTTTTGACAAAGCCCACAATTCAAAGATGCAAAAACCGGTCGATGCGTGAAGTGTCTGAAAAACTATATGCATTCTAACGTTGGCTTATGCGAGGGGTAGAGTGGCCATGGTGTAGGATAACAGATTCGGAATATTCATATATGCGTGCACGTGTGTGCGGTATCTAAGCGATAAAGCCTTTATTTATTTTACAAATATATGAGCAGAAAAATAAAGCATATATGGCATGTCTTCTTTGTTATGTGTGGATTTTCTCGGCTTTTTATTTTTGGCGCAAACAAGCACACCCATTTTAAGAAATAGAAAGAAAAGCGGAAACTATCTATCCTATTAATTACAAATTTTGGTCCTATGTCCCCAAAATAAAATAGCGAGAATGAATGCGAGATATGTATAAATGTACGAGAATAAAGTAAAAAAGAAAATGAACTGAAGTAAATAATAATATAGAGCCGGAAGTAAAGCCCGACTCTTTTGTTGTCTTTGGAATTTATTGTAATATATATAATATATATATTTTTTTGATTTTATCGAATTTATATATATATATATATATATATATATATATATTAATTTTCTTTTGAAATTTTTTTATACTCTTAAACACGCTGTAATGTATCGGGCAGCTATGGCCGGATGGAGGATCATATCCACAAATATGGCCACGGCAGTATGCGAACACTTTATTCAAATGCGTAAATTAATATGACAAGCATCTTGCAGCCGGAAACAAATAAAAACAAAAAGTTTTGTTTTACAGTCTAGCCCTCCATTTTATTTAAAATAAAACAACTCCCAGCCCAGTCGCCCTTGTGAGGTTCAGAGGGTGCGACCGCGCCTGCGCGCCCTTGGATAGGGGGTGCGGCGCGTGCGGATGCGGGACACCACTTGCTCTCGTTCCACCCTCCCTTGTTTAGGGAAGAGCGAAATCAAAGTGCGAGAGGAGTCTTGTCTATATTAGCACGTTGGAATGTGCCTCGGTTGCCCGAGTTGATTTTGTATCCAATATGGGAGCGATGGTTTTCCATATCAAGTTATCCCTTGTTTAGGGATACCACGGGATATGAATGCATTACCCTTCCATTCTCATTCTCCCTTTTCTTTTCGGGGAAAAAGAGAAGTGCAAGAAAGGATATTGCGACGCCCCCACTATGGATTTATTGAAAATAGCCTTATGGCCCATTCAGATCACTATGGGAGCTATGGGTTTCCCGCATCAAGTTATCCCTTGTTTAGGGGATACCAGGATATGAGAATGCATCACCCCTCTATTCCCGTATCTCCCTTTTTTAGGGGAGAACAGGAAAGTGCAAAGAGGGAATGTTGCGAGGCCCCACTGGATCTAAAAGTTTTAGAGTCGCCATTTTATTTTAAGGCAAAAATAAAGAAAAACCAGAAAAAAGAAAACCAGAGATTTTAAAAAGGCGGGTTCGGAAGCTAAGTTACGAGTTGGGAAGGTGCTAGGCACCCAACTCGCCCTTTCGGTCTCGAAAATGGTTTTTGGCTGAAGTTTGCTTATTGTCACATTTATTTAGCAAATAAATAAGGTATTATAATGACAAGGGAAATTTAAACAAATACATTTGTGGCCATATTATTTACGGACTCGCAGCCGTCTCCTTCCAATAATTACAAACATATTTAAGAATATTTGCCCATTATAACGGCTCTTTTACATAATATTTCCTATTCTAATCCGGGCAGCAAAACGGCTTATATTGGCTACATTGCGCCGGATTTAAATAACAACTTTTGAAAATAAATGAAAGGCAGAAAATACAAAATAAATAAAACGGCGCTCTTAAAGGTATTACCTTTTAGAGCGGCGGTGTGCTCGCTCTGTCCTTCAGGGAGAGGGAGTCTTTTTGTTGTTTGTGTGTGTTGTTGTGTTGATTTGGGCAGAATGACTGCTTTATTTATGTGGGTTTGGGCTTATCAACTCGGACAGAGTGACAACTTATTTGGGTAGGTTTTGACCTTTTTGGTTGGGCGGAACCTAGACTTAATTTATTGACTTTTCAGCTCGTTACTCGGGCAAAGTAACGGCTTACTTTGGGATTTTTTGGACTGGGAAATGAGGTGGATACCTAACCACAAGGCTAGGGATCACTTATAACCTATGGGTTTTTGATTTGGTAGAGTTTGGACGGGGTTTGGAGACTATAGGGGCTTCCACTCACCTATCTCGCACCTCTCGTACTAATAATATCAAAGGAAACGAAGCAGAGCTTCGCTGCGATCTAAAAATCGCGAAAGAATTGTGTTCGTAAACTGGGAGTCGGGGCCTCCTATTTATAGCAGAGGAGAGGGACGCGGCCGGAATTTCTGAATTTCTTTCCCGTGCATCAGCCGCTTGTACCTTGTGCTTCAAGACTTGTACATTATCAATGTGAGAGAGGCGTACAGTGGAAAGGATGGTGCGGCCAAGGCACCCTTGGTGCGGCACCAAGGGGCCTTGGTGCGGCACCATGAAGGCTTTTTACTTTCGAAATTTTGCACTTTACCCCCTGCGGTTCATTGTTTCGCGCATCCTGCTTTTCCTTTCACATTTTTGACTCCTGTAACTTGACATTTGTTAAGATTTAACAGTTCTTGATATTTTATGTCAGTCACATACCACGGGTACGAAATTGGGGTGTCTACAAAGAGCTGAACCAGTTTGAAAGATGTAAGGTGTGGAGCTTAGTTCAAAGACCGACTGATCATCCAGTCATCGGCACCAAGTGGGTTTTCAGAAACAAAAGAGATGAAGAAGGAAATGTCACCAGAAACAAAGCTAGACTGGTTGCACAGGGCTACCGACAGGAAGAAGGAATTGATTTTGATGAAACTTTTGCTCCTGTTGCTAGACTAGAGGCAATCAGAATCTTTCTAGCCTATGCCTCGTTCATGAACTTCAAAGTGTATCAGATGGATGTAAAGAGTGCCTTTACGAACGGTGATCTTCAAGAAGATACGTGGAACGCCTCCGTGATTTGTCATTTCAGACAAACTGGATCACGTCTACCGACTCAAGAAAGCTCTCTACGGCCTGAAGCAAACTCCTAGAGCTTGGTATGAAACTCTATCCAAGTTCTTAATAAAACAAGGATTCGTGAGAGGAAGAATAGACACTACTATATTCATCCTCAAGCACAAAGGCCATTCTCTTCTGGTACAAATCTATGTGGACGACATCATCTTTGGATCAACTAACCAAAGCCTGTGTAAAAGATTCGAGAAGCTGATGCAAAGCAAGTTCGAGATGAGCATGATGGGTGAACTTACTTACTTTCTAGGACTGCAGATACAACAGACTTCCGACGGAATCTTCATCAGCCAAACCAAATATGCAAAGGAACTAATCAAGAAGTTCGGTCTTGATTCAGCTAAAGGATTCGAAACTCCAATGTCTACCGACTGCCATCTTGACAAAGATGAGAAGGGAAAGCAAGAGAACGTGACCAAGTACCGAGGAATCATAGGTTCACTTCTTTACCTTACTGCTAGTAGACCTGACATTATGTTTGCTGTTTGTGTTTGTGCTAGATTTCAGGCAGATCCAAAGGAGTCACATTTGCTTGCTGCCAAACGTATCATCAGATATGTTTCAAAAACAACAAATCTAGGCATATGGTACTCCAAAAACAACAATTTCGATCTAGTTGGATACTCAGATGCAGATTATGCAGCCTGCAAAGTGAGCAGAAGAAGCACCAGTGGGACTTGTCAATTCCTTGGAAATAGACTTGTCTCATGGTCTTGCAAGAAACAAGGATCAGTTGCAAACTCAACCACGTAATACATTCTGCAAGCATTTATTGTTGCTCTCAACTACTATGGATTAAGCAACAACTAGTGGACTACAACATCAAGACTGCAAACTGCCCAATCATGTGTGACAACACATCAGCAATTTCAGTCTCCAAAAATCCAGTAATGCACTCCAAGACTAAGCACATTGATATCCGTTATCATTTCCTCAAAGATCATGTGGAGAAAGGTAACATCAGTTTGGAATATGTTCCAACTGAGCATCAATTGGCTTACATTCTCACAAAACCACTGGATGCCACCAGGTTTGCTTATTTAAGGAGAAATCTTGGTATGATTGATCCTACTGCTTAATTTCAAAGTTATTTGTTATTGTTTCTTTCATACCGGTAGACTTAGTTTTAAACTAATCGGAAGACGTAAGTTCTCCTTTACCGGAAGACTTACAGGTTAGTACTCTTACTTAGTCTATTTTGTTTTTGCAAAAGAGGTTTCTAAAGCAATAAAGGGGGTCAAGGATAAAATTTGGTACTTCAGAAAATATCTTAAGTTCCCGCTTTCTCAACTAAAATTTTCTCGCCCTTAAATAGTCCTTGAACCGTCATTTGCCAAAACTTTACGGAACCCCTTTGCAAATTATTTCTCTCTCTATTCATACTCTCTCTGTATAACTGCTTTCTGCAATTCCAAATATTTCTTGTTTCTTTTTCTCATTGTCAGCAATGGTATGTTCTTCTACATTCTCTACTTGAAACTTACTACGTATTGTTCTGCATTTCATTTCATATCCTAAAATTATGTTGGAATTCAAACGGTCACTTTCGAGTTTCATACAGTTTCCGCCATTGTTGTTCTTACAAACCTAAGAATACTAACAGTCGTTTATGTATATTCATCGTTTATTCTTATGAAAAACTTCTGTTATACTTTTCTCGGGTGTGGATTCTCTAAACATTCTAGGGTTTCAAGTTTTTATCTCAAAAATTCCAAAAATTTCAGAAAACCTTGAAATTTCTGCTTGTTTAGTTATTAAGGTGAAAAGCCCTAATTTTTGTTTGTATTTCTTTCAGGCAAAAACTAAGCACGACAGCGGAAAGAAACAAAACCCAGAAACCGTCATTCTTCCAAGGTCGGATGTCAACCTTCCGGGATATCCAACCTTTCCCGCCTCTCATGACATCATAGTCGCTCTGGACCCGAAGCTGTACATACCAGGAATGTGCATTGACCTTCAATCAGTCTGCACAATAGCCACCGCCGTCAAAGCTTGCGAGGACATGAACGCCTCTGGGATTCTGCCCCTCTTCTGCCTCAACGACAAAAATTATAGCATCTTTCTGGCAGAAGAATTCTATCAGAGAATGGAGCTCATGAACAAGACCACTCTACGAGGGTGGATTCGAGGCCGTCCCATCTCCATTACCGCTAAATCAATCTCCACTATCATTGGCGTGCACTACTTGGAGCTCTTGCAAAGAACCATGGCCGAGGTCAGACATGCCCTGGGAAGCAATGAGGGAGTAGAAACCTGAGGGGAACCTCAAGGGAAAATGCTCAGGAATCTTTTCCCTCTGAACGTATACTGCTCAAGCCACCTTATTGACAAGGGGCTTCTAATCAAAAGTAGAGCACATGATATGTTTACGGCCCAACAAATCAACTTGACCAACGCCGTATTTCTTCAGCTCCGTCTCAACTGGGGGGCCATCATCTTCAACGAATTAAAGCAGTGGGTGGAGAAAGCCAAGAACAACCCCACTTGCAAACGCCCCTTCGTGAGGCTGATCAATGCCCTTCTAAGGGATGATGCTAAAGTCAACTCTTCCTTAAAGGAAGATGAATTGATTGTAGTGGCCAAGGAGAAGCAGCTAACCGCTTCGTTCTTCAGCAAATATTCTGAATACGAGAACAAGCGAAGACTGCAAAAGGGTCTACCGCCCGTCTCCATAGACAAAGTGGCCAAGCCTGTACCTATCTTGGTTACCCGCTTCAACATGGAGGCACATGAAGCTGCCAGCAGAACCTTCAAGAAGGCCTCTGCAAAATTTGATGATCAAGTGGCCGCGTCCCTTCATCAACAAGCCAAAGACTTGGCTGATGAGGCAGAGCAGCTACTACGGACCAAGATGGCAGCCAAGGGCAAAGCAAAGAAGACAAGGCCGGAAGAGGCCACTCCAACTGAAGAGGAGTAGGCCAAGTGGATTAGGAAGGAGATGAAGGAAAGCCAAAAGAACAAGGCAACAGGCCAATCCAGCCATTTTTCACCTTCACTAGCCCAAGCCCAACCATCCTCTCAAACTCAACAAACCACTTCCTCCCAGCCACCTACCCAAACCAGTCAAACACCCTCACCCTCTCCTGCACCCACTCCCAAACCAAAACGAAGGAGACTTCGTAAAACCTTTGAAGACCAGCCACCGGCAAACACTCCAACCACTACCACTGAAGCAGTTGAGCCTCCTACTCAGCCGCTAAGAAAGAAAAGGAGAGCTGCTGGTCCCAAACCCTCTACCGCCGCCAAACAAACTACCACTACCTCTACCGACACCCAACCAACTACCACTACCGACGCCCAACCAACTACCACTACCGACGCCCAACCATCTACCGCCACACCCACCCCTTCATTTATTCCTCCTGAGTCATCTACTCAGAGGAATTCACCACCTCCGGAGGAGTCTATCCCTTAGGAGGAGCCTCAAATTCAGGAGGAGCCAGCTAGAACCCCCACTCCTCCTCCTCCTTCACTCTTCAACTACTCACCTGATCCATCTACACCTTGCTCACCTCCACAATCCCATCCAACTTCATCAACCACACCACAGCCAACTCAAATCCCTCCCACACAGCCATTAGACTCTGCTGCCGCCAAGTTCCTTTTCAAACTTTCATCAGTAGCAGACCTATTTACCCCTTCCCATCAACCTCCTCAACCTTTTCAACCTTCCCTTCGAAAACCAAAATCCCTATTCTACCCTGCCCCTTCTTTCTGGTTTTCTACCGAACCCCTACCCGAATCCTCCCATATCAGTGAAAATTCTGACACTGATATGGAGCTGGATTCCCCCCCAACACCTCCTCCACCTCCACCTATAACCTTATCCTCCTCCACAAACACCATACCAACCCAAGACTCATCTTCTTCCGACTCCATCACTCCTCCACTCCAACAGCCCATACGGCCTGCAGACTCTACCTCTGCCGGCACCATTCATATTGGCCAGGCAACTACTTCTCATCAGCCAGCCAATGATGAAATTTTGTCAAGGCTGGATGTCATCTACCAACGGCTAGGAGAGCTTACAAGCATCACTACCGCTACCGCCGAAATAGCCACTGCCGCTTCAAAGGCAAATGACCGAACTGCCGCTCTTCTTCGACAATTCCAAGAGGATGTCTGGACTCGTTTTGGACAGATTCGACACGACTTCACGGATGTCAAGATCAATGTTGAAGCTCAACGAGATGAGTGTGTCCGTATCTGCTCCTCTCTTTTCTACGAGTTATTCCATGCCATCACTCTCCATCTCGGCAACAGTCGCCCTCCTGTTCTAGAGCTTAACCGCATTGATCGCGACTCTGCTCACGACGTTATGAATGCCAATCGTGATTGTGATCTGGCCATCACGGAGGAGAAGCAAATGAGGTCAATCAACAGAATGCTGATGGAAGAGAACAGCCGTCTTCGTGAAGAACTGGACTATCGTTCTCGTTCCACCAGACCTCTTACTGATGCAGATGAAGAGTACGAACGCAGAATGGAAGAGTTAGAGCGAGAACGAAGGGAAAAAGAGGCTGCAGACAAAGGCAAAGGGAAAAGACCTTGGTAGCTGTGTATCTTTCCTTCCCTTACCTTTGTATCTATCTTATTTTGAAAACTCTGTAATCTGTAAACATCTTGTTTATAAATACAGAAGAATACCTGTTCTTTCAAAATTATCTTGTTTAAATTCATGTTACTTTACTTTTCATATCTGTTTAAGAATTTAAACGTTTAGTTTAAATTTATTTTAAACTGCTGCTAATCTGTGTACTGTGCTATGATCTTTATATATACCCTTGTATGCACTTAGATTAGGTTTTTACACTTGAGGTGCTCGTCTGTTTGATAGAGGCATGTCTTCTGGTTCTCTTTATATAAAATTGTCAGACATGCTATTATCTATCACATAGTCTAATTTTAGCCCTCATTTGTAGTAATGATGACCAGATATAAATAGGAGGAGATTGTTGATTCTTTTGTTAGATTTATATCTGTTCAATTCATTACATTAGTTTTATACTTTAGTGGCTAATCGGGCTGCGTATCGATTAGCGTGGCAACTGTGTATAGAACTTTGCCTAGTATAGTTTTTATAGGACTTTACTGAGTGTTCAATGGAAGACCTCTTCACAAGCTTTATCTGAAGACCTCGCTTAAAGCCCACACCCAGACCTCGTGTCCACCTAATCTTCTATGACGTGTCCTATCCAGCAATGACTCATTGGATTAATTCAAAACTTATCCTAATCGTTATTTGAATTAATCGAAGACATTCCCTGACATATCAAGCCGCCAAAAGCAATTTCCGAAAAGCAGGAAGACTTTTCGTCCCCGAACAAGGAAAACAGAAAAAGCGCATCGCTCTCCTACTTTTCGCAACAACTCTCGATTCGACACCTATATCGCCCACCTTTTGAAGATCTCGAAATCATTCCCTGCTCTAGATATCTCGGAAGACGAAAATCTTGACTGATAGCCCCATGCATTTAATGCATTGTTGAAAAGAGCTGTTGAAGTATTCGTCTTCTCCAACGGATCTTTTGAAGTGCACCTGCTATAAATGCTGCCATTGAAGACTGGAACAAAAGCACTGTACAAAATCAATCGAACACTTAAAGGATTGCTCTGAAACTTCATCAACTCCAAGTCTTACAGCTCAGTGCAATCAAGAGATCCTCAACAGATCTAGAAGTCCTCGTCAACAACAAGAAGCTGCTCTTCAACACTTATTGTTTTTAACTTCTTGTTGTTTACATTCATTTACTATACTTTCGCACGAATTAAATATCTTGTATTTACAGATATTTAATTCCATAGTCCCCAAACACAAGTCAATATTTTGTACACGATCCATTAGGGATATTCCTTGTAATTGATCTAGTGGAAAACATAGTGCACAATTTAAATCCAAGGTTGACTGCCTTGGTGGTGGACGTAGCACTCTTTATAGTGTGAACCATCCCAAAATACTTGTGTTATTTCTTATTTGTTTGTCTGTCATTTGATCTGTTCTTTACTTTGATTATCTTTATCCATTTACAGTAGAACTTAAGTAACTTGTAAAAGGTCTACCGGTAGTCCTTATCGGCAGACCTGGAACAACTACCTTGAAGGTCTTCCGCTACTTAAATCTTTTCGATAGATTGCAAGTATCTTTCAAAGTATTTACCAAAAAGTTTTAAGTGTTTAATAAGCTATTCAACCCCCACTTCTAGCTTATTATTGTGCCCATTGGGACCCACACTTGGAAAAAGAGTTTGTTAATTGCATGACTTCCACATTTGAGATGAGTTTGGTTGAGTAGTTGACCTATTTTTTAGGAATTCAGATTAAACAATCACATGAAGGGATGTTCATATCTCAAGCCAAGTATGCTCTTAACTTGGTGAAGAAATTCAATCTTGAGAATGGAAAACATAAGAAAACCCCTATGGGTACATCCAATAAACTTAATAAAGATGAAAAATCTGAAAGTGTTGACCGTACCTTATATAGAAGTATGATTGGAAGTCTGCTCTATTTAACTGCCACCCATCCAGATATTATGTACTGTGTGTGTTTGTGTGCTAGGTATGAGGCAAACCTAAAAGTCTCTCACTTGAAAGCAGTAAAAAGAATAATTCGATATGTTGGTGAGACTTATGGCATGGGTTTGTGATATACTAAACACTAATCTTGTTGGGTTTAGTGATGCTGACTGGGCTGGCAGTATTGATGACATGAGAAGTACATCTGGTGGATGTTTTTATCTAGGAAATAATCTGATTTCTTGGTTTAGTAAGAAACAAAATTGTGTAGCCCAATCAACAGCTGAATCTGAGTATATAGCTACTGGTAGTGGATGTACACAACTTTTGTGGATGAAACAAATGATCAAAGATTATGGTTTACACAGTAATATTTTAACCATGTATTGTGACAACACAAGTGCGATAAGCATAGCTAAAAATCCTGTTCAACACTCAAGAACAAAGCACATAGATATAAGACGCCATTTCATTAGAGACTTAGTTGAACAAGGCATTGTTTGCATTGAATATGTGGGAACAGAAAAGCAATTGGCTGATATTTTTACTAAGAGTCTAGATTTTGAGAGATTCATAAATCTTAGGAAATCTCTCGGTATGTGTGCCATGTAATCCCTCACTTATTAATAATAAAAAAAAAATTAGGCATATTGCATTGTTTTTAGGGGGCACACTAGTTTCACTCTGTATGTTTTAGTACCTTGTTTGATTGTCTTGGTTATGCATTCAAGATGTATTGTGATCTTGTTGCTCAAATTCTTCTCACCATATCCCTAAGAAGTTGTATTGGAATTGAAAATTTTTCTTTTGAACCACAAAGGAAAGAGCTACCTTTTGAAATTTTTGGGATGCTGCAATTTGTCAATGTACTATGGAGTTTAGACTTACATGGGTTGATCTTGACTAAATTGACTCCCGTTAATTGACAAAGTGTGAAAGCTACCTAACGAAAAAGAGCTACCTATGAACAAGGTTGTGGCATCTTTCTTTTGGTACTGTGAATCCTCGGATTTCATGGGTTGATCAATAAGTTAAGTTGCTATCCTTGGTAAATAGTGTAAAAGGTTCCTAGTGGTGTTTGTTAAATTAGCTTGAAATAAAGTAAAGCTATTCTCGTAGGGAAATAAAGTACCTATTGTGATTATGGGAGTATTTGTGTTAATTTGGTGAAGAAAAGATGAGAATTTGGACATAAAATCACAATTTTGGCGAATGTGTTTTCCAATGCAGCAACATTGGGAACTACATTCAGATGATCTAGACATATCACATGTGTGTGTTTGCATTCTTTCATTTGTTTATTTCTTCTGCATATTTCAGGCATGTTTTCTAGGACATATAGTTGTTGAATATCAGCCTCTTAAGTATCTGTTCTACTAGTTAGTGCATGTTTGCTTCATTGTTCACAAAGTCAATATTTTATGTGGTTGTCTAATCTGTTGTGTTCTTCATGAGAATCTGAAC
Source organism: Codonopsis lanceolata (assembly GCA_013146195.2). NCBI lineage: Eukaryota > Viridiplantae > Streptophyta > Magnoliopsida > Asterales > Campanulaceae > Codonopsis > Codonopsis lanceolata. The sequence goes on from CM028380.1 coordinate 138,065,881, forward strand.
TGGTATTATTGTCTGTGTTTGGCAAACCTGTGTGATTACAATTTTGGTTAAGTATGATTTGTGTATTCTTAAAATACTTGATCAATCTTGTTCAATTCAAAAATTTTTGAAATCAGATTTTGGTTGTTAGTTTATTTTCCTCATATCTCTCATACTCATAACAGCAGATTTCTATCACATTTCTATTGGAGGATAGCATTTGATTTTCATCCAAATATTTGAAATTTGATTTTCTGTTTTTAAGTCTCCCCACCTTCTCTCACATTAATGACTTAACGGCTAATTGGGTTTAGTGGATTATTAGTCCTAATCTTGCAGAAAATTGGTCAGTTCTCTCAGAAGCTATTGTTCCCAATTCTGGCGATCATCTCCTTCGAGAAAAACCGTCTTGAACCAAAATCTCGATCTCTTCAGCTCATTCCTTCTCCATATAAGGATCTCATAATGGCATCTTCCTCGTCAATACCTACCTCTTCAAGAACAGAATCACCTGCTGATGTAGCTTCCAATGAAGCTACATCCAGCCCCCTTTCATCTCCAGAAAATCCAACCACCGCCTTGATAGTGCCTCAGTCATTTCCCGAACCTCTAACTATAATCCTTCTAGGCGAAAGGGGAAATGAAATTGATGCAGATAATCCTGGGGATTTATCTGGATTTTCTACAATCGGCAACCCTAGCACTCGCAAATCAAAGAGGCTTCGTGGTATACCACCCAATTATGAGAATCCAAGTGTTGCTGATGTCCAAGCAGCCAAGAAACACAAGCTTGCCAAAGGTGTTTTTGAAGAGTCGGTGGTAATCGAAAGTGACCCAGAAGATGAAGACTTCATCCCGCCGACTGGATCGATCCCTTCTGTACAAGAGCCCTCATCTCCACCTGCTTCACCCATAATTACTCCAGCTCAGGCAGAAATTCGGGATGATGACTATCCTATCCCTTCATCCCGTGTTGTGTTTCCCTCAGATTTGTCTCCACAGGCTAGACAATCTTCTGTTGCTGCTGATAGCTCCCCCTCTGAATCCAATGTTGATGCTGATAATACAGTGGCTAACTATTTGGTCAAACTGAAAAATGTGACACCATCTCAACCACCTCCAGATACTGAGATTCCTCAGCATTCAAGTTCATCTGAACATGATGATAGCTCCGACAAAAATGTTGACAGTAAGGAGTTAACATCTGAAGAAAGCGAGGAGATTGAGGAAGTTCCGGTTCGTTTTACACGAAGCAGGCTTGCTGGTTCTAATGTTGCATCCAATGTTGCAACATCCAAATGCTCGACGTCATTGGGTACCCCTTTCTCTCTAAAATTTATCTCCAAACCTGCTTCAGTTAGGTATAATATTTTTAAAAATATTGTAGATGAAAGAAATATTCTGTCCTCTGAACTGCAAACATATAATCTTACCTCCTTTTTCACTGATAGAGGCCTACTGGACACTATTTCATCAGTTGCACCTTATTTTAGGGAGTTAATCTATGAATTTTATGCTAATATTGAGAAAAGAATTTGTTCCCCTTCTGATGCTAGTTTTGAGAAAGTTTTTGTTAGAGGGAAGTGGTATAAGTTTTCACCTTCAATCATAAACTCTATTCTAAATACACCAGAATCTGGTCCATTTGATATGGACATTGATTTGGACACTTGTGTTTTTGAAATAACTTGTGGCAAGTTGTCTAAATGGCCTGGTAAAGGCATTTCTCTTGGTACCTCTCAACTCTCCTCACTCTATGCTTTTCTTCATAAAGTCTGCTGTGCAAATTGGTCTCCCACAACAAATTCCAACACCATTACAGAGGAACATGCTAAGGTTCTTTATCTTATTGGAACTAAGGCCCCGTTTGACTTTGGCTATTATGCTTTTCGAAAAATCTCATCAATGGCTGAAACTGGAGGGGACAAAAGGTCTTTGATTTTTCCCTCCCTGATTTATAAGATCCTTGTGTCTCAGGGCTACTCACCTCTACCTTCCACAAGATTGTCACCTCTTCTTGAACCCCTTCATTTTTCTGCCAAATTATTAAGGGGTGATAGAGTTGTTAACTTGCCTCTTATTTCTCCATATGTCCCTGCATCTTCAGACTGCACCTCACACCAAACAAATCCTCACCTTCAAGCATGTGTTCCCCACTATTTCATCAAATGTTGCAACATCCAACATGTCCGCATCCAATGACCCCAATCTCGTTGTTTTTTTGTAAATGAACAGCTGCAAATGGTTAAGTCTCAGTTAGCTATTCTCACTGCCCAGTCTACTCTACTCACCACTTTAGCTGCCCAGTACACAGCTTGGCTAGATCTTCATTCTGGTCAAATAGGGGTGAAGCCAAGCAAGTGTTCCCGGCCGTTTACCCCGGCCGTCCCTACTGTTCCCGATGCAAGTGGTCATGATGCTGCAGCTGCTGAAGCTGATCCTGAAGCTCAACAAATCTGATTTTGTGTAATCTGTAATGTTGGTTGTTCTGAACATCTTTTTCATGATTGTCATTCTATGTCTTTGAAGACTTGTGATGTTGGTTGTTCTGGATTGATCCTTGGTTTGTAATCAGTAGGTATAAACAATGCTTATGGTTGTTATGTCTGGTTGATTCTGATATCATGTTTAGGGGGTGTTTGTCATTTCTAATTCTTTGCAGGACTTCCTTGGATACTGGTTTTTGTAACACTTGTTCAGGATTTGACCAGAAATGCTCAACAAAGGGGGTGATTGTAAGGGTAAAATAGGCAAAGCCTATTTTATCTTGTTTTCACCTTTCTTGGTCAAAGAAGGTTTTTAAATTAGTTGATGTTTATTTAGGAAGTATAATTTTGTGTTAGATATAGTTTAGTTTATTTTTGGTAGAAAAATCTTTCTAAAGATTTCGGTTATGCAAATTTGGTAACTAAATCTTGGCAAGCATCTTAATTATTCCAAGAATCCTGAATTTGATCATGTTTGGTAAGATAATCTTGTAAGAATGGAAAGGTGTTGATTTTTTCCTTTAATGGCTAATCCCTTTTCTAGTAGGATGGTGTCTTGTGCCGTGTGTTTATAGGTGATGCTGCCTATATATAATGAGTGTTGGAATTCGTGCAAAGTTAGAGCTTGCGAGAGAAGAACAAAAGGCATAAGCTGAGAGCAATATCACAGAAGTTCAGAAGCAGTCTTCCTTCCAGTTGCACAGCAGCCGATTGTAGCTTCTGATGTTACAACATCGGCAGCTACATTGAATTCTGAAAAACTGTTTTCTTGTACTTCTAGTTTTCGCGCTTAAGGAAGTCGAATCTGCTTTTTCTTCCCACGTTTGGTTTAATTGTTTATGTGGGATTTTTGGTTCTCCAAGATACTTTATCTTGTGAGAATTTTTGCTAGTGATTTGACTAAGCTATTCGTTGTAAAACATTATTGTTTTTAGTAAAAATTTTGTGGCCTTGAGGCTTGGTCTACAAGTATTAAACTTGTAGATTGTATTTGGTTAAAACCTGCTTACAAATCTTTTGGTTGAAGCTGTGTTTTATACAATCTTCCGTTGCTACTGTTTTGCCATTATTTACTGTTTCATTGTGTCTGCCATTGTTGCTATAATCACAGCAACATTGGTAATCACATTGACATCTATTGAGAATCTGTGCTATCAGGTTCTTTCAGAGGGTGGCTTTCCTTTTGACATAAAAAAAGTTTTGGTTTATGTTGTTGAGATGTCATATGACTTTATTAAACTATTTGAAAAGCATTCAAGTGAAGATTATATGACTTCTGAGCTTTGTTTAGGTATGACTTTTGTTTGGTATCATGAAACACTTACACAATCTTTAAGCTGTTAGATATGTGTGTGTGTGTGTGTGTGAAAGCAAAGATTAAATACAATACAATCAAGAGGATCTGAGTTCTACTTTTCAAAATGAAAATCTACTACAAGAATATACGTGTGGATTTGGTTTGATATCCCCAACTAGCTCTTTTACCCGAGTGTTCATATGTGGGTGTGTGTGTGTATGCATAAATTTACTACAAGAAAATTAAGAGGAGAGTTTTGCTTTTCAAAAAGAAAATCTCCATTCTTTTGCTCTTATGAACAAGATAGGTGAAGATATGCAAAACATTAATTAACCACGAGATAATCTAGAGGCCATAATACACACCCACATATGCAAGGTAGTAACTAGTCCATAACAGTGCCATAATGGAGTTCATTTTATAAGTTAACTCTCTAATTGACTAGCATTCAAATGGTAAGGAATATATACCACAATTAATGAAAAGGCAACCAATTAACCTACTTGCAATCCTAGAGAAATGAACACATGATACTTGTCCCTAGCTTAAGAATAATGAAAGGGGTTGGTCAACATATTTTCATGTTTTTTATATACAAGCAGAGTAATGTTTTGTCCAATTAATTATTCCATAATATTTTATGATGATTTTCACAATTTTTATAACCATGTACCAAACATCACCAACTGCTTCATCATACAATATTTGCTTCAGACATGAGAACGTACTGGTGAAGAGAGTCAGGAACTTCATCGGGAGAGTCAACGGTTTACGTATGATGTGTGTTTATTTAACCTCGCAAGTGCACAAGTCAACCGGAGTATAGTTGTGCGGTAGTAAGGGTCGAGCCATAGAGAGAAAGAACAAAAAGTAAAAATTAAGCAGGTAACAGAAATAATTAACTAAGGGGGTTTTGGTTTTGAAAACAATAAAAACTAGTTACTAACGAATTAAACTAAATTTAAAAGAGAAATGATTTATTGTAGAAATGAACTGAAGTATCTGTATCGAGGATTGATTAAATGGAGGAAAGTCTAGGAATTAGGATTCACTTGTATCTACTCTTATGTTTGTTTATCTTTTGTATCAATCAATTACGGGTTCGTTCACTAATGTAAAGATTAGGATGCTTGGAGCACGATTTGCAATGCTTAGTACCCCACTTTAATGATGCTTTCTTGATCAGTCCACAAAGTAATTAAGGGTTCATTACTTACACAAAAAATATACGCGAACCTAGCTCTATTCCTTATCCCAATCAAGAAATAAAAAATATCTATTTATTACTTAGGGTGGCCAATGTATGAGTTATGCATTTGATCGTGCAGCTAGTCATACCCAAGAGCCTACACATCTACAAATGTAGTCAATATGCGAGAGTTTCAGTGAAAGACCGAAGATAATCTAAGTAATAAACAATAATTGATTAAATAGAATTAAGTATTAACCATAAGATTCGATGCAAGTTACCTACAATTCCTAGAGTGATGCGGTTAGTTCATCACGATTGATGAACAAACAATGGTGGATGAAGAACTCATAATCAATCTTCAATAATTACAATCTAAACTCAGTCAAAATTTGTTTCTAGCTCTACGAAAGGCTGAAAGTATGATAATTTTCGGATCCCTAAACCTAAACTAATAGGGTTGTAATTATACTAGGTTTTACAATTGTAGAAATTACAAAACAGGCCAAACTGGAAATCGGGGTTAAGCGGTTACTTGGTCATCGAGGCTAGGCGGCCGCTTAATGTCTATTCTCCGGGTGAGTAGTGCTGGATTTTGCGCGGTGGCTTGGGCCTTGGGGGTAAGTGACTGCTTACTCCCTCCTTCAGCTTTTAGACGATTTCCAAGTTCCAGAATATTACATCTAGGTCCCTGGAGTCTCCGATTGCTTGGAAAAGGCCTTCAAGTCTCCAAAAGTCTCCAATTCAACCTAAAATTCATAAAAGAACTACAAACACATATTAGTAGTCTAAAACTCATGGAAAAGGACAATCTAAGTATGAATATATACACAATAGATGCGTAAAAAACATATCTATGAAATACCCACAAACTTAGAGTTTACTCGTCCACGAGTAAGCAAATAAATACAAAAGCAGTATATAACTAAAATACATAGAAAGAAAATCTTTTTTTGGAGGGTGCACTATTTACACTCCTCTAGAATTCCACAAGCTCAAGGAGACTCAAAAGAGCGACTCAACTATGTAGATAAATACAAAAACAATTAAAGCTAAACTAACAAAGTAATAAATAAATAAATAAATAAAATCTTTTTGGTTTATTCTCAAGTCGAAACTATGCGGAAATCAATAAGTGCCTGATAGATGTGTTTTATACGCATCTATTGTGTATATATTCCTACTTAGATTGTGTTTTTCTGCAAGTTTCTTAAAGCTATTGATATGAGTTTTAGTGTTTTATGAGTTTCAGGTTGAAGTTGAGAAAAACGATGAATTTCTGGCAATAAATCAACAAAATGAAGATTCCAGGGACCTAGATACAAACTGCTGAAAGTGAAAGGCCGAAAAGCTGAAATGAAGACTGAGCGCTCGCTTAACATGAGGCCTGGGCGTGCCCGCAAAATCCAATAGCAACACTCCGGAAAAAGTCACTGAGCGATCACTCAGTGCAAATGCTAGGCGACCGCTCAACACCGTTTTTCAGCCTGGCCAGTTTGGTCTTTTCTTAAAAACCCTAACAACCTAGTATAAATAAGACCCTAGTATTACAGCTTTAGGGGATCCGAATTTTAGAGTTTTGAGGCCGTTCTTGAGCACTCTCAAGATGGATAACATTTTGTAATTTTATTTTATTATTGATTGTTGAACACATATGATGATTTCTTCCATTCCAATGCTATGTTCATCGCCTGTGATGAACTAACTGTTTCAGTCTAGGGATTGGAGGTAACTTTGTATCAAGTTTATGTGTTAATTATAATTCCTATTCTAACAAATTTTTGTTTATCAATTTAGATTATCATTGGTCGACATTGAAACTATCACATAATGACTGTGTTAGTGAATATGTAGGCTCGTGGGTATAAGGAGTCGCATGGTTTATGCGCGAATTATACGTACGCCAACCTAATTGATAAATAGATCTTTTCTGATTCCTGGTTTGGCTAAGGAATAGATCTAGGTTCACACCCGTTTTTAGGAGGAATGTTTGACTTCCTAATTACTTAGTTCTTAGAGTGCGTAATGGACTCTTAATTGTTGTGTGGACGGGTCAAGAAAGCACAAGCAAAGCGGAGTACTAAGGGTTGCAAATCTTGGTTATTAAGTCCCAATCCTTTACCCTAATGAATGAACCCATAATATATAGATACATTAGATTGATACACATAAAAGGCGATACAAGTGAATCCCAATTCCTAGATCATTCTCATCCATAAAGTTTCGATTAATTTCAGTTTTTCTACAATTAGTATTTTATTGATTAGTTTAAAAGTTAAATTTAGTAGTTTAAATTATCTCAAAACAAAAACCCCCTTTTTATTTCATTGCATTTTAATTAGTTTTCTGATTAAATACGTTTTAATTTCTTTCTCTCTATGGTTCGACGCTTGTTACCATCTATCTATTCTACAATAGTCTTGTGCACTTGCAAGGTAAAATTATAACACATCAATTTTTTGGCGCCGTTGTTGGGGAGATTTGTAAATTAAAAGTTTTTAATCTTTTCCTTTTATTGCAAATTTAAAAGAAAAACGAAAAAAATATACTAAAAAATATATAATCGATTTGTCTCAATTAATTTTCAGTTTTTGGTTTCAGTTGATTGTGCAGTTTATGCACGGTTGACGGTCGTTGAATCCCACTTTGGTGGATTTTAACGATAATATTAATAATTTAGGAAGAAATCCCCCAGTTGAACAAGATAACCCAATGGCCGAAAATCAAAGAAATCAAAGAGCAGACCCACTTGCTCCCGCTGAAGCAGTTGTCGCTGCAAGGGAAGAAATGGAAGCCTAGAACGATGAGAGATTATACTCGTCCTAACATCGATTTTTCACCTTTGTGCTTCGTCCTACCTGACCGAGTCAAGAATTTCGAACTAAAAGGACACTTTTACAATATGTTCCCATCTTTTCACGGTTTACTTACGGAGAATGCGTTATCCTTTATGCAAGATTTTTGTCATATGGTTGAAACTTTTCCTAAAGTAGGATTAACAGAAGATGATTTAAAATGCGTTTTTTCAATGTACTCTAAAAAATTCTACCAAAAGATGGTTTATGACTTTGGCACCTAGAAGTATATCTACTTGAAAGGAATTATATGATTTGTTTATTTCAAAATTCTATCAACACTCTTCACTTTCTAATCATAGGAAACAAATCATGTGTTTTGCAATGAAGCAAGGTGAATCTTTTCACGAAACATGGGATCGTTTGAAATATTTACTGATAGATTGATATTCTTCAAGATGTCTTAATAAATCAATTTTATGATTCACTCTTTAATCACTTACAAACTATGGTAGATAGTGCTATTGGAGGGTCGATTCACGGATTGACCCCGGAACAAGCACAAGACCTATTTGAGATGTTGGGATCAAATTCGCAACAAAAGAGTGTGAGAGGAAAAGCCAAAATGGTATATGAAATAAAGTTAAATGTCAATGAATCTAATGCGTTAGCTATTGCTAATGCTAAAATAGAAGCTTACGAATCGATGATGGTTGCTGCTAATTTAAATTTTCGTATGAATGATGTTCTAATTGTGGTAATAATTCATATGCTACTAATAGTTGCCCCTCTAGTGGAAATATGCTTGTTTTTCTGGAACAGGTAAATTCAATGAATTCATACCCACCTCGTCAAAGGAATGACCCGTTCTCAAATACTTATAATCTTGGTTGGAGGAATCACGTGAATTTTAGTTGGGGAGGGAACAAGCCTTTACATCCACAACCGCAAGGGTATAGGCAAGGAAATCAATGTTTTGCAAATTCCATGTCGAATAATCAACCAAAGGATGAGGATGGATTTCGTCAGGACATGTGAAACAATATAAACTCAATTAATACCTCTCTTTAAAATATGATGACTATGTATGGGCAATTGTGTGATGATATGAAAGAAGTCAAGGGACGAGATTATGGGAAATTTCCAAATCAAAACAAGCAAGAAAAGGCTATTACTACTCTAAGGAGTGGTAAAACTATCGGTGAGGAGGCAAGTTGATGCAGCGAAAATAACAACAAGGAACTCTTTCCACGAGAAATTCCTCAACAAAGCATATGACGGCTTTAGGGTTTCAAGCACAAGCAAGAAAACGAAAGAAAACTCAAATTTTTATTCAAAGCTGCCGAAATAAGGTTTAAAGGGGTTATTTATATTCCCTAACAATCCAAACGCTAAAAGGAAAAAAATAAATAAAAATGACGAAAAAACCCTAAAACATCCGAGGGCGAAAACAACATCTAAACAACGTTTTTTGGGCTTCAAAACAGCGTCTCACCGGTCCAACTTTCAGAAACTGCCGCTGGCCCCCCATAACTTCGAACTCTTCCCTAACACTTTGCTCAAATATGTCTCAGCCACTTGTTTTACATCAAAAGTACACCTATTCCTTCTACTTCTTCTGATTTGTTAAATGATGAAGAGGATAAAAATCAAAGTGAAAATTTAAATAAGGAAAAAGAAAAAGAGATTATTCTGGGAGAAGAAGAAGAGCCATACATTGCTCTTCTCCAATAGAATCTTCCACCAAAATTAAAAGATCCTAGTAGTTTTAATGTTGATATCACATTAGGGAATTCTAAGAAAATTAAAGCAATGTTGGATCTTGGTGCAAGTATAAATTTGATGTCTTTCTCTGTATACAAACAATTAGGTTTAGGTGACTTAAAACCTACATCTATGACTTTGCAATTAGCTGATCGATCTGTGAAGCACCCGTTAGGAGTTATGGAAGATAATTTAGTCCAAGTTGAAAAGTTAATTATGCCTGTTGACTTAGTGGTTCTTGAAATGGAAAATCGAACCAACAATGCGTCTGAAGCACCCCTTCTTTTGCTTGGAAGACCTTTTATGGCTACGGCCAGTACAATTATTAATGTTAAAAATGAGAAATTAATTATCTATGACTGCTATGGGTGAGACAGTCGAAATTTCGGTGTTTAATGCTTTGAAACAACCCGATGATATGAGTGACTGCTTTTATGTTGATGAAGTAGAAAACATAGTAGCGAAAGATGTAGTCAAAGAAGTTAAAACTGATAAATTAGAGGAGTTTTTAACTGGTTAAGGAGATGGTGAAAATAATGAAGTTAGTGAATTAGCCAAGCACTTTGAGGAAAAAGAAGAAATTAAAGAGTAAATATATTGTTTGGAATAAAGTCATTCAAATATCATTGATACACAAATGTTTATATATATACAAGCCTAACTTGGTGAGCAAGAGAAGGAAAAGATTATCATTCCCTCTATTATTTTGCTTTGAACAAATGAATGTAATCGCAAATAATAAAGGCCTAGAGGTGCGGATAACTGTTTGACCAATGTGCATATGTCGTACACTGGCTCACCAACACAATAAATTGGACCTATCGATGCACGAGAGTGATAAGTTAGGACCAGGTTCATACATGATCTAGGTGACAGATAGATCATAAATCTAGGTGACAGCTAGATTGATAGTTCCTGTGCTTAGGATATAGAATGGATGAATTTTGCGGGGATGGAGGCTGAACCAATTGTTCAACAGACTATATCTATTTTTAGTGAACGAACCCAAGACATTGAATGATAATATTGTGAATTGAACATAAAGGAGATACAAGTGAAACCCAGAATCCTAGATTGCCACCCACCATAAGATCTTCATATTTGTAATTACTGTTGATTAGTTAAACATCTAAATATAAATAGTAGTTTAGAATAGAAATAAATATAAAAACCCCCTTTAGATTAATAATTTGCTATCAATAAATTGCACTGTTCGTGATCACTTGTCTCTGTGGGTTCGACCCTTGCTTTCAATACTATTCTATAATAGTCTTGTCCACTTGTAAGGAAAAAGATTAATTAAAACATCGATCAGCTACCAACGTTAGCCTTGTACTCAGTTGGATTATTGATGGGTGTGGCCGAGTAGTGAGTAAGTGGCGGATAGGTGGCCATAGGTGTGGGGGAAGGTTTTGAATTGGACATGTTATGACGAGATAATAAGTCATAAATGTACTTTGTTTGAGAGAGGAGAAGCCCATTGGAATTGGGAGTGACTTCGACACCTAAGAAGTAAGAAAGCGGACCAAGGTCCTTGAGAGAAAACCGAGAGGAAAGATGAGTGATAAATTTAGAAAGAAAAGTGGGTGATGGACCTGTGAGAATAATATCATCTACATAAACTAAAAGAAAGAGAGAAATAGAGTTTTGAGTGTAGATGAAAAGTGATGGGTCTGCAATAGAAGTGTGAAAACCATAGTTGAGAAGGTAGTTTTTGAGCTCCATGTACCATGCCCGGAGGGCTTGTTTAAGACCATAAATGGCCTTATGAAGATGACACACATTAGAGGGGCCAGGTTGGAGGAGTCAATAAAACTGGGAGGTTGGGACATGAATACCACTTCATTAAGGTTGCCTTCTAAGAAGGCATTGTTAATATCAAGTTGTCTAAGATTCCAGCCATGACAGAGAGCAAGAGATAAGATAATACGAACCGTGACAGGTTTAACAACCGGCTAATAATCAACACCGGACGTTGGTGAAATCCCTTAGCAACGAGGCGAGCTTTATATTTTTCAATAGTGTTATCCGGGTTGTACTTAATGAAAAACCCACTTGCACCAACAATGTTGGGGGCTACAGAAGAAGGAACAAGAGATCAAGTTTTGTTGCGAGTAAGAGCCGTGAATTTTTCACACATAGCGGCACGCCAAAGGGGGGATGCAAGGGCTTGTTTTGTAGAAGTAGGAAGGCTGGTAGGATTAGAAAGTGAGATAAGGTTGGCATATTTGGGGTTGGGCTTAATAATATTGTTGGAAAATCGAGTGATAATGGTACGAGAAAGTGGTGGTGGTGGTGGTGGGTGTGAGGAGGGGCTGTGTTTGGGAGGAATAGAGGTGGGGTTGTCGGGTGAGGATGAGGCAGGAGGAGTATGGTTGGTGACGGGTAGAGGGGAGATGGGTTCTGGAGGGACGGGTGAGGTAGGGTTTGTGGGTAGTGTTATAGGCAGAGAGATTGAGCACCATTGGGAGGGAGTGATAGTATGTGATGAATTGGTGGATGTAATGAGAGAATGGTAAGGAAATTTGTCCTCAACAAATTTGACATGTTGTGAAGTGTAAATCAGATGGGTAGTGGGGTCTAGACAAAAATAGGCGCTTTGGGTTGGTGAGTATCCAACAAAAATACATGGGATAGAGAGGGGAGCCAATTTGTGAGGTGTATAGCTAGGGTCGGAGCCACGGGTAGCAGAGGCAACCAAAACACCACAGTTTGGTGTAGTTAGGTGGTTTTTGAAAAAGGCGAAGATAAGGGGAGTCGTTTTGAAGAGTGGGTGTAAGAAGCCGGTTAATTAAGTATGTAGCTGTGATGAAGGCATGCATCCAGGGAAGGTTTGCATGGGCAAGCAATGTCAATCCGGTTTCGACGATGTGACGATAGCGACACTCGGCATAACCATTGTGTTCGGGCGTGTTAGGTGGTGAGGTTAAATGAGTGATGCCATTATTTGAGAGAGAAGGTGTTAGTTTGAGGTATTCTCCTCCGTTGTCAGAGAATAATTGAATAATGGGTCTGTTGAAGAACTTTTTAACAAGTGCCTTGAACCTAGTGAAGGTGGCAAGAGTGTCTGATTTGTGTTTGAGTGGATACAACCAAACATATTTGGTAAAATGTTCAACAAAAATAACATAGTACTTGAAATTATCATGAAAATGTATGGGTGACGTCCAAACATCAGAAAAAATAAGTTCAAGAGGAGCAGTGGAAGTAAGAGTAGAAACAGCAAATGGCAATTTGTTACTTTTATTAATGTCGCACGAATTACAATTGGAAAAACTACTAGACTGAATAGATAAAGAAAATTGTTTATTCAAAAAGGAAAAAATAGGTGGAGCTGGATGCCCTAAACGATGATGCCAAGAGTGAATGGAAGCGGTTGTGCCAAGGAGAGCTTGAGGTGAAGTGGAATGCCAAAGATAAACGCCTTGATCATTTGTGCCATAAAGAAGAGTTTGACGTGTTGAGAGATCCTTAACAAAAAAGGAAGAGTGTGAGAATTCAATGAATGCGTTGTTATCCTTGTAAAATTGTGAAACAGATAAAATATTACGAGAAATAAGAGGAACATAAGAGGACGTTATTAAATTTAAGAGTGCAATGAGAGGAAGAAAGAGTGAAGGAACCTATATCCAGGAGAGAGGAGCCATCTCCAATGATCACATCGTCACTTCCATTATACGAGTGATGGAGAGAGAGGTTGGTGAGGTCGTTGGTGAGGTGATGAGTAGCACCACTGTCCAAAAGCCATGAGGTAGGGGGTGTGTGATTAGCGGTGGTGATGGTGTGGGCTTGCGGCTGAGAGGATGAGTAGCCAGGACGAGGTTGGCGAGGGAGATTGGAAGGGGGAGGAAAAATAACCGAAGGGTAATCGCGTTTAAAACGATTGCACTCGGAGATTACATGCCCCACATACCTACAATATTGGCACTTTCCCTTAAAGGGAGCGGTAGAGGGGTTACGAGGGTTCTGAGTATGAGGGTTGTGGGTGTTAGGATGCGGCGGAAAGGGGGGGTTGAGGGCAGCAAAGTTTGGTGGAGGCGGGAAGGTGGTGGTTCGGTTGTTGGGGCGGGAGGGATTGGAGGCGGTGCATGGGTCGGGAAAGGAAGTGGGGGAGGGTTGTTGTTTGAGGGTTAGTTCATGATGGATTAACTTCTCATGAAGGGATTCAAAAGAAATAGGGTTATCACGAGCACGAGCAGAGTCTATAACTGGCTTGTAGGTTTCGTAATCAAGGCCTTTAAGGGTTTTGGCTATGATATCTTCGAGGTCCATGGGTTTACCAAGGATATCTAGTTTGTCGGTACAAGATTTGATTGAGTGCATGTATTCGGCAATGGTTTGAGTGGTTTTGGTGAGGGAATCAAGATTATCCTTTACTTGAAGGATATGGCCGTGGGAGGGATTTGCGTAGGTGGTGCGAAGGAGGGTCCAAACTTCGTTGGAAATTTTAGCTTGGAGAACGAGGGGTGATATAGTGGGATCTAGGGTTCCAAGGATCGGATGGCACCTAGAAGGAGACGATCTTGACGACTCCAAGTGATAAAGGTTGGGTTATCGGATTCTTTGCCATTGGTGATGAGTGTGGCGGGTGGAGCGGGGTGGGTGCAACCTACAAAGATTAGTATATCAAGGCCAAAGAGGATTGATTCAAGTTGGGCGGCCCACGGGAGGTATGTGAGAGGGGTAAGACTAATACAGCTAGAGAGATTAACAATAATGAAAGGGGAGGTTGGGTCTACGGTGTTGGGAATGGTGGCCGATTGCATGGCCATGGTGGGTGTAGGCGGCGCTAGGGTTGAAGCAGAGAAAAGGGAATTGGAACTAGGGCTGTGATACCATAAAGAGTAAATATATTGTTTGGAATAAAGTCATTCAAATATTATTGATACACAAATGTTTATATATATACAAGCCTAACTTAGTGAGCAAGAAAACAAAAAGACTACACCAAAATAAACTAGAGATTACAATGAAGAAATATATACAAATTTCACTAAATATTTAGATAATTACGGAGGATCCTTTAGATCCTTATCAGAAATAACATCGATAAAAATAGTTCGCGAACCATTAGGAAATTTTAATAAAAAATTAGTTCTTTCAATTGAATCACCTCCTGTTTTAGAATTGAAATTTTAAAATATGTTTTCTTAGGAAGGAATGAAACACTGCCAGTGAATATTTCATCTAATTTAACAGGAGAACAAGAAGAAAAATTAATTAAAGTTTTACAAGAACACAAAAAAGCTATAGGATGGACTTTAGCTGACTTAAAAGAGATGAGCCCTACAAAACATATGCATAGAATTCATCTCGAAGAAAGGGCTAAACCTTCTAGATAACATCAAAGGCATTTAAATCCCCACATGGAGGAAGCGGTAAGAAAAGAGGCCCTTAAACTTCTTGATGCGGGTATTATTTACCTCATTTCTAATAGCAAATTGGTAAGTCCTATTCTGGTAGTCCCTAAGAAATCTGGAATCACAATGGTTAAGAATGACAAAGCTGAGTTAGTGCCAACTAGAACTGTTACAAGATATAGGATGTGCATCGATTTACGGAAGTTCAATGCTGCTACTAAGAAAGATCACTTTCGTTACCATTTATTGAGTTGATTTTAGAAAGATTAGCTAGCTAGGAGTTTTATTGCTTTTTAGATGGATTTTCTGGTTTTAACCAAATTCCAATTGCCCCAGAAGATCAAGAAAAAACAACCTTCAGATGCCCCTTTGGTACTTTCGCTTATAGAAGGATGCCTTTTGGTTTGTGTAATGCTCCAGCTACTTTTCAAAGATGCATGATTTCTATATTTTCTAATTTAATTGAAAAATGTATTGAAGTTTTCATGGATGATTTTTCTGTTTTTGGGGACTCTTTTGACAAGTGTCTTGATAAGTTGACATTAGTACTCAAACAATGTTGTAAAGCAAATTTAACCCATAGTTGGGAAAAATGTCATTTCATGGTTAATCAAGGAATTGTTTTGGGGCACATAGTGTCAAAAAGAGGAATTGAGGTTGACCCAGCCAAAATAGAAGTCATTTCAAAATTACCCCCCTCCGGTTTCTGTTAAAGGTGTTCGATGTTTTCTCGGGCATGCTGGTTTCTATAGACGGTTTATTCAAGATTTTTCAAAAAATTGTAAGCCTTTATGTAATTTGCTTGCCAAAGACACTGAATTCATTTTTGATAAATATTGTCTAGAAGCTTTTATTCTGTTAAAAGAGAAATTAACGACTGTTCCAATTTTGTCTAGTCTAACTGGACATTTCCCTTTTGAAATTATGTGCGATGCAACAGATTTTGCCATAGGAGCTGTTCTAGGTCAAAAGATTGATAAGAAACCTCACGTAATTCATTATGCTAGTTGGACACTTAATGATACCCAATTAAACTACACAACAACTGAGAAATAATTTTTAGTAGTTATTTTTGCTCTTGAAAAATTTAGATCGTATCTCTTAGGTTCCAAAGTAATTGTCTATTCTGATCATGCTGCATTAAAATACTTGTCGACTAAGAAAGATGTTAAACCTAGACTGATTAGGTGGATGCTTCTGCTTCAAGAATTTGATATTGCAATTAAAGACAAGAAAGGTTCTGAAAATGTAGTGGTAGATCATTTATCTAGATTGGAACTTTGGCCGTTATTTCGAAAGCATCTATTTGATGAAAATATTCTGGTGAAAGAAGATTTTCATGATGAACAATTGTATACTGTGCGAATCAAAGAGCCATGGTATACTGATTATGTAAACTTTATAGTGGCTGATGTAATAAACCATGATTTTGGATATCATGAGCGGAAGAAATTTGCTTCCGACTAAACATTATTTTTGAGATGAGCCTTATTTGTTTAAATGTGGTCCGTATTTAGTGATTAGGAGATGTATTCTTGAAGAAGAACATCAAAGTGTGTTATCCTTTTGCCATGGTTTTGCTTGTGGAGGTCACTTTAGTGAAGAAAAGACCGCAAGAAAAGTTTTACAATCTGGTCTCTATTGGCCATCTTTATTTATGGATGCTCATTTATTCACGAAAAGTTGTGATAAATGCCAATGGTCGGGAGGGATAAGTAAGAGGAACGAAATGCCCCAAATTAGTAATTTAGTCGTTGAAGTCTTTTACATTTGGGGAATAGATTTTATGGGACCCTTTCCAATATCCCAAGATTTTGAGTACATTCTGGTAAGAGTTGATTACATCTCAAAATGGATTGAAGCAATTGCTACAAGAAATAATGATGCTAAGATAGTAATTAAATTCTCTTGTGACAATATTTTTAGTAGACATGAGATGCATGCCAAGGGCGATAGTAAGTGATCAAGGAACTCACTTTACCAATAAGTTAGTAAATGCGTATTTGAATAAATATAGGGTAGTTCATAAGTTATCCACTCCCTATCATCCACAGACGTCTGGTCAAGTGGAAGTAAGTAATGTCCAAATAAAAGGTGTGTTGGAAAAAACTATCAAACCCAATAGAAAAGCTTGGGCGTTGAAACTTAGTGATGCTCTATGGGCATATAGGATAGCTTATAAACCTCCATTAGGGTTAAGTCCTTGCAGAATTGTATTTGGAAAAGCCTGTCATTTACCTGTTGACTTAGAAAATAGGGCGTTTTGGGCAATTAAAACCCTAAACATGGATATGACATTAGCCGTTGAGAAAAGAATGTTCCAAATAAATGAATTGGAAGAACATAAGTTAGAATCATACGAAAATATGAAAATTTATAAGGAAAAGACTAAGAGATTACATGATAAGAAAATAATCCCTAAAGACATGTACCCTGGTATAAAAGTTCTATTGTTTGAGGTCTTATCAACCATGCATTTGAGCTGCCAATTAATCAAATTGGGGATGTTAACTGTCCCCTTGGTCAAAATGGTTTAAATTAACACCGACATATTCCAAGTCACGTCCGATTGTTGAGTCGTTGGCATCACCTTGAAATAAATAGACTTATAAATCCCCTTCGCCTGAGGGGTCAAACAAGACTCCCTAATTGGAAGGGGGCAACAAGCTGTCTCCGCACATCCATAGATCAACTTAGAACCAGGCAAGGCAATCCTCTTGCTAACAGTAGACAATGCCATACCATAAGGCATATAGGACTGAAAATCATTAGTCTGCAAGAGAGGCATGTCATAGAATTCACGGATTGCCTCGATGCTAAAGTTCATAAAAGCACCCCCCACCCAAGACATGTTAGGGTTCTCTCCTATAACTCATCCACTGTGAGCATAGAACTCACGGATGATAGGCACCAAGCCTCTCCAGGGGGCTTGCACAACTTCTTCCACCCATACAACCTAAAATAGGCTGACAACCTATAGCTAGAAAAATCAAAGCCCCTTTCCGTCGAAATAGATTTAGAATTAAAACTATCCATGTAAATTTTAAAATTTTCAGGTCTTTTGAAATGATTTTCATTAAAAATAAGAGCATGGGCAGAAGACAACGAAGCTTCACTGGCTTGGGTTTTAGATCTGTTTTTGGGGGCCATTAATCTAAAGGGCACTCAAAAACACTCCTCTCGAAATCAGAAAATCCAACAAAGATGTAAATAAAATTAACAAATAAATTATAACCTAAATCACAAAATTCATGCTCAAAGATTCAATTTAGCAAGTAAATTGCAAAAATAAGAGTTAAGGGTAGAAGATACTTGCTAAATATAGAAGTTTCCAAAGCTTGTTGGCCGGAATCTCGCTGGAAAATATGGAGTTTGGCCGGAATCTTCAAGGTCTAAATTACCTCTTTTTCTTGAAGATGAAGATGGGGATGGTGATTGATCGGTGAAATAAGGGTGGATTTGAAGTTTTGGAAGGAGGGTAATGTATTTGGCCAGAATCTTAGAGAGAAGGAGGAGAGTCATCGTTAGAGAGAGAAAATGAGTGAATAGTGGTTAGGGCTGTGTAGTTTGCGAACATGCAGTTTTAAATATCAGCATTAAGTGCTTGATTAACTCATGAGACTAGGAGACCGCCTAGTCTGTCTTTTAGCTGTCCGTAGTGCTGCCTTATGCGAGGTCGTGTAGTCAAAAAGACTAATGCCTATTTGCCCAAATCTGCTCTTTTGTCTGAAATTTTTCTGATGGTCCAACAAAATCATTCTTCGATGCTTGTAATCTCTTTTCCTACACAAAAACTACTTACAAAAACACACTGAAAATAAAATTAGCATTAGCAAAACAAATAAATACAACACTAGTGGCATTTTTCCCCCAAACTTAATTTATGCAAAATTTATAAAGCTTTAAAATGTCAAAAATCAAGCAAGGGTTCTGAATTCATTTATTATACAAACATATTTTTTAAAAAATTAAAAATTAGATGGGTTGCCTCCCAACCAGCACTTTTGTTTAACGTCGTTTACTCGACATTAGTCAAACCTAATTCTCTGGTTCAAACAGGTCCATCAACTCAACATCTCTAACGAGTGATAGTCCTTCATGATAAGGTTTGACTCGGTGCCCATTTACCTTAAATGTTTCATCTGATTTGTAATCTTTTAATTCCACAACACCATGAGGAAAGACATTCAATATTTCAAAGGGACCTAACCATTTAGATTTAAGCTTTCTTGGACAAAGTTTTAGCTTGGAGTTAAATAACAGAACTTTCATACAAGGGTACATGTCCTTAGGAATAATCTTCTTATCGTGAAATATTTTTATCTTTTCCTTATAAAATTTTGCACTTTCCTACGACTCTAATCTAAGCTCCTCCAACTCATTAAGTTGAAGAATCCTTTTCTCACCAGCTAAGGTTATGTCCATGTTGAGAGCTTTTGTAGTCCAAAATGTCATATGTTCTAACTCAATAGGCAAATGAAATACTTTCCCAAATACAATTTTGTATGGGCTCATTCCGATTGGGGTCTTATAGGCTGTTCTATATGCCCATAAAGAATCGCTTAACTTCAACACCCAATCTTTTCTATTGGGTTGCATAGTCTTTTCTAGCACTCCCTTGATTTGTAAATTACTTACCCCCACTTGACCTGATGTTCGTGGATGGTATGGAGTTGACAACTTATGCACTACCCTATATTTCATCAAATATGAGTTCACCAAACGGTTGGTGAAATGGGTACCTTTATCACTTATAATTGTCGTAGGCATTCCATATCTACTAAAAATAGCATCACAAAAGAATTTAACCATAGTTTTGGCATCATTATTCCTAGTAGCTATTACCTCTATCCATTTTGAAACGTAGTCATCTACTACCCGAATATATTCAAAACCATGTGAGATGGCAAAAGGTCTCATAAAATCTATTCCCCATACATCAAATACTTCCACAACTAAATTGTTTATCATGCATCTCATTCTTGTTACTTATTCCTCCAAATCTTTGACATTTATCACAATTCTTACTAAACCTATATGTATCCTTAAATAATGTTGGCCAATAAGGCCTGATTGTGATACCTTTCGAGCAGTTTTTTCTCCACTAAAGTGTCCCCCGCAAGTAAAACCATGACAAAAATCTATCACACTTTGTTGCTTTTCTTCAGGGATGCATCTCCTAATAATCAAATCAGGGCCACGCTTAAATAGATAAAGCTCATCCAAAAAGTAATGTCTCACTTCAGATAAAAATTTCTTTCTTTCATGATACCCAAAATGAGGATTTATAATGTTAGCCACCAAAAAGTTTACATAATCTGCATAGGAAGCAACCCACTTATTACTTTTAGTTAAAATTATGTTGTTGGAAAATAATTTTTTTGAACCCTTGCTTGATTTTTAAAATTTTAATTGTAGAACATTTTTTGCAAAATTTAAGTTTGGGGAAAAAATATTTTCTAGTGTTGTATTTATAGGTTATTGTTTTTTAATTTAGTTTTATTTTATTGTATTTTTGTAAGTAGTTTTTGGTATAGGAAGGATATATCATAGCACCGAAGGAAGATATGTTTGGACCCTAATGATATTCAAATGATAGCCTACCATTTAAAAAGAACGAAAACAATAATTTTGAAAAAAAAAGGCTTGAGCAATCGCCCAATCTATTGACTAAACGAGCGCACTAAAAGCATAATGTTAGATTTTTCATTTTTGAGCTGAGCGATCGCTCAGTGTGAGGGTTGGGCGACCGCTCAACCCCGTTATTTCAAATTACGCGGAGGCTGAACAGACATAAACAATGACTCCCTCTCTCTCTAAACCCATAGTGGACAAGTGATGAGAGAGGACCCCAACTGGTCTTGGTTTCGGGGTCGCTTAGTTCATTTTAGTTCTGGTGCCATCCGGGATTTTTATAACCTACCTGTGGTAAGGATTGATGATTATCAATCCTATCTACCTTACAATATTCCGATGGCAACCGTTCGAGATAGGATAACCATGCCTGTGGGTCTGAGTGGACCTATGGACGATCGGAGACAGTTGGTCGCCCTCGTTCCATTAGGGAGTCTCTCTTGACTCCCTGGGCTAAGGGGATTTATAAATATATTTGTGCAAGGGTGATTCCCACGACTCATCAATTTGATGTGATGTGGAATTGGGCAGTGTTAATTTACATCATTTTGACTCAGGGTTCTGTTGATATTGATGTGTTCATCAATGGACAACTTAGAGGCATGGTTGAGAAGGCCATGAATACGACATTTCACTTTCCGAGTCTGATTAACGTCCTCTGTGCTATCGCTGGAGTTGAGTGGACTCCTGATTTAGAGAGAATCAAGCCGATGCCTAGTGTCGCCAAAAAGGGCGTCACAAATAGGACACGACAACCCTATGCCCGTCACCTCGCCGATCAAGGCAAAGGACTTTGAGGAGGATCTGGAGATGGATCCTTTGGAGGAAATTTCAACGCAATTAGTGGAGGTGCAGCTAGACTTAGACGCGCTCCAGCAGCGTGTAGACCATAGGTTCGACGTGCTTCAGTAGCATGTCTACCAGCGATTTGATACGCTCGAGTGGCGTATAGAGCAGGGTATTGCGGACCAAAAATATTTTTATGAGTATAATAATTAATTTTTCCAAAACCTTGCCTCCAACCTCAACATGCCGCCTGCCACCGTCCCTGAATGGGGTCCTCCTTTGTTACATGGTCCTGGCTCATCTGGAGCCGACGCTTAAATAGCGTCTTCCTTCGTTATGCAGGTTTGTCGTTTGTTTTCTGTTTGCTCTGTGTTTTTCCTCCCTTATCTTTCGGTCCAACATTTCGAGGACAAAATATAATTTATGTTTGGGGGGAAGGGAATTCTAGGTCCTGGGTCCTTTTAGGTCCCAGCCTAATGAGAATCAGGAAATGATGGCATAAATCATGCTATGTACATGTGACAACTAGTGTCCCTTATATCTCTTCTCCTACCTATTTTCTTGTTTTTGCTCATTTTTATTTTAGGAGTTGATGAGGTAAAATACAAAAACAAAGGTCGTGACCATTTTAGTTTCTTCCAAACTGATTAGTAGATAGATGTTTTAGTTCACAGCTTTCTGCTTATCCAGCCTTATTCAGACAAGTGGTCAGCTACAACATTTTTAGATCCTTTTTTATCCTTTATTGTGATATCAAATTCTTGCAATCAAAGCATCCACCGAATTAGTCTAGGCTTAGCATCTTTCTTTGTCAACAAATATTTTAAGGCAACATGATCAGAGAAGATAACTACCTTGGAACCTAGCAAGTAAGACCTGAATTTTACTAGAGCAAAAACGACTGCCAAAAACTCCTTTTTAGTAGTTATGTAATTCAATTGAGCGTCATTAAGTGTTCGACTAGAATAATGAATCACACATGGTGATTTATCTATTCTTTGACCAAGCAGAGTACCTACAGCAAAATCGGAAGCATCGCACATGATTTCAAATGGAAGAGACCAATTCGGGTTGGCTAAGATAAGAGTCGTGGTTAATTTTTCTTTTAAAAGGTTAAATGCATCAAGGCAATCTTTATCAAAAATGAATTCAATGTTCTTGGCTAACAAGTTGCATAAAGGCTTGCAATTTTTTGAGAAATCTTATATAAATCGCCTATAAAAACCTGCATGACCAAGAAAACTTCTAAAACCTTTCACATAATTAGGGGGAGGTAATTTGGGAATTACTTCGACTTTATCTTGATCAACCTCTATTCCTCTTTTTGATACAATTTGTCCTAACACAATACCGTGGTTAACCATAAAATTACATTTCTCCCAACTAAGGGTTAAATTTTCCAAACATTTGTCGAATAATTCTCCAAAGAGAGAAAAATCGTCCATAAACACTTCGACGCATCTTTCCACTAGGTATGAAAATATCGAGATCATGCATCTCTGAAAAGTGGCTGGGGTATTGAATAGACCAAAGGGCATCCTTGTATATGCAAACCTACCAAAAGGGCACGTGAATGTTATCTTTTCTTGATCTTCAGGGGCAATGGGAATTTGGTTGTACCTTGAAAATCCATCTAGGAAAAAATAAAAATCATAATCCACTAGTCTTTCTAGAATTTGTTCAATAAAGGTTAGGGGAAATGATCTTTTCTAGGAGCCACATTAAGTTTCCTCAAATCAATACACATGTCATATCCTGTAATGGTTCTAGTAGGCACACCAGCTCATCCTTGTCGTTCTTAACCACAGTAATCCCGGATTTCTTAGGAACTACTTGCACTGGGCTTACCTACTTACTATTAGAAATAGGGTAGATAATACATGCATCTAGAATTTTAAGAACTTCTTTTCTCACACTTCTTCCATGTGTTGATTTAATCTCCTTTGATTTATCTAGAAGGTTTAACACCTTCTTCAAGATGAATTTTATGCATACACATGGTGGGACTTATGCCTTTCAGATCAGCAAAAGTTCATCTTATAGCCTCCTTATGATCTTTCAAAACACTTATTAATTTTACTTCTTGTTCTTGGGAAAGATTTGAAGCTATTATTACAGGAAACATGTAATTTTTACCAAGAAAAACATACTTCAAATTAGGGACGGACGAGCGACCCTAACACTCTTTTCTTGTAGTGCGAACAACTTCCTTAGTGGTTATCTCTTCACTTTCCTCAAATAATTTTGTTAATTCAATAACTTCATCATTATCGTTATCACCTTGACCAATCATCACTTCTTTCAATTTATTAGATTTAATTTCTTGATCTAAATTCTTAACAATCAAATTTTCCACTTCATCAACAGTAAAAACCTAGAACTTAAATCATTGGGTTTATTCATAGCATAAAAAACATGCATCTCAATAGTTTCACCCATAGCAGTCATAGAAAATTTGTCATTTTTAACATTCATAACACTATTAGCAGTAGCCATGCATGAAGGGTCGCCCAAGAACAAGGGGAACTTCATGCTCACTATTAACATGTTTTTCCATTTCAAGCACAACAAAATCGACAGACATTATTAATTTGTCTACTTGCACTAAAATATCTTCCACAATAACCAAATGATATATGTTTAAAAGAACGATCAGCCTATTACAAAGACATTGTGGTTTGCTTTAGTTCTCCTAAACCTAAATGTTGATATATTGAGCAGGGCATTAAGTTAATACTGGCACCTAAATCCAACATTGCGTTAACTTTCTTAGAATCCCCTAAGGTTATCTCATATGACTGAAATATTACTGTTACAGTGCGAATGCATAAATTTTCATAACAAAGAAGTCCGCGATAAAGCATCTTGAAATACTTTTTCTAAACTTGTTTTTATCATCTCTCCCTTTTCACACACACATTCTCTTTTTCTGCACTCATATATATATATATATATATATATAACCTATATTATCTTTTCACAATATCCTTTCTCTTGATTTCATTACTCCTTGATCAGTTTAATACCAAATTTGATAATGAGATTTTTAGGTAAGAACAGCAACCAGATACAAGCATGGGGAAATAGGTGCATTTATCAGTGCAAAATATGCCTAAGATCATTTGACACAAGTCCAGGCTTTGCTAGTCACCAAACCCCATCGACCCCATGAATACTTTACTCATGAAACGAGAGATCATATAATTAGAGCACCATATCCACTAGGGGTGTAAGTGGTTCGGTTTGGTTTGGTTTATGCCAAAACCACAAACCGAACCGCCTCTTAGTGGTTCCAAAAATCTCAAACCGAACCGAGTAAGACTTGGAACCAAACCGAACCGAACCAATCGGTTTGGTTTGGTTTGGTTCAGTTTTGTGGTTTATATAAATTATTTTTTAATGAAATTAACCAACATTAAAAATAACAATAAAAATAATATTTTAATTCGGAATTAACATCAAAATTAGGAAATAATCTACTAACAACAAATTATCATAAATAAAACAATACAAATTCTAAAATAAACACAAACAATTGAAGAAATAATAATTCTCCAATAATCAAGATTTTGTTTGTTTAGTGTCCGTCTATATATATATATATATATATATATATATATCAAAGGTTCAAAATCATTAATAAATGTAATATAATATATATTATATAATAAATAAATAAAAATATATAGGGTGGTTTGGTTCGGTTGTATTTGCAATAATCCACTAGGTTCGTTAAAATATAATTACGTGGCTGAAGCATATTCGCATAATAAAAGGTATATTACCAATTACGAGGTTTTGCTTGGCAACAAATCAGAGGGTTTATCTAAAAGAACCTTGAGTGATCTAGAGATGGTTAATGTTCATGTAATACCCGATAATTTTAGCTTAAAATATTAATTTTTGATAATTAATATTATAATCGTTTTGGACCTATATAATTAATGTTATAATTATTTGTGTTAAATTAATGTTTTGAACCTATTTAGTAACTTAATTAATTTGGGTTGGGCTTGGTCCACTTATGACTAGATTTAATACAATTCCCTAATAATAGTACCTAATTAAAAATAGGTCCATTTAATTTTAGGATTAGGAAACCTAGTAGGGTTTTATATATTTAGAGTTTATGAGAAGGGAGAAAGGGAGAAAAACGGCTGTTTTCTTCACCCACCGCGCGAGAGAGTAACGGAACGAGAACAACATTCGTTTTTGGAGAAACCGATGTAAGTCTCCATCTTTGTTTTTTTTTTCCTTCGGCTGTTTTCTTCATCTTTGTTTTTTTTTTTTGGTTAATGGTATTAATTCGGTGTTTTCCTTTGGCTGTTTTCTTCGTCTTTGTTTTTGTTTGGTTAATAGTATTAATTCGGTTAAAGAAGAAAAGATTTAAAACAATGAGGAAGAAGGGTTTGTGATATGGGTTTGTGTTTAAAAAAATGAAAAAGAGAGAAGCAGAATAGGAACAGCCGAAGTAGGGGAGAGGGAGTAGAGGGGATAGGGAAATAGATTATAAATGATGAGTGTGTGTGCGCAGTGCGTGTGTCAGTGCATGTTTGTATGTGTGGCTGGTGTGTGTGATGTTAGATAATTATATATAATATGCCAACTAATAGGCTATATATATATATATATATATATATATATATATATATATATATATATATATATATATATATATATATATATATATATATATATATATAAACATATATATAGGATGAGAGTAATGTTACTTAATACCTATATATATAATGTGTACGGTCATGGGGTTTGTTTGTGGTAATTCTACGGATCATATATTATGTGATGGACAGTTAGATGAATTTGGGAAATGAGGTGAGAGAAAATAATAATAATAATAATGGAAATAAATTATGTATAGATGTGCTTACCTAAATATATTAACCGGTACTATGTTACATTAATGTTAGATTTGGACAAACGAGCGTGAGACGATTGTATGCGTGGAAAGAATTATTTTTCTAAGCATTTCGAGGTAAGGGATTATACCTTTTTTAGGTCTCAAATCTTTACGTAGCATTCGTTAGGTTTTCATTAATTAATTCTTTGACTTCAATATTTCTTGAAACGTACGCCGACTTTAACTCGACATTTGAATTCGAATTCCGTCGCTTACACTTCTTTCGAATTTATAATTTGATTATCTGTTTATTCTCACATAATTATTGAATTTCATGTGAGATACCTTTGATATGAAAAGTACGATTTTTGACGATGCCTGATTTTGTAAAATTATTTGATTACTTGAAATTCTACCATGATCACTAAGTTGAATTTATGACACTATGAATTATGAAACTATGATTTATGATGCTTATGAACGCCACTTGCCCGTGGCATGGTTATCCGGATATACCAATGATCTATGAATTTTGATCTGTGAACTATGATTTATGAATTTGCTTATGTGATCATGAGATTCTGTGAGTAGTCAATTGTTGCTAATTGGTATGGGATGGTTGGTGACAGTTGATTACTCAAGTCATCTTTGAGCATTTATTTTCATTTGGATTCTTACTCACTTAAATCGAACTTTGATATTTGCTTCCGCTTATCGAATCCTAAATAATGAATTTTGACTATTCAAAAAAAAAATATATATATATATATATATATATATATATATATATATATATATATATATATATATATATATGTGTGTGTGTGTGTGTGTGTGTGTGTGTGTGTATTCATCTCTGATTTATTTCTGGTCAACGTACTCCTTAGTAACCGGAGGGGTTGTATATGAACTTACTGAGCATTGTTCGCTCACCCCTTCATACTCTTCTTCTCAGGTAATGAATAAGAATTAATAGAAGATTTCAATTCGGGTAGACCGAGTTGTCGACTTTCGAGGATTTTGGATTTAGTCCTTTCTCATTGAATTACTCAGTAGTATTTTAAACGAATTATAGACTCATGTTAAGTATTAGATAGAGTTTGTATTTAATTATTTTGGGTTTATTTTCACTTTAGTCAATTGATGTTTAAGATTTAATTATTATGAGACTAGAACATTTATGATTTAAGTTGTGATTGTTGGTGACGTGGCCAAATTGTGGGACCATGGTGTCGGTGTGAAATTTGGGGTGTTGCAGTTCTTAAGGATGGAATTGAAGTCACTTCAAAGAGAAGAAAGATGGAAACAGAGTTGGACTTGGAGCTGAGACTTTGAAGTCTCTTAATTTGCCCTTCTCTAGTTCGATCGATCTCCCGTTGTCTCTCTCTCCCTCTATCTCTATCTTTTATTTTTAACTAAAGGTTGGTTATCATTTTATGCTTATGATGGTGTTGGTAAAATGTTTTGGTCTATGTTCCTTTAGGGTTTCTATAAGAGTATTGCTACAATTAGGGGTGTAAGTGGTTCGGTTTGGTTTGGTTTATACCAAAACCACAAACCGAACCACTTCCTAGTGGTTTCAAAAATCTCAAATCGAACCAAACCGAGTAAAACTTGGAACTGAACCGAACCGCACCACTTGGTTTGGTTTGGTTCGGCTTTGTGGTTTATATAAATTATGTTTAATGAAATTAACCAACATTAAAAATTACAATAAAAATAAGATTTTAATTTGGAATAAACATCAAAATTAGGAAATAATCTACTAACAACAAATTATCATAAATAAAACAATACAAATTCTAAAATAAACACAAACAATGGAAGAATTAATAGTTCTCCCATAATCAAGATTTTGTTTGGTTTAGTATACATATATATATATATAATGAATAAATCAAAGGTTCAAAATAGTTAATAAATTTAATATAATATATATATATATATATATTATATAATAAATAAATAAAAATATATAGGATGGTTTGATTCGGTTCGGTTCGGTTTGGTTTGGTTCGATACCAAAAACCGTGAACCGAACCGAGTGGTTTTTCAGTTTTTGAAACCAAAATCGAACCAAACCAACTGATTTGGTTTGGTTCGGTTCGGTTCCATGATTCGGTGGTTTCGATTTACACCCCTAGCTACAATGACATAAAACATTGATAGAGAATAGCAACATGATAGTTGGGTGGTTGTTTAGGGTATAACTATCAAATTTTATTGTGTAGCTAATGTCTGTTAATGTACTATTTCCATCAAAAATTTGAGTAATCTTCTATGATGGGGTAATCAATATGCAAGGTTTTTTTGTCTTTCTCTCTCTTTCTATCTATCTCTCTCTCTCTCTCTCTCTATATATATATATATATATATATATATATATATATATATATATATATACACACACACACACACAAACACACATTTTGAACGATCAAAGTAATAATTACATATATATATATATATATATATGTAAAGACAAAACACACAATTGAGCCACCAAACATTTAGGTCTATTGCAATCAGCCACTGAATGTTTGAATATGTTAATTGGCCACCATACATAAGTTATGATGCACACAACCCCATTTTCTGATGGACGTTAAGCTTAAGTCAAATACCTATATTGCCCTGTAAATAGTAAAACGATGTGTGATATTAGAAACCCAAACGGGATTATCCAAATAAAACAAATCACAATATATATCTTTTAATTCAATTTCGGTGTATCGACACTTGATGTGGTGAGAGTTTTAGGAAATTTGTCAAACTTGAACCGGTCGCTTAACAATCCAATCTAAGGAACTCTTCTAGCAATTTGCTTTTCTAATCCCGAGAGTAATTAAGAACTAAGAGAGGGTTGTGCTCTTTTCATTACCATTTTTATCATTAATACATAATTTTTTCCTTGTCAACCACAAAGAAAAATTTCACATGCACCACCAATATTGCAATTTTACTAACTAGTACTTGACGTTAAGTTTTAGCAACATGGAATACTAATGAAACTAAGGAAAACACATCAATTAAAGATAACTAATGGATTCAAGTTAAACATTAAAAGAGAACATAAACCGTTAAAGTAGTGAGAAATAAACCTCTTGGTTTGTTTAAAGGTAAAAAAGTAATGAAAATGAGGTGTTAGATGAAGTGAGCAGATTAGTTCGTGAGGTTATCCAAGAAAAATCTTTTGAAAGCTTGAAGGATGATTTTAGTCCTCAAATAACATGTTTCAACCTAATCTGAGGTTGCTTTGATGATTCGATAGATTGCACCATCTTATCATAGCGCCCCAGCTCAAAACAAGTCAGAAAACCATATTTCTAGAACTTTTGCGATGATGCAGCGCTTGCCATAATGTAATTTGAAGAAGATAACACTGTAGTAAGTCAACTAGCACCGCTTCAGGGTTGACTTTCTATGATCATGCATTTTGTAAGCTTAGTGTATTTTAGGACATTAATTGTAATTTGTTATACCAAGGTTTGTAGTCATCTCAAACATCGGGTTGCAGTTGTTCATGCCAAGATTCTAGTTTGGATTGATTTCATATGGTCGAGTTGTGACCTTCAATACTAATACCTTCATTCCTTGTTTCTTACTGCGTGACTATATGTAACGCCCAGAGCCCGAGAGCCCGAGAGCCCGGTCCGCTATTTGTAGCTCACAAACTGGCCTACCGAGCACGCAGCACCTTGGGTCATCAGGTCCATCACAAGCCGACCTAAAAGTCCATGGATGATTGATGGGAACCCAAAAGTGTGATAAAATTAGTCGGTTTTATGATTTATTTTAGAGCAAAATATTACACTTTTTGTTGGTTTTTGTGCTGATTATGATGTAGGTACACAGGCGGCTGCAAAAGAGGAAAGTGCTGGATTCAGGCAAAGAGGGAATACTTGGGATGTCACATGGGCACGTGATATTCACATTGCGGAGCTGAGCTGTTGGTTAGTTACTGAAGTTTCAAGAAGACCTGTTGGACAGTTAGAAAATACAGTTATTTCTGTCTAATTCAGTTTATGTATTGAATGAAAATACTGATTTGCAAGTAGTGGGAGGTTTTTAGAAGTTACCGGTAGTTTTAAAACTACCAAGTAGTGGTGTAAGTGGGAGAAAAGAGTCATATTTATGTATGGATTTTCTGAACATATTCAGCAGGTTTGGCATTCCAAGAGTTGTGATTAGTGATCAGGGAACTCATTTCTGCAATCGAAGCGTGAAAGCATTGATGCTCAAGTATGGTGTACACTATAGAGTGGCAACTACATATCATCCGCAAACAAATGGGCAGGCTGAAATTTCAAACAGAGAAATCAAGGGAATTTTGGAAAAGATGATAAATCCTAATCGGAAGGATTGGAGTTTGAGATTGGATGATGCACTGTGGGCCTATCGTACAGCATACAAAACACCAATTGGTATGTCGCCATATCGATTGGTATTTGGAAAAATGTGCTATCTACCGGTTGCGGTCGAACATACGGCTTATTGGGTAGTGAAAGAGTGCAATATGAATCTTAAACTGGCTGGTCTTGAAAGGAAGTTGCAACTACAAGAATTAGATGAGTTGCGATTGGAGGCCTATGATAGTGCACGGTTTTACAAAGAGCGGACTAAGAAGCTTCATGACAGGTTGATACGTCGGAAAAGTTTTGCAGTGGGACAAAAAGTATTGTTGTTCAACTCACGATTAAAACAGATGCCAGGAAAATTAAGGTCTCGCTGGACCGGTCCATATGTAATTGTGAGTGTTTTGTCCAATGGAGTTTTTGAAATTCAGAGCCTGCATACTCAGAAGATTTTCAAAGTCAACGGGACTCGATTGAAATCTTATTATGAAAATTTTGAGGTGTCTGAAACCGTTGAAGAAATCACTTTGGCCTACCCCATTTATGAGTAATGTTGAGGGTAGGCAGTGGGTCTAGCTGCAGACGATAAATAGCGGCGCTTATTGGGAGGCAACCCAACGTTTTTAATTTTCTATATTTTTATTTTTATTTTATTTTATTGTTATTTTAATGCTTAGATTTTCTTAGTTTTAATTAATTTTTATCTGCTGTTTTACTTTTTTTTTTTTAAGTTGGGTTTGTGGCAGCAGGTTTGGAGTCTGTACAGAAGAAGTACGGAGTGTTTTGGTGAGATACTGAGAGCAATCCTTTTCTTCAGGGCGTGCGGCCAAAACTACAGGGGGCTAAGTTTCAAGTTCCCAAAGAAGGCAAAGTAGCGGGTGAATAGTGGAAAGGCAGTTCACATAAAACGGCTACAATTCAATTTGGGGCTTTTAGCCCTAACCTCTCTCTTCTCATCAAGCAACGCACTCTCCCCTTCATCTTCATCAATCTGTGCGAATTTCTTCATCTCCCCAAAGTCTTCGGCCACCATTGTTGTCTTCTTCTTTTGTCAATGGCTCCCAAGAAACGCATTGCTCCACCTTCTGCTCCTCGACGTCGATCGAGTCGGTTGCTTGTGATTATGCCACGTTGAGTGGTCGTAGCTTCGTCAGAGTCGGTTGAAATTTCAACCTCTTCTTCATCTTCGGCGGCTTATTCGCACTCATCACCGGAATCCTATGCGCCGCCGTTCTCTTCATCTTCTTCAGACACGGCGAGCTCGACCCCATTAGTTCCGGTATCTCGCGTGGCCGGTCCCTCGCATCAACAAGCAACCCAACCGACTGAAGCCTCTCCAACTTCCCCTATTGAGGAACCCAAGCACCAACCTCCTTCTCCGGTTGATTCGCCCACACAACCCGAAGGGCCTCAGGAAACAATGACATTACCAATGTCATTGTTTCCACACTCTGCGCGAAAGAAACCACAGGTTCTAAAGGGGAAGGCTGTGCTTGATAAAGTAATTCATCGAGGAAGCTGCTTAACCTTCAATACAAGACTGTCCATCAAGCGCAGCACAAACATTTTGGCTCGCCGAATTATTGCAGGTAAAAGTTTTCATCTGCCTACTTTAAATGTTTTGAATTTATCTGGCAGAATTGCAAGTTTTATGCGTAATGTAGGTTGGGAAAATTTTTGGGTATTGGATTTCCCGGCTTTTGATGAACTAACTAGAGAATTATACTGCACTTTTGTTTTTAAGACTGATGAGACCTTTTCTGCGGATACACCGAACTTGATTAGATTCCGTTTAATGGGAAAGGTTTTTAATATGTCTTTGAATTCGTTTAATGATGCTCTGCGTTTTATGTCTGGACCTGTTCCCAATTCAGAGAGGGATATTTCATTTTGTGAATATTGCGAACCATTCAATTCTGACTGTAATTTGGTTTGGCATACTATTTCGAATGACAGGGAGCAGTACAATCCCAGTTGTTCGAAAAGTATCTGTGTTAAGGACCATGCTTTGCAAATAATACAAAAATATTTGGCATACAGTTTTTCTGGTGGCAAAGATGGTTCCAATATTTGCACCAAGCCGGAATTATTTTTCATGTGGTGTATGATGCATAAGAAAAAAGTGAATTTTGGTTATTGGCTAGCAAGCCAATTTGTTTTGGTGTTGAAAAAGAAAAGTCGTCCCTTAAGTCTTGGCTCAGTGATTACTCTTTTAGCAGTGAATTTGGGTGTGTTAAATTTACAACAGCATGATTTGAATGTTGCTTGTGAGTGTGAACCTTTAGATATTAAGTGTTTGTATCGAATGGGTCTTTTGAAATTTGTTGATGAAGGTGTTCCTCCTCAGGCGGGTGCGTCTGCACCCGAGCAGCCTATGATTCCTGCAGGTACCGCGGGCCCTTCTACTTCCTCTGATCCGGACTTGCGAGAACTCCAAGTTGCGGTGCAGCGTATCGATGCCAACCAGCGGCATTTGCAGTCCATGTTGATGGCATACTTTTATTTTGTTGGCTTTCGTCCCCCGCCGCCTCCTCCGTCCTCCTGATTAGGGAAGTCCTCCTCCCTTTTTCTTTTGGTTATTAATTGTTCATCGAGGACAATGCACAGTTTTGGTGTGGGGGATGGATTTTGGATTTTGGATTTCGGTGAATCTTGGATGCATGTTTTATTTTTTGTTGTTGGGTATTCTTGTTGGATATGAGGATATGATTCATGGTGTTGATTGGGATGTTTGGTATGTTAATGTGCATTATCATGGTAAAAGAGGAATTTTTGATATGTGGTGGAATTTTATTTGAAATGCTTTTATTTTAAGTTA
Organism: Codonopsis lanceolata; assembly: GCA_013146195.2. Taxonomy (NCBI): domain Eukaryota; kingdom Viridiplantae; phylum Streptophyta; class Magnoliopsida; order Asterales; family Campanulaceae; genus Codonopsis; species Codonopsis lanceolata. Next base: position 138,099,205 of record CM028380.1, read on the forward strand.
ATTGCATGTTTTCAGAAAATGTTTCTTCAACCTGTGGATATGTATGTGTTGACGTATAGCCATTTAAGGTGAGATTTTGGGCCATTTTTGGAGCATTCAATTCATTGTGCTCTCATTTCTTCTTATGTGTTTTACTTGCACTCGGATGTCAATTCTAGAACTTGCATGTTTGTTTACATTTCAAGGTCACATAAATGGGTTTATGCACTAACATGATTAAGGCATTTAGGAAATACCAATTTTGGCTATCTTTTTCTATCCAATCTTTTTAACATTACCCCCTAGTTAACCCCTTTGAGCCCTACCTATTTCTTTGACTAAACCAAGTTTTAATTAAACCTTAGCCTTTTTAACTTTCATTTTCATTCCCAATGCCAAGAATTGTGGGAATTACATAGTTTTAATGCAGTCTGCGAGTTGGATATTAGATGAAGTATGTTCTATAGTTCAAGAAAATGAGATGTTTGATTTTGAGTTGAATGAGGTTCTGCTTTGAAGTATGCCAAATAATGGTTTCATTTTATTCAATGGCTGTAAAAGTACAGCCGTACAAAAGTAGTGGCAGCAGGCCAAGAGTTAAAAAAAAAAAGAAAGGGAGAAAGAAGATAGAAAAAGAGACTAAAAGTTTGAAACAGTGAATAAAGTGACTCAGGAAAGAAAAGCAAAAATTGGAGCAGAAACATTACTTTCCAATTTCAGATGGGTAGAAGTGCTGTGACTGAGGAATGGAGCCTCATCAGAAATTTAATTTGTGATAGTTAAGCTGTGATGTAATGTGTAGTTCTGCAATTTCATTGACATTTTATTTCACCTTATATCCCTATACCATACCTTTTTAACCCCTAGCCCCATTACAACCTGTAAAAAGACCTTTTGATTAGTGCATTAAATTCATACTAAGTGATGGAGATTTGATCAACTTGCAAGCTTATGGTAATTACATTTCGTGGTGTTGAGTCGAGTGCTTAAATCCATATCCTTATTTAAACACTTGAGTGAATGAGTGTCTCCGTGAGGATGGTCGAGACATGCATATGTGAAGGTTGAAGTTTTATTTTTGGAAACATGTTAGTTAATTTAGATGGCACATTTTAAAGAATTCCATTACTTTGATTGAATTTTGATTTTTCCTATGGTCATGCACATTGAAATACTTGCATCCAAGTAAAATTATATCTTCATAAGTTGTACAGATAAAAACATGCATTCTTGTCTGGTTTGAAGATGCTTGAGGACAAGCATCAGTTTGGTGTGGGGGAATTCTGATGGGAACCCAAAAGTGTGATAAAATTAGTCGGTTTTATGATTTATTTTAGAGCAAAATATTACACTTTTGGTTGGTTTTTGTGCTGATTATGATGTAGGTACACAGGCGGCTGCAAAAGAGGAAAGTGTTGGATTCAAGCAAAGAGGGAAAACTTGGGATGTCACATGGGCACGTGATATTCACATTGCGGAGCTGAGCTGTTGGTTAGTTAAGTTTCAAGCGCACTGTTGGACGCTTAGAAAATACGCTTATTTCGCCAAATTCGCTTTATGTATTGAATGAAAATACTGATTTGCAAGTAGTGGGAGGTTTTTAGAAGTTACCGGTAGTTTTAAAACTACCAAAGTGGTGTAAGTGGGAGAAAAGAGTCATATTTATGTATGGATTTTCTGAACAGAAGGGGGGAATTTTTCGGCCAGGAGGTTGAAGAGATCATTCAGTCAGTAACTTGGAAGATAAACAGTGAGAAACAATTGGGAGGAAAGAGTGTAAGAACTTGTAATTCTTCTTGAGGTTCATACCTGCTAGGAACAAATCATTTGGTTTTTCTTGTAAGTTGTGTTTAATTATGTTTATTAGCTAAGTTTCTTCTTCCAGTCAATGAGAGATTAAGTCTCAAGCCTTTTATTTCTGTGAGATCTAATTGATCAAACTCTTGTGTGGGTTTCGAATATTTATTTGTTCTCCGTTTTTACACGTAGGAAGAATATTGTGTCTCATTAATGTTTAATGGCCAGAATATTAATTAGCATAATATTCTAAAGCTAGTTAGCACCGTTGATCCGTAATTGTCCTCGGTCTTAACAAAGTAGCAAGTAATACACCTTTTAGGCATCACAAGCATAATCGGACCGTATTACGGGAACGGATAATCATTGTTACATGCTATTGCTTTAATATGCGTGGCTTTGAATCGGGTCTCTCGCTTCTTAATGCAGCAGAGTTATTAAATCTCACGAGCGTCTCGGAGGTTGTAACTCGGTTAGACGGTAATTAACAAGCGTCTCTTGATTATCAAAACGGTAAGGAGAGATTGAGTGTTAGACGTTTGTCGACATTTTTAACCGGTTTATTTGAAATCCTACAAGATATCTTTGCATCGATGATCATAAATAAAATGCGAGATGAAATTGACTCATTGGTTGGATTTAATTTTTATTGAGTTAAATTAATTGTTAATCAGAAAGCTTAGTTACAATAGTTTTCCGTTAATTAATTGTTAAGTTTATCCGTAGTTAATTAAAAATATAAAATTGTGTTTAATTAGTTACTAATAAAATTCTAAAAAGGAATAATTTCGACGTTCCCTGCGGATACGATCCCGACTTACCTTATACTCGTTATTAGGGAAGTAGGTGAATTAATTTTGACGATTTGACATTCGTCAATGATGTTGGTGCCCAGAGGTAGTGTGTGGCCACCTTATAAATCGAACACAATTCCCACACCTACCTGATGTGGGATGTTGTATTACAATCTCCCTCACTTAAATCCTTGACGTCCTCGTCAAGGCCGAATCATACCCCGGGTCCATGGATGATGTTGGTGCGCAGAGGTAGTGTGTGGCCACCTTATAAATCGAAACACCTACCCGATGTGGGATGAGATATTACAATCTCCACCACTTAAATCCTTGACATCCTCGTCAAGGCCGAATCATACCCGATGTGGGATGGGGTATTACAATCTCCCCCACTTAAATCCTTGATGTCCTCGTCAAGGCCGAATCATACACCGGGTGATACAGGAATCAAGAGGTCGCTCGTACGGGGATCAAGAGGTGTGGCCACCTTATAAATCGAAACACCTACCCGATGTGGGATGGGGTATTACAATCTCCCCCACTTAAATCCTTGACGTCCTCGTCAAGGCCGAATCATACACCGGGTGATACAGAATCAAGAGGTCGCCAGACGGGGGATCAAGAGGTGTGGCCACCTTATAAATCGAAACACCTACCCGATGTGGGATGGGGTATTACAATCTCCCCCACTTAAATCCTTGACGTCCTCGTCAAGGCCGAATCATACCCGATGTGGGATAGGGTATTACAATCTCCCCCACTTAAATCCTTGACGTCCTCGTCAAGGCTGAATCATACCCCGGGTGATCAAGAGGTGTGGCCACCTTATAAATCGAAACACCTACTCGATGTGGGATGGGGTATTGCAATCTCCCCCACTTAAATCCTTGATGTCCTCGTCAAGGCCGAATCATACCCGATGTGGGATAGGGTATTACAATCTCCCCCACTTAAATCCTTGACGTCCTCGTCAAGGTCGACTCATACCCCGGGTGATACAGGAATCAAGACATACAAGAATCAAGAGGTCGCTCGTACGGGGATCAAGAGGTTGAAGGCCGAATCATACCCTGGGTGATACAGGAATCAAGAGATACAGGAATCAAGAGGTCGCTTGTACGGGGATCAAGAGGTGGCTTCCACCTTCTGTGGTGTAGCACTTTGGCCCACACAGCATTTTGTTCCCATATTTCCGGCCGGGACCCGCTCTGATACAATTTGTAACGCCCCAAGCCGGAGAGCTCGGTCCGCTACGTGTAGCCCACGCACTGGCCCACTGAGCACGCAGCACCTTGGGTCATCAGGTCAACCACAAGTTGACCCAATAGTCCATGGATGATGTTGGTGCCAAGAGCTAATGTGTGGCCACCTTATAAATCGAACACAATTCTCACTCCTATCCGATGTGGGATGGGCTATTACACTTTCGTGTCAGTCAAGGATTCTTAGCGAGGTGCGTATTAAAGTCTTTTTCAACTTTGGAATTTTAGAAAGTTATGACACATTGGTCGGTGAGAATAAAGTACATGCTAATTAAAGTTGACACGCTTCAAATATTTTTGCACATCCTTGAGGGTTATGTATGAGCAAAGCAAGCCTTGACAAACCTTACATCAACACTATAACTCATGAGAAGTAAGGAAATTGCCTCTGTGTCATACTTACTCTATCGCGTGTGTGCATTAGGTATGGAATGTGCAATTATATCTATTTGTGTATTAAATGTTGATTATGAAATGGTGAATGAATTGATATCTATGGGGCTTATAGTGAGACAATTAAAACTAATATTTACAGTCATCATATAGACGAATATATATATATATATATATATATATATATATATATATGAATTTTTCTTACAAAATGCTCATGTAACTAACCGTAGACAATTGAGACAAGAAGTGAGTTTTTTTTAGGCTATGCTGAGACAAGAATTGAGTTGAAATGTTGAGACTTAAGCAAAAATAAAAAGATGTGTGCATGTGTGTTTGGGTGTGGGGGTGTTGCACGTATTGCCACGATATAGACACCATAGAACTAAGGTTTCAATTAAGATGATAGCGTCGCATGTTTTTTATTGACGACTTTCTCTATTCGAAATGAATTGTCCAAAAATTACAGTCATTCCTTATTTTTCCTTCCTGATCAGCAATAGTGTTAAAGATGACACAAAATGATGACCGAAGATACCTTTCTGAACTGAGATGGTTGCTATTGAATATTTGTTATTCAATATTTTTGTTTTGAATATTTTATTTTAGGTTAATTAAAGTTAAATTTTGTTTTTCCTTTCTTGGTTTTTATACCATATTAGTATCTATACACGTGCCATAGGCACGGTGTCGCCGTGTCGGTATGAGATCGATCGGTTCAATTGATGTTCAGGATAAGCAAATCTCATAACTAAGGAGATAATTGAAACAAAACTCACAACTAAAGGTTTTATATGTAATTGTGGATGGGGTAATTCAAACAAAACTAATAAATGGGGTTCATATATAATTCACATACTTACGAATCAATCTGGACCACCAGTCGTGTTTGACACAATTCGATCAAGACCGCTAGTTATATTCTGAGCTATTTTATAATATAGATTTATCTTAATTGACTTTTATTTATATTGTGTGGGATTTTGTATTATATGAAATGTTATATTTTGAGTTCGATTACTTACTTGGAAGGCACCAAGTCGTGTCCTATAATATAGGGACAAATTGGTGTAAGTTGGGAAAGATTTTGATTGACGCAAATGATTGAGTAAATTGATTCACTAACATCTTACATTTTGGAAAGATTGTGTTTTTGTATTTCAAGTTGTGTAGGACTCTCTTTGAAAGCTATTTAAAGAGAGGAGGCAGCATAAAGAAGGCAACACTACCAAAGGTTACACATTATGCACATTCCTAAGAGTGATACACAACAATCAGAAGAGTGCTATACACATTTGAAGTCTTGCAATCCGCTGATACACTGCCTGTGTTGAATGTGCTTCTCACTGTGGTTAACATTGATGACCTCATTCATCAACAGCTCAACCTATACAGCCTACAGACTTCGAGATCATGTTTTCACCCATGTCTTTTGTTTAAACATAAAGTCTTTGATCATATCGTGTTGGGTGAATAGATCTGAATAGATTTCATCTACTTCTTTAAGAGTTTTTCATATGATTTTCATTAGTTAGTTTCATAAACAATTGTAACGTGAACTTATTGTTTTACTAACGGAAGTTTTGTCAATACATATTGGCACATCAACAAGTATTTTACTTATTGATAAAAGGTTAATACTTTGTGTCAATTAATTTCTACATTTTTCTTATATATTTCATTGTGCTTCACCCAAATAAGGGTTGATTATTGAATTTCCTTAGTTGTGCCTCATTCCTGCCCTCATCGAGAACTTATGGGTCGATTATTGAATTTCCTTAGTTGTAAACCTTTCAGTTCCATAATAATTTGACAACAACAACATACTCCTAAAGAGCTAGAGGCGGCCACTTGTGAACATTACAATATAATTTAACGTACCAAAAGCTATGAAATCCATGCCAACCGAATTGTTATTGATTATGATGACCACCAGAGTGAAAACTGCTACAGAGGAAGAGTTTGATCTGATCATGCAAAATATGAGCATATCGTTGATATCAAACTATAAACGGACCAAACGAAACCAAATTGAAAAGTGACTTACAAAGTACACCATTCATTCAGATAATATTTGTAACATGTTGCTAAACAATTAAGGAACAAACCATTAACCGCCTATATGTAGCATGTGCGTGTGTGAACCCATTACATATTTCGGTGTTGATCTTTGATGAATATTTGTTTTTTGAGTAAAACATAGTGTACACTCAACTCCACAAAAAATAATAACTGATTTTTTTGTTGTATAAAGTTACTAAATTGAACATGTTATCTTTCATGCTCAATTAATGTGCACTAGTTGCAATACTTTCATGTGCATACTAAGAGCAACTTTGTACATATATATACTATCAAAATGACTTGATTTTTCTTAGTTTCAGAGGGAAAAACTAAAAAGGAACTCTTTTTTGGGACGGAAATAGTAAGATTTAGTGAAGTGAGTTGCGAGACGCATAGTTTGTGTCATGTTTGTTCAAACTACGAATAAAAAGAACACCAACATATTAAAAAAAACTGATCAAACCACTTGAAGAACTAAAAGTTGTGTGAAAATTTTGTTCATCCATAATTTTTACTTTATGGGTGCCTTTGAAAAAGTAAGAAAACCTAAATGAAAATTTTATTTGAGAAATAGTCAAATAATTTATTCTAAATAAAGATTGGAAATTTGAAATCATATTAGTCAAATAGATATCTCTTTATGTAAAGTTTAGTTTGACTTTTTGTCAACTTGATAAAATTTAAGACATAAACATATTTACAAAATCTAAAGTTGCAAATTCATAATATTTTTGAAGTACTTTTTATATTTTGGATATATTAACTAAACCATAACAATGTTTGTTGAATATATATATCGATATACATTCATATTTGTATTATTTGAAAGATAGACATTTTAGGTGGGATGAATGGACTATATGCTAGTTTTGCTAGGAAGGGTAGACTAAAGAAGAACACTATCCGATATGGCATTGGCACCACGATTGGAACTTTCTTGGTGATTATAGATTTCCTAAAAAGATTAGCCAAATTCTAATTAAACTCAATTAATCGAGCATTAGTAGCAGGTAGCTTCAATATAAATAGGTATGTGCAGATAGTTCAATATAAATTTCTAAAGCGTAAACAATATCAACTTTGGATACTACTCAACAATCTATAATCAACAATGTTTTTATCATATAGAGGTAGCTTTGTAGTTGCAGATTAGTTAAGTGTTGTTAATTAACTCCATTCATGAATCATTTCGAGATAAAGTTGAAGAAAGTGTCAAGCAACTTCTCATTTTTCTTTTTTCACTACAAAATATAATAATAATAAAAAATACTTGTTAGTACAAATGTACGTTAAGTGATAGTCATTTCATTCCATATGATGTTAATACAACATTTAATCTACGATAGTTTGGATTGCGTATAAATGGATCATGATTATTGTGTACAAAATTAGTACAAAATATATTTAGACAACCATTGTCCAAATTAAATGGAGTCGAGCAGCGTAATTGTTAAGAATAAAAAATTGTAGTAGTTACATGTATTTCTTGAGAACAAAAATA
>CM028380.1:138107094-138146493 GCA_013146195.2 Codonopsis lanceolata
CCAAAAATTCAAGCTATTCAAAAGCCTCCGTATAAGAAATTTCAAAAACATAAAGGTATGATGGTTGAAGACATTGAAGAAAAACAGTTGCTACATGGTTTGAGATGATTCAAGAAGAAGAGGACGATCGTGAGCAAGCTAACATGCTTAATAGCTCATGATTCGTCCTACCTATGACTCGAACATGAAGTCGAAATCTCACCAAGTCCCTTCAAAAGGTGAGATCAACTATGAAAACTTCAAGAAGGAAAACCGCTCAAGGATAATCAAGAAATGCTTGAAGAGTTCAATTCCTTTAGAGTAGCCTATAAAACTTGCTATGAACTATGAGAAGTTTGTCAGTTGAAATCTCACCGGCGCCTTCGATTCAAATTCTCAATAGTCGTCAATAGGAAAGTATCAAGCTAAAAGGAGAAAACAAATTCCTCTGTAACAAAGTCGAGTGTATTACTGAGCACATCAAAGGGCTTGACTTGGAAAAGATTGTCTCTGCAAAAGACAATTGACTCGAATGACTCCAAGGAAACCTTTAAGGAATCCTTTCAAGCCAAAAGTCTAATGGAATAAATCAGCTTAGGCTATAAGGATGAGCCCAGATACTTTTTCTGCCACCGAGAAAGGTGAAACCTCCGAGACTACTTATGATATCTCCTTCTCCAAACGTACTTTAAACAAGGGTAAACATGGACTTATACAAGTGTACCATACGCTTACCCCAAGGGTCGAAGGCCAAAGAACCGCCTAATGAGAAGCTGAGAAAAAGTCAGGCGGTAGACCACGAAATCTCAGCCGGTAATTGTCAAGTTTGTCTATGAAATGGCTAAGGCACCTAAATTAGTTGACAATAAACTTAAAGGTATTCTACCAAATCCTCCTAGTGAAAGTTAACAATGCACCTGGGCGCTAAGTCTCGGGTAACAAACAAGGAAGGTTCAAAAGAAACCATTAATTATACCATTAACAAGCTTAATAACCCAAGACCGCTCGTTGAGAACAAGGAAAGTCACACAACTCTACAGCTAAAGTTACTCACAGCCCTCCATGGAACTTTCATCTTTTGTCATTCTTGCAATTGTTTAGGCCATCCAGCCCCCTGTATACTACTAAGGTTCACACCACAAAATCCGAGACACCTAGTTTCTCTCAAGGTTAGATGTGTATGGGTTCCAAAAGGTTGCTAATCCTTAGGACCCAAAAGAAAATAAAGGGGACCTTATTTCTTTGATCTTTTTCAAGTCTCGCTTCATGGCTACGATTCAAGATAAGGACATCCGGTACCTTGATAGTGGTCAAGTACACACTTGACGTGAACAAAAATCTACTCCCGTGATATACTGAAGCTAAAGGTCCTATGGTGATTTTCTGGCGACAATGCAAGAGGGAAAATAATTGGGTATGGCTCAATCACTAGAAGAAGTCTCTCCATCAACAAAGTTTCTCTAGTGAACGGCTTAAAGCATAATCTTTTGAAAGCAAATCCCACCTCGCGACAAAGGACTCATCTACCAATCTCCTCCTCCAACCAATGTCTCATCAAAGATCGTGAATCGTCGCTAACGCATCGACAGCAATAGACAAGGAAACGCCTATGTCGTGGACTTAAACCTTCTAGAAGATCCACCAAATTTCGCCTAGTTGCTAACAACATTCGTGGACAACAGCTTGGCTTTGCCAAGCGGCCTCACACCTCAACTTCAAGCACTCTCCAAGCTCTCCAAAGATGGGCTTATCAAAGGTCACCTGTGTTCCGCTTCACCATGATAGTTGCAAAGTTTGCCAATTAGGGAAAACTTTCCAAGTCTTCCTTCAAAAGAAAGTATGTCATGTCAACCACCACCCTCTCAACTCTCGTATGGATCTCTTTGGACCAATCACTACAACAAGATCTCCCGAGACAAGTATACACTTGTAGTAGTTGATGACTACTCTAGGTTCACCTGGATCGAAACAATGACCTCAAAGGATGAGACTTATGATCTAGTCACCACTCTTTTCAGAGGACTTCAAACCCAAAAGCTTGAAAACATTAGTGACATCAGATTAGACAACGACACCGAATTCAAGAACAACGGTGTTGAAAGTTATTGTGATGACCACGGGATCGACTACAACTTCTTTTGCGCTTTAACTCCTCAACAAAATGGTGTAGCCGAACGGAAGAACAAAACACTCATTGAAGCAAAGAAGAACTATGCTAGCGTACAAGACTTCCAAGTACTTCAAGCGTGTCGTCATCCCCGCATGTTTTACCTGTAATAGATCCCCGGTAAACAATTTTCATAACAAAACTCCATATGAAATATGGAGAGGAAGAGCCCCAAACATATGATTTTTCAAAATCTTCGGCTGTAAATGTTTTATTCTATATAATGGAAATGAATATAGAGGTAAATTTGATTCAAAATCAGACGAAGGAATTTTTCTGGGCTATTCCAAACATTCAAAAGCATTTCGTATATTTAACAAAACTTTTTTGAAAATCTTAGAATCTGTGCTTGTTACTTTTGATGAATATGATTTATTAGAGCCTCGAAAGGCTCCGAATGTTGCTTATGATTCTGATGATGTTGAGACAGGTTCAAATAAAGCTTTTACTTCTACTCTACCTCAAAATCCTCCAACTGCAGACCCTTCCAGCTCTGCTAACCCTGCACCGGCAGACTTCAACTCTGTTGGTACCGGTTCCAAACCTTCTATTGACCCTGAACCCATCTCTTATGTTCTACCCCAAACACCTTTGCAAATCACTCACCCTTCTTGTTCACCAGAAATTGAAGGTATTGAAGATCCTATCTCTTCAGAACCTGATTTTTGTGAATCTCCTTCTCTACCCACTCCATAATCTTTAAGGGAAGAACTCACCAGAAGTGATCTTCCTCCAGCTGTTATTGAATCTAGAGATCACCCCATCTCTCAAATCATTGGTGATCTCAACTCAGGAGTTCGTACGAGAAATATAGTTTAAAATGAAACTATGTTTGCATTCGCGTTCGTGTCTGAAATTGAGCCAAAGAAGATTGATGAAGCTATCGAAGACCATTACTGGATTGAAGCTATGCAAGAAGAGCTAAACCAGTTTGAAAGATGCAAAGTGTGGAGCTCACCAACCAAGAACCAAGATTGTCACAAACAAGGGAGAGACATTGGAAGCTTGGAGATCAAGGTTCGAGGCTCAAGAGTTCTGTAAGGTTGGTCTACGACTCAGGAGGCACAAGGATCAACTTGGAAGCACAAATGGACCAAAATGATGTCCTTATGGTTCCTAAACCCTAAGGGGTTGTTTTCCTATGTTAAATTAGGTTGTGGGAAGATTCTAGGCACTTTACAAAGTGAGCCTTGTAGAAAAACGGATTGGTAGATTTTCCTATTATTTTGGTTGTTTTATGTTTCCTAATTAGAATAGGTATCTTACCTAATTGTTGCCTACATAGATTATGTAAGTTGTTTCCTTTTATTTTAGGTTATCCTTTTATTCTAGGATTAGGATTCACAACCCATATAAATAAGGGTTGTGGCTTATTGTTTTGGAGACAACTTATTGATTATTGATTAATATAGTTTTTGAGTGTTTTTCAAAACCTCCTTGTTCTTCATTGAACTTGTGATTATTTGGTGAGAGGCTAAGTAATCGAAACCCGAACTTATCAAGAGGATATTCATCCCTATCAGGGCGCGTTTCTTCATTATACCTGGTTCGGTTCGCCTCGTAATTGGATCGCTGAGTACCACGCTCAATAACGGATCGTAGCATTGGGTCAAGGTGTCGCCATCAATCATTCATTGACATTCTTCGCCGTGTGCCGCGTGCTCTTTGATTCCTCCATCGCGAGTACGCGTCTAGGAATCATATCACAAGGCTACCGACAGGAAGAAGGAATTGACTTCGATGAAACATTTGCTCCTGTTGCTAGATTAGAGGCAATCAAGACTCTTTCTAGCCTATGATTCGTTCATGGACTTCAAAGTATATTAAATGGATGTAAAGAGTGCCTTTCTCAATGGTGATATTCAAGAAACGGTATATGTTTAACAACCTCCAGGTTTTGTCATCCAAGGCAAGTAGGATCATGTATACTGACTCAAGAAAGCACTCTACGACCTAAAACAAGTTCCTAGAGCTTGGTATGAAACTCTATCCGAGTTCTTAATTGAACAAGGATTCGTGAGAGGAAGAATAGACACAACTCTGCTCATCCTAAAGCACAAAGGTCATTCTCTCGTACAAATCTACGTGACGACATTATCTTTGGATCTACAAATCAAAGCGTGAAAAGATTCGAGAAGTCGAGAAGCCGATGCAAAGAAAGTTCGAGATGAGCATGATGGGAGAGCTCATCTACTTTCTAGGACTTCAGATTCAACAGTCTTCCGATGAGATCTTCATCAGACAAACCAAATATGCAAAGGAACTCATCAAGAAATTTGGTCTTGATTCATCTAAAGGATTTGAGACTCCAATGTCTACCGATTGCCATCTTGACAAAGATGAAAAGGGAAAGCAAGAGAACGTGACCAAGTATCGAGGAATCATAGGTTCACTTCTTTACCTTACTGCCAGTAGACCCGATATAATGTTTGTTGTTTGTGTTTGTGCTAGATTTCAAAGATCCAAAGGAATCACATTTGCTTGTCGCCAAACGATATCTCGATATGTTTCAACAACTACAAATCTAGGTATCCGGTATTCAAAACACAACAACTTCGATCTAGTTAGATACTGGGATGCATCACTATGCAAACAAATTTTGCAAAGTGAGTAAGAAGCACCGTTGGGACCCGCCAATTTTTTGGAAATAGACTTGTCTCATGGTCATGCAATACGTAAGGTTCGCTTGCAAAACTCTACCACCGAGTAATACATTGCGGCCGCCAAATGTTGTTTCTCAACTACTATGGATGAAGCAGCAACTAGTGGACTACAACATCAATTCTGCAAATTGTCCCATTATGTGTGACAACACTTCTGCAATTTCAGTCTCAAAGAATCCAATGATGCACTCAAATAGAAAGCACATTGATATCCGTTATCACTTCCTCAAAGATCATGTGAAAAAAGGTAACATCAGTCTGGAATACGTTCCAACTGAACATCAATTGGCTGATATTCTCACCAAGCCACTGGATGCAACCAGGTTTGCTTATTTAAGGAGAAATCTTGGTATGATTGATCAGACAACTTAATTTCTATTTTCAAGTTTTCTTTCATACCGGTAGACTTAAACTACTACTAACCGACAGACTTAACTTGCTATCTAACGACAAACTTAAGCTCTTCTTTTTCACCAGGTTAGTACTTCAACTGTTTAGTCTATTAAAGCGGAAAAGGTTTTCTAAAAAGGCAAAGGGGTTAAAGTTATTTGTTGAATTACTTTGAAAATAACTTAAGTTACAACTTTTCGCTAAAAAGATTTTTTTTTTCTCTCCTTTAAATAGACTTTGAACCGCCCTTTCCAAAACTTTACAAACCCTCTCTCTCAGATTTTCTCTCTCTACTCAAACCCTTCTTTCTTCTCTGCAACTGCTCTCTCTACAACTATTATCTGCTTCTTCTTCCTTACAGAAACAAGGTAAGATTTTCATTACTCTCTAATTTACTATCCATTAATTTATGCTTAGTATTTCTTCTTTTAAGTCACTTTATTGAAGAATCCGAAAGGACGCTTTGCGTATTTGGACGGTTTCCGCCATTGTTGTTCATTTCATAACCTTGAAACTAAAAGTTTTCTCTATACTTTGAATACTCATTTTTCTGAGAAATCTTCTGTTAATGTTTCTCTGTTTTATCTGTCCAAACGTTTCAAAAAATTTCATCTGAAATTTCAATTTCTTTCTCAAAAATGAAATCTTTGATTATTTGTTCTGTCAGGACAAAAGCCCTAATTTCTGAATATGTTTTTGTAGGTGAAATCCTCTACCAAGTCAAAAGTTTACGCGATGCAGGAAGGCGTTTGACCCCGAAAAGGCCATTCCACACCTGGTCCGTCCATCAACCTTCCAGATACCTCCATTTCCTCGCCGCCATGACGCCATTGTGGCTCTAGACTGCACTAAAGACGAGCCCTCAAGATGTGCATTGACCTCAAAACCGTCTGCACTTTTGCCGCTAGAGCCAAAACATGCGAGGATATGAAAGAGTCATGGATTCTACCGCTCTTCTGCCTACATGACGAAAATTATAGCATTCTCCTCGCTGAAGAATTCTATCAGGGAATGGTTATCGACCCCAAGACTCCGTCTGTGATGCGTGGATGGATTCGAGGACGACCCATCTCCATCTCTGCCAAAGTTATTTCTAGAATCATTGGGGTTCGATATGGCGGAGACGCTGAGTTATCCATTGCTGAGGTTGACAGAGCCTGGGACGCAATGAGGGGACCAAACAGTCCAAGGTAACCTCAAGGGAAAATGCTGAGGAACGTCTTTCCTTCGACGCCATCGTTCTTGTTCTAGCCATCTGGACAAAGGTCTAATGTTCAACAATCGGGGCCCATGATATGTTCACAATGTTGACAGCCCAATCAAGTCATCTACGCTCTCAACTCAACTACGCACTCAACTCAACTATACGATCTTCATCATCACGCTAGTTACGCAACTATGTTGCAAAAAGTAAAGGAGAGCCCCAACTAAAAAGGTCCTTTGTCCGACTCATCAACGCCCTTCTACGGGATACGCCTGAGATTAACTCTTCTTAAAGAAGATGAGCTCATCGTGGTAGCGGCTAAGCGAAGTTTTTCCTGAACCAGGACCGACCAATCAAAAATGGACCGGACCAATAATTTGGATTGGTCCTGGATCTAAATTTTTACAGAACCGGACAATTGGGTCGGTCCCCAGTTCTAGAAACCAAAAACACAGAACCGGACCAAACCAGACCAATGTGTATTTATTATTATTTTATTATATATAATATACTAATATAGTATAATTAATATATATATATATATATATATATATATATATATATAAATTGATAAGAAGATAATAAAAAGGATACAACTTACAACCTAAAGAAAATATTTAATAATTTGATTCAATATTCAACCAAGTTTCCTTATTTGACTAAAGAGAAAATAGGAGGAAAAACATTTTTCTTCCCTATTAATTAATTTCTTGCCTCTTTTGTGATTCCAAACATTATTAGTTTGAAGGATTGTTACCTGTAAATTAATTAAATTAACCATAAGGGGATCGGAGAGGAAGATGACTTGCAATAAATTTCCTTACAACTTTCTTTTTCGTTTCTCTTTATTAATTTGGAAGTAATGATTTTTACCTTTAGTTTATTTTCACAAGAACAACGAACCCAACAAAATGTTGTATGAAGGAAGAACATGATTTGATTATTGATCATTGTTTTTTAGAAAATCTAGTTATCCTATTGATCAAAGATACGCATCGTATTGGTCCGGTCCTGGTTCTCATACGTCTTCAATTGGTTCTGGACCGGACCAATGTATTGGTTCTCAGACATAGGGGTGAGCAGAAGTTTTCCGAAACCGGACCGAACCAAGGGAACCGGACTAGACCAGTGAAAAATGGACCGGACCAATACTTTGGATTGGTCCTCGATCTAATTTTTACGAACCGACAATTGGATCGGTCCCAGGTTCCAAAACCAAAACGCGCAGTAACCGGATCGAACCTGACCAATGTGTATTTATTATTATTATTTTATTATATATAATATACTAATATAGTATAATTAATATATATATATATATATATATATATATATATATATATATATATATATATATATATAAATTGATAAGAAGATAATAAAAGGGATACAACTTACAACTTAAAGAAAATATATAATAATTTGATTCAATATTCAACCAAGTTTCCTTATTTGATTAAAGAGAAAATAGGAGGGAAAACATTGTTCGTCCCTATTAATTAATTTCCTGCCTCTTTTTGTGATTCCAAATATTATTAATTTGAAGGATTGTTACCTGTAAATTAATTAAATTAACCATAAGGAGATCGGAGAGGAAGATGACTTGCAATAAATTTCCTTACAACTTTCTTTTTCGTTTCTATTTATTAATTTGGAAGTAATGATTTTTACCTTTAGTTTATTTTCACAAGAACAACGAACCCAACAAAATGTTGTATGAAGGAAGAACATGATTTGATTATTGATCATTGTTTTTTAGAAAATCTAGTTATCCTCTTGATAAAAAATATGCATCGTATTGGTCTGGTCCTGGTTCTCGTACGTCTTCAATTGGTTCTGGACCGGACCAATGTATTGGTTCTCAGACATATTGGGTTGGTCCTGGTTCTATATTTTTTAAGAACCGGATAATTGGTCTGGTCCTGGTTCTCTCAGTTTTTCCAAAAAAGTGGACCGAACCGGACCAAGCTCACCCCTACTCAGACATATTGGGTTGGTCATGGTTCTATATTTTTTAAGAACCAGACTATTGGTCTGGTCTTGGTTCTCTCAGTTTTTTCGAAAAAAGTGGACCGAACCGGACCAAGCTCACCCCTAGCAGTGGCCAAAGATAAGCAGATGGCGGCCACCTTCTTCAAGAAATATATGGATTATGAAAACAAAAGAAGGTAGCAACGAGGGCTACCCAATATCTCTCTTGCAAAAGTAGACAAGCCTTCGCCAATGGTTGTCACACGTTTCAACATGGACGCGTATGATGCTGCTAGCAAAGGATTTCGCTCTACATCGACCAAATGGGGACAGGGAGACCTTACCATTGCTCGCGACATTCTCCGCGAAGCCAAGGATCTGCAGTCGAGCGACTTGATGAAGCGGCTAATAAGGCAAGGACGGAAGAAGAGGTTGAAAAGCTTCAGGCCAAGTGGATTTGGCAAGAACTGAAGGCCGGCAGACGTGACAAGTCTGCTGGCTACTCCTCTGCCGCTACTGGACACTCATCTACTCCTCATCCATCTAACCCTGAACCACCAACCTCCACTCCCCAGCCATCCCCTACACCCAAACGTAAACCTACTTCTGACCAACCCTCACCTTCACCCAAGCCTAAACGTAGACGCCTACGTAAAGGTCTTTCGACCCACCCACCGCCAGACCTCGTCACCTTCTTATGAAGTACCGAACCTCTTATTCAATGCTAGGCGTAAAAGAGGTCTGCCATTACCCAACCTTCTACCACTTCACAACCCATTCCTACTGAGTCATCTATTCATGTGGAATCAACCCCTCCGGGGGAGCCTATCCCTCAGGAGGAGCCACAAACTCAGGAGGAGCCTACAAAATCAACCTCTCCAGCCCCTCCTTCACCCTTCAACTACTCACCAAACCCATCTACCCCTTCTTCACCCCCTCGTAACCCAACCAACCCAACTACACCATCCGAACGAACCCAAACCATTCCCATTCAACCTTTAGACTCTACTGCCACGAAGTTCTTATTTGAACTTTCATCGGTAGTAGATCTCTTTCCCCAACCCACTTCTTCACCTAAACCAACTAAACCTAAATCCCTTTTCTATCCTGCTCCCTCTTTCTGGTTCTCTACCGACCCTCTACCAGAACCCTCAATAGTCAGTGATCACTCCGACACTGATATTGAACTTGACCCTCCCCCAACCCCACCTCCATCACCTTCTCACTCCAAATCCTCTTCTACCAATACCTTTCCCTCACGCGACTCATCTTCCTCCAACTCAACCATTCCACCCCTCCAGCAGCCCTTCCGCCCGATCACCTCTGCCGACGCCACCTTTGCCGACATTGAGCACAAACACATTGGCCTCGACCCTTCTCCTTCCCAACCACCTAACTCTGAAATTCTCAGTTGCCTGGACGCTATCTACGACAGACTGGGAGAACTTACCAGCATCTCCACAATTGCCGCTAAGCTTGCAACTGCCACGTCCAAGGCAAGAGACAAAAATACCGACATCCTTCGACAATTTCAAGAGGATGTGTGGAGAAGGTTTGGAGAGATGAAGCACGAGTCCATTGATATCAAGATCAACGTGGAAGCTCAACGCAAGGAATGCGTCAAACTCTGCTCTACTTTGTTCTACCAGCTCTTCCACAGCATAACTCTTCATCTGGGAAGCAGACGCCCTCATGCTCTCGAGCTCAACGACATCGCTCTCAACGCGTCTCATGATAAGATCAATATCGAGAGTGATTGTGATCTGGCCATCATGGAGGAGAGACAACTGAGGTCTATAAACGGAACTCTAATGGACGAGAACAATAGACTACGTGAAGAATTGGACTACCGTTCTCGCTCCACCAGACCTCCAACCTCTGCCGATGATGAGTACACCAGAAGAGTTGAAGAACTTGAACGTCAAAGAAGAGAAAGAGAAGCAGCAGACAAAGCAAACTAAGGCAAAGGGAAAAGGTCGTGGTGGCTCGTATTTTTCTCTCCCTAAACCTTTGTATCTATCTAAGTTTTTGAAAACTCTGTTATATTAAACTTCTTGTTTGAATACAGAAGCTTATTGTCTTTCAAAAATTATCTTCTGTTTAAATTCTTGCTATTTCAAATTCATATATCTGCTTAGAATTTAAACATTCAGTTTAAATCCATTTTGAACTGTTTATTATTAATCTTTGTGTTGTTCTTTACATCTCTTCTGTTGTAAGCACTTAGATTAGCTTTTACACTTGAGGTGTTTTTCTTTTTTGATAGAGGCATGTCTACCGTTATAAAACTAAAATACTTTCTGACATGCTATTATCCATCATAAAGTTTTCATAGCCCTCACTTGTAAGTAATGATGACCAGATGCAAATAGGAGGAGATTGTTGTTTCACTTTTGTATCTTGATTTACATCTGCCCATTCATTACATTAGGTTCTATGCTTATTGGCTAATTGGGTTGTGTATCAATTAGCGTGGCAACTGTGTATAGAACTTTGCCTTAGAATAGTTTTTATAGGCTTCATAGGTTCAGTGGAAGACTTCAGCTGAAGGCTTCACCGGAAGACTTCATACAACATCCAGCGGCATACCTTGTCTGCACCTACTCAAGCATGACGTGTCCAGTCATCAAGCGTTTAGTGGATTAATTAAATTCAGCCTTTATCAGTTTGAATTTGATTTAAACCAATCATTCATCAACACATGACTTCTCAGACACGCATATTCAGCTTTTCTGAAAAGTGAAGACTTTCGCCTCCTGAAAAGTCATAGAGCAGGTGAACAGACTGACACTTACAGTATGTACTAACTATTGCATGTCTGTAACTCTGATTGATCACCTGCCAGTTGCTGCAAACAACTCTTCACCATTCCCTGCTTAGTATCAGTGAAGACGAAATCTACAAGGTCAACTCCATGCATTTAATGCATTCAACCTAATAGAACTGTTACTATTCGTCTTCTCCAAACGGTCTTAAGAATGCCCCAGCTATAAATACTGCCATTAAAGACTGAAGAAAACAATGCTCTGAATTTCTCCAACAACATAAAGTCTTATATACTCAATTCATTCAAGAGATCATAAACTGATCAACGAAGTCCTCAACAACAACAAGAAGATCTGCATCAACACTTTATCTTTTGCTTCTTATTGTTGTTCTTTATTCTATTCTTCTGCACCATTGAATATTCTGTTTGTCCAGATATTTAATTCCCAACCCCCAAACACAAGTCAAATATTTTGTACACGATCCATTGGAATTCTTTGTAATAGAACTAGTGGAAAACATAGTGCACATTTTAATCCAAGGTTGACTGCCTTGGTGGTGGACATAGCACTCTTTATAGTGCGAACCATCTCAAAATACTTGTGTTCTTTCATTACTGTTGCTTACTGCTTTATACTGTTTCTTATCTCTGAACTTATCGCTTCAACTGCAGACTTGAGTGTAGTGCTGTCAAAATCGAGCCCGGCCCATAGGCCCGGTCCAGCCCACCTGATTTTTCAAGGGCCTGAGCTTCAAATTATAAGGCTCGAAAAAAACCGGGCCTCATTGGCCCGACCCAATAGACCTGTGGGCAGCAAGCGGCCCGAACGTAAAAAACCCGTAAAGCCCGGCCCGGCCCGGAATGCATATTGATCAGATCACTTGATTGTTGATAAAAATATTAAAAGCCGAAGTCAGTCCAACAGTCAGTAGACTAGAGTAAGTAATTGACTAAAGTCTAAAGATAATAATTTAAAAAGCTTAAAAGGCTGAAACTTAAAAAACAGAAAACCCTTTGATCAGGCTATTATCACTCATAGAGTCATAGTCATCTACTATTCTACTTTACAGATCACAGTAAGTCTTTACTCATTCTTTCGATTCGGTCTTTCCAAAAAGCAAACCATAAACGGCTGTTAGCCTGTTACGAACGTACTGGACGGCTCTCAATCTCTCTCTGATCTCTCCGCCGTGGCGTGACTAGCGTCTGGTCTGAGTGATCTCTCGTCTTCCTATCATCTTCGTTTCCTAGTCCTCGATCTATTGTCATCCTATCGTCTTCGATCTCTCGCCGCTGCAGCCCTCTGCCGGAGCACCGCCGCCCTCTGTTGGAGCATCGCCGCCACCTCTACGGCCATGGTGTCACACACACACAGGTACTCTTACAGACTTTATATTTTACTCGCTCTCTCATTTGTCTCTATTGTTGTACTCTAGTCTCTAGTACTAGCTAGCTATCAGTCATACTCATGAACCCTCAACGAAGATTTGATGCATCTGTCTATTTCAGTGACGCATTTTTCATTAAGTTACGGCCTTTTGGCTATGATTAAATGTATTTTGCGAGTTTAAGCTATGCGATGTTGTGTGTTCGTTCAATTTTCATCTTACTGGTTGATAATATATAGGCACAGATCATAGCAGACACCAACCATAGAACAACTTCTTTGATTGCTAGTTCTCCAAAATTGAGATTTAATATTTTACTGGCTCTCTCATCTATGTCTCTATTGCTCTCTCTGTGTGGTCCGACTCTGTAGTCCGTACTCTGTACTGATCTGATAGTGTCGGATACTCGGATATCAATAGACTAAAGTCTAAACTAGGAGATTTGTGTAATTCTGAGTGTGCAACTGTGCATGATAGATTGACTAGTTTGTATACACACATATACTCCATATTTCTTAATTATAGTATTAATTGGCTTATGTTTTATTTAGAGGTAAAATAGAGTTGTTTAACAAAAAAATAAATAGAAAAGAATAAGTGAAATACCTGATTCATTACTAATCTTATCTTGGCCTACAAAACAGAATAGTTGTCCAAAATTTGGTGAGATTCAATTAATTAGGCACATCCGTACATGGTTTTATTGGTTTGAATCAGATTCTTTACTTTATTGATGTTAAAAGGGGAAAAGTTGAGTTAAATATTTATTGTTATGTTGTACTAATTTTTTTTACATTATACATTTTGAGTTATTTCTATTTTTATATGCCTTTTTTTATATCTCTCTTTCTCATATCAAAATTTGGAGGATATCGATGACTTGGAAATGTTGTATTCTCCCCCTCCTAGTTCAGGTACTAATGTTTCTATTGCTGGTAAGAGGGTAACTAGGGGGAAAAGAATTGATAGTGGTCCTAGTGAAGATGTTGATGATAAAAAAAGAGTAAAAAACAGAAGTCTGGCGTGTGGGAATATTTTAAACAACTTGGCATAGTAGATGGGGTCGAGAAGTGTGAATGCTTGCGTTGCAAAAATAAATATACTTGTAATTCTGATTCGGGAACTAGTCATTTAAGACGTCATGTTACCAAGTGTTATAAAAATCCGCAGATGCTTGATGTGAGTTCTTTGTTGAATAACCAAACTACACTTTTGAAGAAGTGGAAGTTTGATAGTAAGGTCTATCGATATGCACTGGCTAAATGTATTATTAGGCAAGACCTTCCATTTAGCTTTTCCGAGTATGAAGGGTTTAATGATTTGCTTAAACGTTTTATTCCTGATTTCAAGCATGTTAGTAGAAACACTGCCAATGCTGATTGTAAAAGTGTGTTTGTGATTGAAAAGGAAAAGCTAAAAAGTGTCTTAGTTAATCTTCGAGGTAGAATTTGCTTAACTTCTGATGTGTGGACTGCTGTGACTACACAAGGCTATATGGCTGTGACAACTCATTATATTGATGAAAATTGGAAGTTAAATAGTAAATTGCTTTCATTTTGTGCCTTGGAAAGTCCACATACGGGGTTAGAATTATCAAGCAAGTTGATTGGAGTCCTTAAGGATTGGAGGATAGAATCCAAAATATTTTCTATCACCTTGGACAATGCCTCTTCCAATGATAGCATGGTTAGAATTTTGAAAGATAGGCTTAATTTGTTATGTAAATGTGAGTTTTTTCATGTGAGGTGTTGTGCACATATCTTGAATATTATTGTTCAAGAAGGTTTGAAGGCGACGGGTAACGCCTTAGAAAAAATTCGAGATAGTGTCAAGTATGTGAGAAGTTCAAAGGGGAGATTGCAACAATTTCAAGCATGCATAGAAGAAGTGCACTTAGGTAATGTTGGTGGTAGTTTCTTGAGGTTGGATGTGGCAACTAGATGGAATGCTACATATATGATGCTTGCAAGTGCTATTAAATATCGCCATGCATTCACTCAATTGAGCTTCAATGATAATAGAAATTACAAGTTATGTCCATCTAATGAAGAGTGGGAAAGAGCAGAGAGAGTGTGTGCTTTCTTATCTCCATTTTATGACATTACAAACTTGGTATCTGGATCATCTTATCCCACTTCAAACTTGTATTTCATACAAGTTGCAACCATTCAAATGAAACTGAATGAAAACAAGTCATGTGAAGATGAAGTGATTAGGGATATGTCATTAAGGATGAAGAACAAATTTGATAAGTATTTGAATGAGTATAGTGTCAATCTTGCACTTGGATGTGTTCTTGACCCAAAGAGAAAGTTGAATTTTTTGAACTTTTGCTATAAAAGGCTTTACCCAATTGATTACGAAGAGAAGGTGAATAGGGTAAAGGAGACTTTATATAGACTTTATGGTGAATATGAAATCATTGAGACTGAGACTGTTCCTAGCTCAACAAGAGAGGGTTCTCGTCAACCATATTCAATGGCAAGTGGATCAAGCTCATTATCCATTATTGATGTAAGTTTGAGTAATATATTTAATATATTGTATTGTCTATTATTTTAATGTTTTATTCAAGCATCTAAGTATCTAACGTTCTCATTTAGTTTATGTATTGTCTATATTATGTGTTTGTTTAATTTTAGGAGTATGAACAAGAATTGAGGCGAATGAATTCAAGTCAAAACAAGTCTCAACTTGATATTTACTTGGAGGAGGCATGCGTCGTTAAAGACGTAAATGTACTTGAATATTGGAGAATGAATAAGGATCGATTCCCTCAACTTGCGATTATGGCTTGTGACATTTTAGGTATTCCAATCACAACGGTGGCTTCCGAATCATCATTTAGTATTGGTGGTCGTATCCTGCACAAGTATAGAAGTTGCTTACTCCCTGAGAATGTGCAAGCCCTCATTTGTACTCGTAGTTGGTTGCATGGATTCCAAGAAGTTGGAATTTCAGGTAATTTACATTTAATTTTAGTTATTGATTTTACTTTTCTTCCATATTTATTTATCTATATTTTTTCTTGCAGATTCAATTGCACAAGAAGTTGAAGAAATACAATTGTCAAAGGAAGATTCCAATGTTCTTGATGTTGATTGAAGATTGATGAGTGAATGACATTTAATTTTAGACTATTTGTAATTGTGTTTGATAAACTATTTACTTTTTAGTATTTAAAAAATTTGTGTTAAAAACTATTTAGCTAATTTCTTTTGGTTAAGATTCAAGAACTATTTAGTAGATTTGTGGTTAAGATTTAAGAACATATATGTTTTTGAATTTTTGATGTGTTTTTTGCACTTTTGTTTTGTAATTGTGTAAGCTAGATTAGTAAGTGTTTGAACTTTGAAGTTTTGATGTGTTATATAATATTTATTACTTAATTTGTGAGTTTTTTTAATTACAAAAATAGTTTGTTTTGGCCCATAGGACCGAAGTACACATGGGCTGGCTTGACTTTTACTAGGCCCGCTCATGTTTAGGCCTGGCCCGTCGCCAAGTGAAGCCCGCCGGGTTCGGCCCATCTGACAGTTCTACTTGAGTATTCAGTAAAGTCTATCGGTAGTGCTTCACTGGCAGACTTGAACTGTCTTCCTATCAAGACTTCCACTACTTCAATCTTTTCAATAAATTGCAAGTGCTTGTTTTATGATTTTATACAAAAAGTTTTAAGTGTTAATAAGCTATTCAACCCTCCCTCTAGCTTATTATTGTGCCCTTTGGAACTAACAGCCGTGTAGTTATCCGCACCTCTTGGTCTTTACTACTTGCGATTCCATTCATTTGGTCAAAGTCAGACAGTAAAGAGATTGATAAACATCGTGATCAACAAGATTTGATTGAATAAATATATAATAGCGCAATAGATTCGATACAAGTTACCTCCAATTCCTAGATTAATGAGCGGTTAGTTCATCCTTGAAGATGAACTGATCATTGGAATGAAAGAATACATGAACGATCTTCTAACTATAATTTGAGGGTTCCTGGATTGCGCCCGCCTGGATAGGGGTGCAGACGTGCGGATGCGGACATCCATCGCCTCGCTCCACCCTCCCTTTTTTAGGGGAAGACGAAATCAAAAGTGCGAGAGAAGTGTTGTCTAAGATAGTGCATTGGAATGCGCCTCGGTTGCCTTTAGTGGATTTTTAATCCAATATGGAAACTTTGGGTTTCCCGCATCAAGTTATCCCTTTTTAGGGGATACCAGGATATGAGAATGCATCACCCTTTCATTCTCATTTTCCCTTTTTTTAGAGGAAAACGGAAAAGTGCAAGAAAGGATGTTACGACGCCCCCACTATGGATTTTATTAAAAATAGCCTTATGGCCCGTTTTGGATCACTATGGGAGCTTTGGGTTTCCCGCATCAAGTTATCCCTTTTTTAGGGGATACCAGGATATGAGAATACACCACCCTTTCATTCCCATTCTCCCTTTTTTAGGGGAAAACGGAAAAGTGCAAAGAAGGAGTGCTGCGAGGCCCCACTGGATCCAAAAGTTTTAGAGTCGCCATCTTTATTTTAAGACAAAAATAAAGCAAAACCAGAAAAAAAGAAAAAAGAAAAAAAAAGAAAACCAGAGATAGAAAACGGGTTCGGAGGCTAAGTTATGAGTTTGGAAGGTGCTAGGTACCCAACTCGCCCTTTCGGTCTCAAAATAGTTTTTGGCTAAAGTATGCTTATTGTTATATTTATTTAGCAAAGAAATAAAGCATTAAAAGACAGGAAAATAAAACAAATACATCCTTGGCTACATTATTTATGGACTTGTAGCCATTTCCTTACAATAATTACAAATATATTTAAAAATATTTGGCCATTATAACGGCTCTTTTACATAATATTTCCTAATCTAATCCGAGCTTATATTAACTACATTGGACCGGATTTAAATAATAACTTTAAATAATAAATAAAAAAACGCCCTTAAATGCTATTACCTTTTAGAGCGGTAGTGTGCTCACTCTGTTCTTCAGGGAGAGGGAGTCTTTTTTGTTGTTGTTGTTGTGATTCGGGAAGAATGACTGCTTATTTGGATGAATTTGGCTTGTTCACTCGGGCAGAATGACAGCTTATTTTGGAAGGTTTTGGTCTTTTTGGTTGGGCGGAATAACGTCTTACTTTTTGTGTGTTTCAGCTCATTACTCGGGCAGAGTAACGGCTTACTTTATGGATTTTGGGCCGGGGAAGTGGAGTGGATACCTAACTAAAAGGCTAGGGATCACTTTTAACCGGTGGATTTGTGTTTTGGCGGAGTATATATGGACGGGGTTTGGAAGCTTTGGTGGGCTACATACACCTATCTCACTTCACTCACTATTCGACGTCGAATGAATGCAGAGAGTTTCATAGCGTTTCTTCGTGGATGAATTTCGGTCTCTGAAGTGGGAGCCCAGCACTCCTATTTATAGTAGGAAGGAGGGATTTATCGGGAATTAAAAATTCCTCTTGTGCGCTGAAAATCTGTGTACACCAGCTTTCCCGACTTGTATAATGCGTTAACGGAGAGTGCTACTGTAGGGAGCATGGCGCCGACACCTCCTTGGCATGGCGCGGCGCCCAATCATCTTTTAGGCCGCGCCATGTCCCTATTCAACTTCCATTTTTGGCATTTTCACCCCTCGCACTTTACTGTTTGCGCATCCTACTTTGCCTTTCACATTTTCAACTCCTGTAACTTGACATTTGTTAATTTTAAGCAGTTCTTGATATCACATGTCAGAGTCACATATCAGGGGTACGAAATTGGGGTGTCTACATAATTACAAACACTAAAACTATGTAATACACACTAAAATCGGAGTAAAAACCGTCTCTGGCTTTTGGCTATATGACTTGTATTTATACTAATATGTTCGGGGGAAAGAGATACAATTAGGGTACAACACCCTTTGGTAGATTCGGAAGGGCTTGCGGGGGTAAGGTGAAGAGGGAATGCGACCGCAAGGGCTTAACTCCAAATTGACTTACGCACTGGAGACTTTACGGGGGCAAGGGTTGGCCACCTTGCGTCCGCAAAGGGTTTCATAATTCTGTGCACTCTTCTTTCAATATTTTGCACTTTGCACCCTTCGTTCAAATCTTCACTAAAAGCCTTGTAAATCCCATAATTTCACCTAAAACCCTGAAACTCACAATAAAACTCAAAAACACATATTAGTAGCCAAAAGCCTCGTGAAATTGTTATTTCTAAGCTATAAAAGTACCCAATAGATACGTATAAAACACATCCATTAGTTAGCTCACGTCCCGAACTAGGCCCAAGAGGGGCCTGTAAGTCAGTCGTGACAAGTTATGTGTAACGCCCCGTATTCTTGTATGTGCATTCTATGCCTATCTTATTACTTTCATGGTTGATTGTGAGCATGTTTACTTGTTATATAAATGTTTTAGAATCATTCATAGATCATTCTAGAAGTCCATAACATGTTTAGAATCACATAAACTTGTTTGTAGAATCGCCGGTTTAATCGCGTTGAATTTAGCCTTAGCGATTCCTCTCGTTGCTCGTATTCGCTTCTATTTCGACGTACGAAGTGTTCGTTGAGTTCTTAGCTTTATATTCAAGTCTTAATCAAGTTGAAACAAACCTTTTTCATGCCCAAGACATCCTAGTTTGATTGGCGTTTGATTGTAGTTTGATCCGTTGGTTATTCGTCGCGTGGTTCGCGCCTTGTCCTAGCTTGTTCCGGGGGTTGTTCGGGTGCGTTTCCGACTTGTTTTGAGTAGGGTTAGACCTTAGAATGGTTGCCCAAAAGTTTGGGACCATTTAGATCAAGTTTAGGTCAAGTTTTAGACATTCTGGAGCCGAGGCGGCCGCATGGGAGCTGGTGAGGCGCCCGCCTCAACTGCAGAGAGCAAGTTCAAAATGGACTGAACTTGGGAGAAGCCCCAGAGGTTGAGGCGTCGCATGGCTTGGGTGAGGCGCCCGCCTCACCTCGCTTTGTCGCTACGGTTGATTTTCTCCTCGCTTCGAATTTGACGATTTGTTCACTTCCAACCCCTACTTAAACCTATCCTAAACCTCCCTAACCCTTCCTACTTAAGTCCTAACATCCCTAACTAATTTTAATGATGGATTAAGAAGGCTTGTTGATCATCCAAACCTTATCCTAAGAATCTCAAAGGGACCACAAGTGGTTGACACATGTCCCACTCAAGAATTAGACCAATATAAGCCCCAAATCAGATTTTTGACCCTCATTCTCACCCTCTCTTCCAAAAACGAATTTCATCTCTCAAGGTTCTTCCATGGCTTCTTGAGCTAAACCCTTCATCTTCAACCATCCATTCATCCATTGCCCAAGAGTCTTTCATACTAAAGTTGAAGAGCTCATCAAGGAGCATTTCCATCCGAATAGTTTCTTCTATTTCCTTCTTTGGTGAATAACTTGTAAGTTACCTTTCTTTCTTCTTTTTAGTTCTCATTGACCCTAAGGAAGCAAAGTCTATTTTGGTTGAGGTCAATGAGGGCACTTGTATGCTTTCCATGCTATAATCTTGTATGTTGAAATTATGAGCTTGCTAGAGCATGATTAGATGATTTCTACCTGAATGTTTATAATACTCTTCCATCTTGTCTATTTAAGGTTTTGAGCATGTTAAAGCCATGTATGATATTTATGTTGAAGTGTTGATTTATGAGAATGCCCTAGTTATGCCTTCTTGAAATGTTGTGAAAGTGTTATGTGTTCTATTCTAAATTTTGGACTCTATGATGAACTTGGATCACTTTGCATTGCCTGGTGAGTTTAATACCTTGTTGAACCTAGAATTGACCTAGGTCAAGTTATGAAGCATATAGCTTCAATTTCTCCAAATTTGGGAATTTAGAGCAAAGACTCAACTGAGTCGACGTTAGGGAATATTTGAACGTGTTGAACCCTAGTTTCAATCCCTACGAAGCTTGGGACATCGCTTTCTTGATTGGTTTACTCAAGTATGAGACGGGTTTGATTGTTTATAACAAGTTTCTATGAAAGGTTGGTTTTGTGCAATCTAATTGCCTTGATATGATTTTATAGTAGAGATTGATACCCATTTGTTGGTCGACTCGCTCTTGTCGAATTCGGTCCTTAATTGGTTTAAGTCAAGTAAATATCTACTTGTGCATTGCATTGAGTCCACCTGGCATAATTTGGTTTGTTTATCGTCGGTGGACGATGCACGCTCTTCACGAATTATGGGATTCGTGTTTGCTATGGATCGCCGCACCGGGACTTCACACACCCTCTCCACCGTGGCCGCAGGGGAAGTAGCCCCTTGCCGCACGCTATGTGCCGCATTGGCTTGCTATTGAGATCGAGTAGGTTCTCAGTATGAGTCGATGAATTCACATAACATCGATGGCACGAACTAGTAATGTAATGTTTTGCGTGAGCTACGGTTTTGCCGTGACTATCATATCCTACTTGTATGATTTACTTTACGCACTTATGTGAATAAGGTGCTAAGTGTTAAATGATGATAAAATGCCATAATTGTGATAATTGTCATGCTATAACATGAACATGCATATTTTAGTAACTTACTAAGTCTTTCGACTTACCCTATTTGTTTGCTTTGCTTCCTTAGATCAAAGTCGAGGAGACGCCCCACGCTAGATTCCGTGTTCGCTTGGACGCTTGTGAGCGAGGTTGCTCTTTTGGACTATTAACCGATTAATCTTTTATTTTGAAAGGACGTTGAAGCAAGTCATGTAGACTTGGCTTCGTATTTGTATGTTGTAGTAACTTAAATATTTGGTACTTGTAATTCTTTTGGTATGCCGACTTTATGTCGAGCTTGTTTATATGTTGTTGGTTCATCACAGTTTCTTCCGCTAAAGCTTGTTAAAGTGTTATTATTGTTGTTGTCTCCGGCATGTTGTGGCCGTTGAGGTTTTATAAGCATGTGTTAATTGTAGGAGTAGTTGTTGTTCCTACCGTAACGCCGATGACTTGTTTAAATTAGGTTGTTTTTCCCGCCAAGTGTAGCCGAGTTGTTAATTGTCTGAAATGTTGCGCCACATGAATTTTAAAACCCTACTTGTGCATGCTTATGTGTTTAATTTGATTATTTGGACGGCGCGATTCGGGATCTCGCATTGGGGTCCGGGTTGGGCTGTCACATTATGCTTCCTTGGAATGACTCTTGATAATCTTATGAACCATCTATTGTAGATTTGAATCAATCTCTGCCCTTCTTGAGATATAATTGTTTGACAAAAAAATATGTTGTTATGGATGATTCTGGCAGTATTTGACTGGAATGATCTTTATCTTCTTTGGATGGTTGATGCAATAATAACGTGAGTATATAATATCTCAAGTTATTTTCTAAAAGAACTATTCTTTTGTTGATATATATTTGTTTTCTTGATAGGTCTTCGTTTTTCTCAGTATGTGACACGATCTGACCCCAAATCTCGATACGAAATCTGGGTCAAATGTGTAACAACAAAACAAAACACACTAGTTCAAAATAAAACACGCGCAAAGCCCCTGCTAAAAGTGGGCTAAACAAAAACCTGTTTAAAACATAATAATCTCTGCTATGATAATAGAAACACCACGACTCTAAAAAGGCGAAGAAAACAAAATAACAAAGTCAACGAGCCATTGCTCAGACTAGCACAAAGCTCTAAAGCCAACCAACCAATAACATTATATACACAAGCACGACGTTGCACGTCGGACGTTACACGTCGGCAACAAATGAATAATATCATACTAAACACAAACCCAAGGAAGAGTTAATATAACTCTCCTATAAACCCATGTCTTCACAAAACACAATATAGCCTCCTGAAGTACAACATACCGACGACTGTCGACGTCTAATAAATCTCGCCGACCTCACCGCGTACTTTTTGCATGGCTGGGATCTAAGGAAAACAAAAAGAACAGGGTGAGTGATAAACTTAGTAAGTTACTACGTGATCTATATGACATGTTGTTATGCACATATAACCAATACATAATACACAATACACGATATACCAAGTATAACAATTCATATACTTGCACACAATTCACGTTAATCATATTATAATGCATATTGACTCAACGTAATATAAACACATAGTCAGGATATAAATCAGTATCTCAATCTGATATGTATCTGAGCTGAATCTGTAGGAGAGTTTTTGACTTGTCCTGCTATAAACACTGTAGTTGTGCTTCTGAAGCAACACACATATATAACTGCACCAGAAATTCAGAAGAACACCGTAGATGTGTTGCCATCGTGATACACATAATATACTGTCGAAGTGTGAGTCTGATATTATCTAGAACAGAAAATCAAAATCATGTCTGAACCCAATAGTATCCAGAAAACACCGACCTTGGGACTTAACCAGAAGTCTCATTACCCGAGTTTTACCCAAGAGTTGTAGTTGTGTTGCAGTACATATGTTGAAATCATGTCTAAACCCAATAATATCCAGAACTAATGACCTTGGGACTTAACCAGGAGTCTCACTACCCCAAGTTTTACTCAAGAGTCTAGCCTTCTATTTATCATGCGAATTGCTCTGACAAGGCTACATCCTTGTCATTGCCAATAACAAGAGAGAGACCCATGCAACGACCCGTAGCGATCATGAGATTTAACTCTCGTAAAGACTACTGTCGTCCCATTGTCGACACAACCACATATGCCAGCTGGGCTTAATGTGATGCCCAAGTAGTTGTTTACTTGTAATTAAACACAATCATCGAGTCTTAAGTACGGGGGCTCGACGCACGTACAAACATGCTTATTTGCTTGAATTAAAACACGTAAGCGTTTATTTGCTTAAACACAATTAACACATATATGATATTTCATATAAAATGTCAAACCCAAAATATTCCTCAATATCGTAGGAACCAAATACAACACTCTTTATATTTTATTATGTCTAAATCGACTCCGTTAAGTCATTTATTTATTATTTATAAATTCAGGGTATCACTGCGATTTGCAGGATTTATCCCTACACAATCTCACCGATAATTCATTTGGCCCAAATAATAACCCCAAACATTTAAATACACATATCAGTTCAAATATTCAATAATTAATAACAAGAGTATTTTTACTCCAAATTCAAAACAAATCACGTGGGGGTAGCCCACAGTACATGTATGTCAATCTTATATACAAAGGGAAGGGGATAGTAACTTACCTCTTCCGAAAAATATCGATAAAAACACCTAATATTCTGGTATAAATATAGCTCTCAACACGTACAACGTCCTTGCGGAATCAAAATTAAAAACGAGCAAGTAAACCTTTCGCAAATTGAGCGTAAAGCTCAAAACCCTTTAATACCTTTCACAAATGGCAATCAGTTGAAGAATGGAGGAGAATTGAGCTACTCCCGTACACTTATAGTATAAAAGGAATGAAGGAATGACATGGTCCACCACCGACCAAAGTTACAATCCAAAAGAAAGAAAAACAAAACAGATAGTTGACCGAAAGAAATGTAATCCGGCCAAATCCAAAACCAAGTTAATATTCACTTTGTGATACAATAAAATAACTAAGTAAATGGTTAGTCACTTTAAGGTATAAATCTCATTGGTTGGTCAAAAAGTCAAACTCATTCAATCACCGATTAAACCCAATTAAACATTAACTAATCATTATTAATTAGTCAAGTTTAAAATAAAATATATTTCAACAATATTAAAAGAAACACATAACCAACGATAAATTTCGGGTCAATCTAGCTGAAAAAATATATTTTTCAGCTTTAACATGTCATTTCCTATTCCAATGTTATAAATCACAACTAACATAACCAAAGTCCAATATGGACTTTAAACATGACACACATCAAACCCAACATATCTTGAGTTAAAATGGACTTTCATAAGACAATTACCCAAGTTCACAACCTAAAACACATTAATAATGTAAAACACATAAATAACACAATCGGACTCCAAACGTGTTATTGTACAAGTCCAACTCACGATATAACCAAGTTCTCACTAGAACTCAAAACCCAAAGCAAATATTATTTGACTAACATGCTAGTATTGCAAGTTTAACATTAATCAACTTGTGATTAACACATAAATATCATAATAAATACACATAAATTCACGGGCTATGAATCATTCTTGTCTCTATATCTTACCTTGAATTGTTCACTCTTGTATTTATAATACTAGGTTATTACCCGTGCGATGCATGGTTGACTTAGTGTTGTTTCTGAAATATAATTTTGTAGATATAATCTACAAGCTATTTGAATGAATCAATACCAAATGTCCTCATAATTAATAAATATTAATAAATAAATAAATAATGTGTGAGATCACACCGAATCATAAAACCAAAAATTCATGGGAATTATAAAATCGAACAAATATTCCTAGTGTGAGTGTGAGACGGAAGAAGGGGAGGGGAAGTACCACGAAGACATACTCGTCAAGGAGGTGTGTTTGATGGAAGGGAAGTATTTCGCAATGGTTGTTTGTGGTGTTGGTGGAACACGTTTAATTAAATTAGATAAAATCCATTTTAAATTGACCGAGTTGGTAAAATAAAAAAAATAAAAAACTTCTACCATGAGAATTGAGGTAAATAATGTTTTTTTATTTAAAAGTTGTTTATAATAAGATGATTTTTAAAACTTGTAATAAATAATTAATTTTTTTAATTAGAATAATTTGAAAAAAATGAAAAATAAGGTAAATATTCAAAATTGATCATATGAATATGTAATTGAAAGATTAAAACCTATGATAATTAATAAAATCTATCTGCCAAAAAAAATTACCATGAAAATTTGGAGTCAGTAAAAATCAAATGTGATAAAATATATTCGGTTTTAACCGATTTTGGTAACAAAAAATGGTAAAATAATTTTTTTTACCATGTTTAAAGGAGACATCAGTTTTAAAATTTATTTGGTTTCAATTTTTGGCAGAAAAAAAAGAATTTAAATATATAATACCGTATGCACAATCTTAGTATTTTATTTTTATTTTTGTAAAAGTTGTTTATAATAAGATTATTTTCTAAACTTGTAATAAATAGTTAAAAATTTAATTTGAAAAATTTGAAAAAAATGAAAAATAAGGTAAATATTCACAATTGATCATATGAATATTTTATTAAAATATTAAAACATATGAGAATTGATAAAATCTATCCGCCAAAAAAACATTTACCATGAAAATTTAGTCATAATCAAGTGAAACACGTTTAAATCAAATGTGATAAAATATATCCGATATTAGCTGATTTTTGGCAGAACAAATGGTAATTTTTTTTACTTTGTATAAAGGATGCAACATTTTTAAAATTTATTCGGTTTTAATTTTTGACAGGAAATATATATATATAGTACCGTATGCATGATTTTAAGGTAAATATTCACAATTGATCAAATGAATATATAATTGAAAGATTAAAACCTATGAGAATTGATAAAATCTATTTGCCAAAAAAAATTACTATGAAAATTTGGAGTCATAATCAAATAGAACGCTTTTAAATCAAATGTGAAAAAATATACCCGGTATTAACCGATTTTTGAAGAAAAAATGGTAAAAAAACTTTTAGCATGTATAAAGGAGGCAGCAGTTTTAAAATTTATCCAGTTTAAAATAATAATGTATATACATATATAGTACCGTATGCACGATTTTAATAGTTTTTTTGTGCCAAAGCTGTTTATAATAAGATAATTTTCTAAACTTATAATAAATAGTTTAAAATTTTAATAAAAATAATATGAAAGCAACAAAAAATAAGGTAAATATTCAAAATGGATCATATGAATATGTAATTGAAAGATTAAATCTATTCCCAAAAAACATTTTTACCATAAAAATTCAAATTCCTAATCAAGTGAAATATGTCTAAATCAAATGTAATAAAAATCTATCTCGTACTAACCGATTTTGGCGAAAAAATAAAAAAAACTTTTACCATATATAAAGGAGGCACCGGTTTTAAAATCTATCTGGTTTTAATTTTCGGTAGCAAAGAAAAAGAAAAAAAATCACAACTTCACAAGAAGTTGACACGTCGAAGCACATAATTCCTTTAAAACTTTGTACATTCAACACAAAGTCGTCATGTGGCAGCAATAACTTCTATTTTAATAATAGTTAATAGATTAGTAATTAATAATTAATATATATAGATTAGTAGAAGAACAAATAACATAAAATTGTCTTGTGAATAATTTGTATTAATTAAATAGTATGAAAATGAAAAGAGATGGAAATTGAAGAGTTTTAGTCAAATTAAATTTGTATAAATTAGATAAGATAAAATCTAGTTTAATTAAGCGATATTTGAAAAAAAAATATAAACAAAATCTTTAATTCATATCATAAATTTACTTGTGAAACGATATCCTAAATCTGTTTTATCTTATCAAATTAGTTTTAAGATTTTTATCTTATCCAATTAGATTTTGGATTTTTATCTTAAACTAATCAATTTTGGTAAAAAAAACAAAAAATCTTTACCATTTCGATGGTGACACGTGGCATCACAAAATCCTTTTAAAAGTTTTATTGAAGAATGAAAAAGGAGAATATCATTAATCTTGGAAACAAAGTAAAAACATTTTAAAGCAATTCAAATTCACGCATGGGCGCGCCCACACACACAAAACACGTAGAACAAATTTAAATTGGCTCAATTTGAGTGAAAATAGAATATAAAAAACTCAATTTGTGATAAACTATAATATCACAAAATCTCAAACCAAAAAAAGCATAACATATATCCGCAAAAAAAAAAAAAAAAAAAAAACTTATCATAAACTAACCGTTTAAAATCAAAAGTATCGCATTTGATTTTACAGATATAATCATCCTAAACTAACCGTCATGTGATAAAACTTATCCTAACCGTAAAAGTTATCATAAACTAATCGTATATGTGATAAAACTTATCATAACCGTAAAAATTATCATAAACTTTTATAAGTAATTTTTATCGGTAATCGGTTTTGGCAGAAAACAAAGAAAAAAAATACAATTAATATGAGGGTGACACGTGGAAACATGAAATTCTTTAAAAATTTGAAGCATTTAATAGAAAGCCGTCACGTGGCAGCATCGACTTCTGTTTTAGTAATAGTTAATAGATGTTAGTTGTCTTTTTACG
Source organism: Codonopsis lanceolata (assembly GCA_013146195.2). NCBI lineage: Eukaryota > Viridiplantae > Streptophyta > Magnoliopsida > Asterales > Campanulaceae > Codonopsis > Codonopsis lanceolata. Next base: position 138,134,743 of record CM028380.1, read on the forward strand.
ACCATTTGTCTGTGTTAAAGGAAAGTCTTTTCTTTTTATATGCATTCGTTGGAAAGTTTCGTATGAAAAACTAGTTGTTTGTTAACGACCAAATGATCAACTTGTCTCTGTCAATCCACGTCTCTTGCAACTTATACTCCACTTGTTGTTTTATTCTTTTTAGGGTTTGGAACATTCCTTTAAGGTTTGTAACAATAATATTCCTTCAATGATTGATGTAATATATGGTTCTTGTGGCTAGCTATCATGGCTTCTGCTAAGTCGTAGCTGTTTAATCATAGTTGTTTGTTGCTCTTTGTGAGATCATAACGTATGTTCATTATAGTGTTTGCTTCATAAATGTTTGAGTATTGTGAAGACATTTAAATATTATGTTGACTATTGTCGATTGTTTCCTTCCCACACAAGGAAAAAAAATCAATCAAATAACTAATGTTAATGTTTGATGGAAAGGAAACAATTTTAAACGAGTTTGAGATTTTTTAGGTTTTAAATAGGAAAATGAAATATACTTGGTTTGCCACCATTAGAATCAAAAGATTTTTAGATAGTTTAACCATAGAGAAGGTCTCCTTTAAGATTGTCTTACGGATCTTAATTCATAAGACGGATCATCACTCTCTCATAACTCAATCCACCAATATATAGCGGATCAGGTAAATAAAATCGCTCCAGTATCATGTTCTTTTTTTAATCGAAAAAAGTTACTTTTGAGGACAATTTTTTTTTTTATCCAGATTTTGGGAGCAAAAAAATTATGATACCCCTAATGAGTCTGAAGCGCACTACAGATCATTCATATCAATCTTTATACACCGTGATGCATCGATTTAAATCTCTAATCCAAATATTGCACTGCAATACATTAATTTTTACACCACGATACATTAATTTAAATCATTTATCTAATTTTGCATCGTGTTACATCACTTTTTTACACCACGATACAAAATCATAATGAACTAGACCATATCCTTCCATTAATAAAAAAAAATTTAATTAGTACTTTTTTTTAGATTGTCCAAAGAAAAAGGGAGAAGACTATTTCATAATTTAAGCTAATTTTAACTACTCCCTCCGTCCCTAAATAATCGTCCTGCTTGACCCGGCGCACAGTTTAAGAAAAAATAATTTATTTGATTATTTATATTGGTTTAATGTGTAGTTTCCTTCAATGTCCATGTATATGTGGTCCATAATTAAAGTAGAGTGAAAAAGTAAGGGTAAAGTGGTAAAAGTGGTGTTCTAAAAAGGTAAGTTTCAAAGTGGACAATCATTTTGGGACGGACGAAAAAGGAAAGGAGGACGATAATTTATAGACGGAGGGAGTATAATTCTTTCCAAAAGCGTGATAAAAATTAAAATAATTACATTTTGAAGGAGAGATAGAAAAGAATGTTTGACTTTTCAAATTTGAAATTGTTTGGGGACAAAGAGAAAAGACTTTTCACCCTACCGACATTTAGCTCTCAACTTTGTATTTCATGTTAGACACACACACACACACACACACACACACACACACATATATATATATATATATATATATATATATATATATATATATTCTTATTGATTCTTATCTATTCAAAATCATTTCAAATAATCTACATAATATGATTAATTCATTTAAATGGTGGAAATATAGGACTTTGTAATGTTATTAGGCATGCCCTTGGACCTGAAAAAAATGTTACAGACGATTAAAGTAGCTAGGAAATCAAAATTAATTGTAATAAACTAGAAATGGATACCAACAATGGGTTCCTCTTGGCAACCAGAAAAATAAGTTCTTGCCTTTTTAATGTCCTATGGTTTGCATATAATGACATTTAGGAATCCAGGGTTTCATTTTTTGTACTTAGGGTCCAGTGTTTTAGATTTTGCACTAAGGGGTCTAGAGATCCATTTTCAGTGCAATCGAATCGAAAAAGGGCATCTTGGTCCAAAAATGAATGGAAAGTAGCCATGAGTTATCATTGTGCACTTTTTAATGGTTTTTCAGTATCCTGTGGTTTACCTATAATTAATAGAGCTGTCAAAAATAAATTTGACCCACACGATATTATATTGGGCTGGGCTTTAGGTTCCATAGACCAGGTGAAATGTCGATCCAGGTGACCCGACTTCAATGTTTGGCCCGATGGGCTTTTGATGTGGGCAAAAAATAGGTAAAATAGGCAAAATCGACCCAGGCAATGTGTAGGCCCATGGGCTAGCCTAGTCAGCCAGGTGTTTTGGGCGGGCTTGGGCTTTAGGTTTGGTAGCCCAACGAAATTTTGGATCAGCTCAGCTCGACCCCGATTTTAACATTTGTCCCAGTGGGCTTAGTGCAGGTCATGCTAGGCCCGGTCTTTTGACAGCTCGACATAATTTCCCTTAAGAGTATAGGGTCTCAATTTTGGTAGAATGAGTCTAAGAGGTTTTGAGTTCCATTTTCATAAATTGACCCGACCACAAGGCACTAAAAACCGTTAAAAATGCACAATGATAGCACATGGCTACTATCCACCTATTTCTGGATGGAAATCTCATTTTGGCATTCATTTGTATCACAAATGAAACTCTACACCCGTTAGTGCAAAATTGAAACTTTGGACCCCTAAGTAGAGATGTTAATAGGGTTGTGGCCCGACGAGTCGACTAGTTTAAATCGAAAAATTCAGGGTTATGGTTGAAAAAATTTGGCCCATATACTCCGGGGCTAATAGGGCTGGACCAATAGTTCATGGCCCAATAGGGATAGGACTAGCCCACTACCCTGGGAATTAATTATTACTTTTTATTTATTTTAATTTTTGTACAATAAGGTGTAAGGAAAGTAAAAGTTTAGAGTAGGGATGACCACACCCCAAAATCCTATTTCTACACCCCACTTGCAAATATTATACAAATGCCATAGAGTGAAAAGACATAAAAACCGACCTCCTACGCTCTGATATTGTTCGATCATGGAGTGATGAAATGCCCAAGACTGGTTCGACCACCATGAGTCGAAATGGTTGAGGTTGGTTCGGCCACCATGACTCGAACACTCTCATTTGTGTTTGACCGGTGTGAGATGTCGCGATCAGAGATGGGATTTGCAGGTGGCCGGCGATGAAGAAGATGACCGGACTGAAGGGACGCAAAACGGAGGTGGGAAGGCGAGGGATGCAGAACGAAGGGAGGAAGACGAACAGAGGTGGGAAGTCGTGGGACGCAGAACGGAGGGAGGAAGACAAACGCGAGGGACACGAGGGAGACCAAGGTGTTGCTGGACTGAGGAAGAAGACGATGTAGTGAAATGTGGGAAGGGTAAAATTGGTAGTTAGGTGGGGGTGTAGAGTGAGATGTGGGAAATGAATGAGGTGTAGAAATAAATGGGGTGTAGAAATAAGGAATTGGAGTGTTGTTATCCCCACCCAAAAGTTTATTGTGATAAGATGACTTGACAATCCACTTTGCAGTTATTATTGTTAAAAATCCATCGTATGCGCTTGGATTGTCTATACTGACTTAAAATGTTTGAAAGACTAAAATTGTTTAGGGGATTTTTTTTGTGCAAAAACTATAGAGACAATACTAACATGTAACATTGTAACTTTTACAAAAAAAATAAATATTAATAACTCTGACATGTAATGACCAGTGAGCATGTTATGTGTGTGTATTAATATGTTTCAGAACGTGCTTACTAATTATTTTTATTTCATGTATGAATTGTTGTTGTATGATTTTTGTGGATAAAAATGATCCGTTTTACAAAAAATATCAGTAAGGCTGCATTATCTAAGCTTTTACCAAAATTTATATGGGTAGGTTCGTACTCTAATCGAACTTTGATAGAATTATTATTTATTTAAGATAAAATTTTAGCTATAAAACTTCAACAATGAAAGGCCACGAAACTACATGGAGGGAGAAACAGACCACACGAAAAATTTCTAGATTAAATGATGGAATATATATTAATGCCTTACAAAGTGTACTAATTTTGGAACCTTTTTCCCCATTTTATTTCAATTTGGTTCGGTATGGGTATCTCAATTTATATGTATACCTAAATTAGGAAGCTTGCATATTAAATGCATGTGGCCTAAATGGGCCCAATTCCCAAGCCTATGACTAATTATCGATGTATGATTGGGTGCTAGAAGCGGAGACCTCTTGCTAGAGGGACTCTAGAGCCTCATTCATTCATGATACCCTCCAATTAGACACAGTAATTAAGTGGGTTAGGTTGGAATGAGTAATGAATTGAAACATATTAAAACCCGTTATAATCTAAATATCAAACGGGTTGAAATGAATTGGATCGGAATGAGTTAGGTTGAAACATGTAATGAGTTAAAGTAGATCGACCCGTCTCAACCTAAAATTTTCCCCAAAAAAGTATAAATTTATAGTATAAAAAGTCATGGATCATGATGTGGCAAAAGAAACTTACTTGGGCTAGTCCTTTAGATGGGTAGGATATCTGGGCTTATGTCGTCCTCCTTGAGCCTGTTAAGATCACAAGAACACACGAGTAGAAGTCTGAGCGGGGCCTCCTTGAAAGCCCCTAAAATTGTGAGAGTAAGTATCAGTGATTGTCAAAGATGAATTGCCATAGCGAGGCTCAAGAAAGAGTGTGTGTACCTTGTTGATGATTATGGAGAGGTATTTATAGGCCCTCAAGGTGATTGAATCGGAGTCTAGGATTAGGTTTTCCACTGCTTCTTAGAGATAATCAAAGGAGGAATCCCTTGATTTTAGGCGAAAACAGTGATTGGCGGGCGTAGAGATATGAGTAGATTAGGCAAGTACTCGCCCTAATCATGGAAACACTGACTTGCCTTGGAAAAACAAGCTACCGGCGTCTCATGCTTAATGTGTGCTCGCGAGCAAGGCTACTGCCCTGGAATTATTACATTTGTATTGATCCACGAACTTATTGTAGGTCTGAAGATCATTTTGCCACAGTCGGCCGGTAGTAGGCCGGTGCTCGACAGGTTTGGGCAAAGTAAGTCGATTCCTTTGCTAAGCATGTATGATTCCGATCATGGCCTGTCGGACAGGCCAGGCCTGCCCGAGGTTTGAATGAGGGTTCTTTGCTTTCGGTGCTTTCGGCCCCTGGGGCCCCAGAGAGGTATTGTGCTCGTGATTGGCACGTGATGCTAACTTCGTGCCTTGCTGAAATGACTGGTTTGGGCGGGTATATCGGTGGCACCTAGCTTCGTCAGCGAGCATTCATGCTCGGGCGGGAGTAGCATTCAAATTTGATATTCGCACGGGCTTGACACTTGTGAGTTTTCAAGTAGACAAGGTTCGTCGGGGAAAACACAGGCGTATCAAGGAAGCTTATTGTTTAGGGCGTTCTGGCGCGTGTGTGGAAGAAGCGCGTGGCCGTCGAAGCGGCGGCAGGCAGGGCGCGCGGACACGACGAGGCGCATTTAATGCGGCGTGCCCTTGGTGATGATGGGCCGCCCATCTAGGCAGTTCGGCCTCTTTTTCCCGCCCGACCACCAAGGCTCGGCCTATAAAAGGTAACCCATCCTCTTCTCTTCCTTTTTTTACCATTGAGTTTTTAGAGAGGATTTCTTTGAGAGCTTATATTATCGGTGTCGATGCATTCCGGGCTCCGGTGAACTTGGTCGGCGTCCTCCAGTTCATTCGCTCCCGATTGCTTGCAACCTACGTGTTGGTTCGATTCGGTTGTCCCTCGTATTGCGAGAGAATCACCTTCATCTCTCAAGCAGTAAGTTCCTTCCCCCTTTTACGCTATGCTCTTTCGGTTTCTTGCTTTAGATGAAGTTACGTGGGCTCTGTATGGATTTTGCTTTCTCTCTTCATCTCTACATGATTCTATTAGGGTTTAAGAGGGTAGGACCGCCCTTAGGTAGAGATCGGGAATAGAACCCGTGGTCTTGCTCGCTAGGCGGGCGTGGCCTCTTTGGGTTGACCTAGACTTAGGGTTTTTCTTTTTCCTTCATTAGTTACAGGGCGGGAATTCTAATAGCCATCTTCCTCGATCTCTTTGTAGATGTCGACATGTCAGAGAATGCCATGAGGCTTTCACGGTATGGTGGGAAGAATGACTCGACGGCGAAGTCTCCCGATTAGCATAGGCGTGAGGAAGAAGCCGGGTCCATGGCCGAGCCCAGCCGGTCGGGAGGCGGAGTAATGGACCAGGTGGTTGACCTAGTCGACTCTTCAGTAAGATCGGAGGGGAGTGTGACCGGTGGCTTTCAGTCTGGAAAGGCCTCGGCGGCCAGCGACTGTGCGGGAATTAGTAGGAGGCGAGTAATGGTTGAGCAAATAGATTTGGCCGGGAGGCTTCGAGGTAGATGAGGCGGACAACCTGCCGGCCTTTCGGCTTTAAAGCGGCCGCTCTCGGGTAGAAGTGGCCCAGAAGAAGAAACAAGCGGCGGAGACAGGAGTTCCCGTTGCCCTTCTTAACGGGGGTAGGTGGCCCTCAAGTAGTGGTTCAGTTGAGGAAGTGGTTGAAGAGGAAGAAGATGAGGAGGAGGAGCAGATTGGTATGTTAATGCTTAGATGAAGGCCGTTATCTTCATTGGGCCACTTTCTAGATACGGCGGACAAGGTGGCCAGCCTCGCTCACTCCTTGGGTTGACTACGCTTATTATCGAGCAAGCAAAATGGGCGTTCTGCCGGGATCAACCTTTCATGGCTTGAGGGAGCGAGCTCTTGTTTTCTTTGATTTTTTCCGCGTTGGGCTCGTCTCCCCTTGGAGCCTTTTACGGTAGACTTCTGTATGAGACCAAGGCCGTCGTGCGATCGATGTTGAATCTTGTCGGTGCTATTACGGCCTTTGCGCATGGCAGTAGAGACATTGGTTGAAAGCGGGATATGTATTTGCTCAGGAAATTGTTCATTTTGAGGCGTCGGGAGGAAGATCGGAGTGAGGCAAGCTCAGTTGTACTTGGCGACCAGCGAAATAAAAAATCCCCAGGCTTCCAAACAAGACTTACTCGGGAGGCCCGGGTTAAGCGCGTTGAAGGCCACCGTTGGTGTAATGGAAGAAAATGAGAGCAGCGTCGGCAATTCCTTCTTGATTGGAAGGCTGGTTTGTAATCGCGTTATTTGTGTTTGGCGGGGTTATGCGGCGAGGTCCCAGTGGAGCCTTACGATCCACGTGCTGAGAATCCTCACCCACTTGGGGGTGGCTGTCGCGGCCAGATGTTTAAGCAGTGCGTAGAGTGCCAAGGCTAGGCAGGGTAACGGTCGACGGTTATATGAAGATCATGGCGGTTTTGCCAATCTTTAATAATTTTTGTTGATCATATCCTTCGAGGTCATTCTAATCTCGTTTTATTTTGTCCCATCTCGGGGAATGAAAAACTTTGTGTTGAGGCAGCGAAAAGCGACCGGTAGTGACCTAAAAGTCAACAAACTGTCGAGCGCCCAAGGTGCCATTTGCCCACGACCAAGAGAACTCCGGACTTGGGCCGGGCCTGAAGTCCGGCCAAGAAAGCTGTAGTGCCCAAGGTTGTTCTTTGCCGCCCAGAAAAAGGCTGGCCAAAATAAACTTTGTGGTCATTTGTTGGTGATCTTCTTAGGCGCCTCTTGCCAACATCCATGTGGTGCACAAGCCCGGGGCCAAGAAGAGGAAGAACTCGGCCCCCTCACATTCGTGATGACCGCCATCGAGTCAAGCCCGACCTGCTCCTTCTACCCCGCTCGGTAGGGCTGCACTTGGAGGCCGGTGGCTTCGAGATACCTTCTACTACCGGCGCTTGCTCGGGCTTTGGTAAAGGAAATTTGCAGGGGCCCCCTTGTTGGGGGGGTATCGACCTTCATGCAGTGGGAGCAGGGTGGCTTGGTAGGTAAGGGTGTTATAGAAAGGGTCTGCCTGCGATGACCTTCTCGCAGAGATCGTGATCTGACCGGCCATGTCTTGGTCGGAAGCGTTGGACTACATGGCGAGGTAAAAGTTTTTAGCGAAGTTCGCCTCTTCCCTCTTTGTTTTGCCTTATGTTCGATTCACATTCCACGCTGCAAATTGCTCTACTTGTGCCAATCTCTATGATAGGTACAATGAAGAAAACGACTTCATGACGAGGAAAGGCGGAAAGCGACAACCGGGCTTTGGTGAGAGCACAGTGAAAAGAAAAAAGTCGAACAAGTGGCTCGCTGGCCGATGGCTGGAAACCCAAGCTGCGGCCAAGAAGAAAGAAAATTTGGCGTTGATAATGTGTCGAAGTTGTCGCCCGAGCGGTGACTTAGGCTTCTTTGCCAAGGCGAGTTGGTCGGCAGTGAAGAAGAACGGCTACGGAGAAGAGTTAAGCGGTGCGGGTGGTCATCAAGCAAGGGATCTCTTGCGAGGCGGAGAGAGTTCCCTCGGGATGGCCGTGAAGGATGGGAAATCCGTTGAGGAGGCGTCACCGGGCGAAGGAAGCTGAAAAGTCGCGGTGGAGGATTATAAAAATCAGGCTTTTGAGGCGTGGATGCGGCCATCCTTCCTTACTTTGCTCACGGTACCCATCATATCACGAGAATGCTCGCCGGCCATGGCGAGTGGGGATGAAGACGATGGCGGGAATGGGCGTGTTCGACCCTTACGGCAGTGCTCGTCCCTTCCACTTCGCCAGTTCCTTACACTCCAGATGAATTGGCCACTTTGGCGGATAAGCGATGTTGAAGCGGGAGGCGCCACAGGTTCCCCGCTTTGTGGGCCAGTAAATGTTTTCGTTGATTGAAGCCTTGGAGTCGAGGACGAGGTTTTGAAGGAAGGCGGCAGATTGAGGCGGAGACCACAGCGTGAGGATGAGGCTGCTCGAAGGGAGCTGAACCTCCAATACGAGTTACAATATCGGGCCAGCTCCAAAGAGCTCCCCCCTCCTCCTCCTGAACAAGCTTAGAGCTTTATCTGGCCTGCATGCCACTATTTTCGATTTCTCTTTTGTAACCCCGCATTCAATTATAATGGAATTCTCTTTTTTGTTGACAGATGCTTATATGTTTTCCTCATATGTTTTCTATTTAGCTGTTTTTTTTTTTGCTCGATAATTGTTTTCTGACTTGCTTGTTCGACCTGTCATTTGTTAGTACAAGTGCTACATCGAGCACAAATGTACGAATAAATTTGACCAAGTATGACTATTAACATAAAAATAACAAGACTAACAAAGAAATCTTATTACTTAAATTGAGATGTTACCCGAACAAACACCGGGCATGAATGCTTCGATCTAGCCGAGACTTAGAGCGGGTGAGCTTCCAGAAGATCGCCAAGCGGGCAGGGCCCAGCTCTCAGTTGGCAACCAACAACCGGGCATGGCCTTCATTCGATGTGGGTAGCTCGAAGCGGTTGTTGGTATATCTTCCGGGTATTGATATATATAGTCAACAGGGTTGCTCGGTCACTATAGGAAGCCGAGGTAGTTAACCGCTATCTTTGTAGGCATGGCCTCTATCGCCTGGGGCGAGCATCCTAGTACGTGAATCTGGGCATGGCCACATCACCCATAGAGGATAAATTCACAAACGAATACTAGGGTTTTTAGGATTGTTGACGGGCATGGCCTCGTGCGCTCTGGCGGGCGAATCTAGTCAAACAATCAAGCTGAGCGACAATTCATTGATAACTTCAAAATTCTAAGCGATAAACACAACAACGACTTGCCTTTTATTGATAAATAATCGATGACCCTCAACAGGACTGAGGTCTTGCTCGTTTGTTCCCTTAACTTAGGGATAATACTTTTTGAGGTGATCTGCATGCCAAGGATGCTTCAGGTCGTTTCCTTCCGGCGTCTGGAGTGTGTAAGTGCCCTCTCTTATGATCAGGTAACTCGGAAGGACCTTCCCAATTAGGAGACGAGCTTCCCCATTACGCCCGATGACTGTTGCCTCAATGTTCACGAGTACCAAGTCTCAGAGCATAGAGAAAGCTGCGCCTCGAACTCTCTTGTCATGATGAGCTTTTGCCCTACTGTTTATAGTTGACCATTAAACGGTAGTGCATCCAACCTCCTTTCTTCGAGCAAGTCTAGGTCCATGGCAGAGCAAGGCGATTATTACGCTCGCTGTTGTAATGTGAAAGGCTTTCTCGGTAGCTAAGGCGGCAAGGCCATTTCCACGGAATCATAACCCGACCCATAGGTGAGTGCAAAGCGGGGTTTCACTGTTGGTCCTCGAGCAGTGGTTATTGCGCACAGGTGGCCGCAATTCTTACGCCCACTTCCTGCTCGCCCTTCTAAGTTCCGCTTAAGCGGCGTGTAAAACTTGTTTGTTGGCGGCTACACTGGCCGTTTCCTTGAGGGTAGCGACGGACTGCCCGATGCTTCACGCCCAAGCGGGCACATTCGTGAACTTATCTGGCGAGTACCATGGTCGGATATCATTGCCCAGGAAGCAGAACACGCACCACACACAGTGGGTGTACAAACTTGATGGCGTTTGCCTGCGAAATTTTTGCGGGGTTTTGCCTCAATCCATTTAGTGAAGTAGTCTATGGTGACTACATCGTATTTGTACTTGTATTGTGCCAGCGAATGGGCGTCAGTCGATTCCCCCATGTCGAGAAGAGCTGGCGCTACGGTGGGGTTTGCATGTGGATGGAAGCCTTGTATCCATATCTCGGCACTTGTCACGTTCACGAACATACTTTTTCGCGTCCTTTAAGGGTAATCGGTAATATCACCTTTCGCGAGACCCTTTACTGCTAGAGCTCTTGTGCCGGGTGGCAGCATTCCCCTTGCATGTACCTCATATAAAAGCGCCCTCGGTTAGTGCAGGGGTACACGGCCAAGCTTATAGGTCGACCTTAGATCGCTTGTGCAAGATTCCCCCGACTACCGAGTAGCAGCGAGGCTTGGCCGGATGTTGTGGCCTTGACCTTGTCTGCGGCGGAGAACTCCTGTTCGATGTAATCCTTGTGATCATCAATCCGACTACGGCCGTGGCTCGATGTCCTGCGGCCCGGTCTATCGATGGCGGGGGTTTTCCATGTCTTTCGATCATTCTTGAAGGATTAAGCAAGCAATTTTCTCGGCGATCTTGGATAAGTGATGCTGCTCGCATATTATGCCTTTCGGTCAATCACGATCATTTCCCAAAACTTGAAATTTTCAAGATTTCCTTGACTAGCTTCATGATGCTTAACGAGGGTAGGGTGGTGTACCATATATTCCCCCGGACTTGGTTCACACTAGTTGTGAATCAGGAGTACTTGTGACCGCCTCTACACCCATATCGTTGCGAGCTCGAGCAGGCAATCATTGCTTCATATTCGGCAACATTGTTGGAGGCGGGAAATTTGAGCAGGAGAGCTAGCTCAAACTACAGTGATTTCATCGGGAGCTGAGAAGGATGCGGCTCCGCTCAGGCTTTGCTTTCATTGCCCACATCCACATAAAGGTCCCAACGGTGAATTTGGTCGGGGTTGTGGCAATTGTTTTCTTTCGGGCTCCACCGGTTGCTTGGTCTCGGGATCCTCGTCTTTGGGTGAAGCTTGTTTCGACCAAAGAAATCGGCCAATGCTTGTGCTTTGATTGCTCGCTTTGGCAAGTAGTCTATGTGGAACTTCGGTGAGCTCGATCGACCAGTTAGGCAATACGCTGATGTATCGAGGTTTGTGTAGGACTTTGGCGATTGGTGTGTGTATATGATTATAATGCGAGAAAAATAAGCCCTTAATTTTCGGGCGGCTATGACAAGCGAGTAGGCTAATTTTCAACATTAAAATAACGACCCTCAACGGGGGAGGGCCTTAGATACATAGTACAGAGCTTTTGAATATCTAATTCCTCTCTAACTAAAGCGGCG
>CM028380.1:138146593-138180770 GCA_013146195.2 Codonopsis lanceolata
GAAGTGGAAAACCCCGAAGATCGAGGCTCGACTCATCATGCCAAATAACAACCACAGCGGCTCGGTTTGACTCCATTTCATTCCATTACTTGCCGCGGGACGAAATCAATTTGCCCGATGCAGCCACTCTAGCATCATTGGTCAGATTCCATGAGAAACCGAGGTCCAGCCACTGTGAGTCGGAAAAAGTCACCTGCCGGCATCGCTTCCAAATCAATCACGCTCCAGGCGGATTCACGAGCCTTGGTACATTGACATTCAAAATGCGCTTGAAGAATCTACCCTCGGCCTAGACAAAGAGGAAAAGTTTCCTGCGAAGATGGGCATCGCAATTTGTGTTCGGCGGTGGCGGCTGTACAAAAGGCACTACCAAGGCCTCAATCTTTTATGCGTCGACCGAGGCCAGGCAGGAGCAAATCATGGACCAACTCCACGGTGGTACGTGGACCCCATGAGCGGCCACATGCTATCTAAGAAAGTTATCGGCGGGGATACTATTGGAGCTCACTTGAAGCAGGCGCATTCGATGGGTGCGACAACGTGACAAGTGTCAGCGTTTTGCAAATCTGCGACGTGCCCCCACGCATCTATCAACTCGCGGCTCACGGCCCTTCTCAGCATGGGGTGCTCGGCGTCATAGGTCAAATTCACCCAAAGGGATCAACGGCCATGATGCGTTACGGTGTAGTCGACTACTTTACAAAATGGGTGGAAGCCTCTTCCTATAAAATCTTGAATGCGAGAAGGTATCGAAATTTATCGGGCCAATATCATATACCGTTATGGGGTGCCTTTCGAGATCATCTCCGACAGCTCTCATTTTGAAGGGGCGTGAATCGTCTTCTCGGCGAGTTCAAAATTCAAAGACACAAATCTTCCCCTACGGGCCACAAGCAAATGGTGCCGTTGAAGCGACCAACAAAACCCTTGAAAATATCATCGAGAAAAATGGGCCACGAGGAAGAGGCGGCGGAAAAAGTTGCGCTAGCCTGCAGGGATGCTCCTCGGTCAGTACACCCGCGGGGCTACCCCACTTCTCTAGCCTATGGCATGGATGCCTATTGAAATTGAAATACCATCATTAAGAGTGATGATGGAGTCGACATGCTTGATTTGAAGAATTAGCCGATTGATGAGCGGCGGTTCTTGGCCCTCGAGCACACACACTGAGCCTATCAAAGCAGGGCATTCAACAAAAAATTCGAAAGCGCGACATCCGGTCGGAGATGCGGTGCTTCGAGAAAAACCCCAGAGTTATGTGGATACTAGGGAAAATGGAAAATCTCCATGGATGGGACCATACATAGTTAAAGAGAGATCCGGTCGGGAGGTGTGGGTGCTCCTCGCCAACGGGGAAGGAGAAGACGTTCGGCCACTTCAACCTTGACAAGCTCAGGTACTATGCTGAGCCATTATATCGAACAAAGTGCTTCCCTCTCCATTCGCTAGGTTGAAAACCGAAAGGCGGCCTAGGCAAAAGTTAGAGCGAAAAAAAAATATAAATAATAAAAAGGAGAAATAAGGGCTCGATAGGTTGAAAACCGAAAAAGGCGGCCTAGGCAAAAGTTAGAGCATATAAAAATCGGGGAGAAAAAAAGAGGCCTCACTTTTTGAATCCTCGGCTTATCTATCTCGGTCCTCGGCATACAACAGGCTCAACTGAAAAAAAAAAAATCACAACAAAAGCTCACATTAAAATACTTTAAAATATTTTACATGGTCCTAAGGTGCAACTTAGGAATATTTATTTAAGACATTTATATTTTACATTAACTTGCTTGCATATATTATACATATTCTTGCCTACTTGACCTTTATTCCCCAGGATACTTCCTTCCTTCTTGCTGACTCAACCCAGCGATTACATCAATGCTGGCGTCATGAAAGCCAGAGCCCATATTCCTCTTGCGAGGGGCCTGAGAAGAACCCTGTTCTCGAACCACAGGAGAGTATCTTCTTCGTCATCTTAGGCATCCCGTTCTCATGAACCGTTGTTGTTCTTTGGGTCGGCTCAGTTATCTCAGCACACCGGTACCCATCGTGAGGCGAGAAGCAACCACCTACGGTTCCCAAGGATTATTTTGTTGAGTGCCATCATCAGGCCTTATATCAGTACCCCACCCAAAGGTGAGGGGGAGCAACCATCGGTTCCCAAGGGTTTCTTGCACGCATCATCGCGTCGAGGGATCTCGAAATCGGCATATCGAAGCCTGTGCCCATTCGGTCTCGGGGAGCGACTCTGCTTGTTTCCCAATTCTTGGGACACTTCATCTGGTAGGAGCCACTTTGGAACTCAAGGTTGTGTACTACTTTGAAATCCTCTTGCGAGAACTGAGGAATGACCAAGCTGAACTTTCAATTTCCTCGCCTATCTCCATAAGGCGGCGTCAATGCTAACTACATGGCGGCCAAACAAATTCTAAGCCTTCGGGATCTCGCGAGAAGAGCCCTCGGCAATTACCATTATCCGAGGCCAAATATTCAAGGGACAAGAATATGTAATCGAAAAACAAATAGGCATCCTGAAGCCTATCAAAGTCCAGACGCCACATCCTCTATGGAAGTCAAAATCCAGAGTCCTATCATTCCTCATCTCCAAAAACATTGGGCGTGTTGTATCGGGAATAACTTTGCTCGGCCGACCAGCCTTGATATTCTATCCGCACTATAAAGGAAGTTCTTCGATGCCCAACATGACAACTTGAGCATAGCCGGCAGTGCAAGAGAAATTGCGAATCTCCCGATGGTTGATCACCCAAGAGATGTCCATAGAACCCCTCAGAAAGAAGTCCTCGGACCCGGTCATAACTAGAAAAATTAACTTGGGGAAGCGACCTCGAAAGCCATAAAGCCACGGATCATATCTCCCAGAAAGGAGCAGGAGCCATCACGCATTGAAAATGCTCCTCCCCCATGTGTATCGGGATGGGGCGCCGAAAAGGAAAAAGTTCGTCGCCCACGGAAAAAGCATCCAAACCGGCCCGAGTTTACGCGAGTGCAGGGCGATGTTAGCCGGCGGTCACGAGCTGCGGTGCTCCTGATCCGCCCGCACATCGACAAATCCTTGGGGACTCACCAGAAATACTCCCCACCAAGCACGGGGAAAAGAGCCGTCGTAGGCGCCTCAAGTAGTCCACGTCATCCTCTAGAAACTTTGTAAAAGATCGCAGAAGAACGGTCAAGTCAAAATTTTCCCCGTTATAGAAACCCGGGGTGGCTTCAGCGAGCAGTGCGGAATAACTCCCTAATTGCCATGTAAGGGCGCCTCCGAGGTGAAGGCACGGCAATATTGCGAGTGGCAGCAACTCCCAGCATGGCACAAAATTCTTCATAAGTTGGGCACATTTCATTCATCCCGAAATTAAAAAGGTGATCGGGCGAGACGAGAACAGGACGCTCCCTCGGCATGTCAGTTAATCACAATATTCCTCCGAGGAAAGAAGGCACTGAAGCCAAAAGATGATCGAACCGGTCGCTCATCGGCTCGGAGGAAAGAATCCATAAGTCAAGGGCATTTCGTAAATTTTTAATTCTAAAGTGGTATGATATGGGGCGGCCATTAGAGCAGAAATATGGAACTCTCTCTCTTTGATAGTAAACGGAGCAAATGAGAAAGGGGAGCTGAGAAGAATTAAAACACTGAGAAAAGATGAAGCAGACTGAAAAGAAAAGGCTGGCGTGAAATATTCAGGTTCGCCGAGTTCTCTTTTATAGCAAGAAATCAGAAAAATGACAAACTAGGCAAACAGTGGCAAGCAGTGGCCTAGAAAAGCTTCCAGGGAACCAAGTTTGGGCGCCACCCTTATGAGGTTTGGGCATGGCGCCTAAACCTCTAGTATGCCATGCCCAAACCTTGCTCCATTATTGTCCTGCTGTGTTGATTTCTGTCCAAATCGTCAATTAATCCTCCGTCTGATCAACAAGAAAGCCTGCCAGATATTAAAAAGAGGCTACATGGCTCCAATTATGTTTCTTCGCACAGGAAGAGGCGGCTGCCTCTTCCCCTACCCGCAAATCGCCAGAAAAACCTCCTCAAAATTAAAGGTGTATTCCTTTTGAATTTATTTCTAAAAAAGCAGTGTGCCATTACCCTTAGAAGTCGATATAGTTTATTTTTTTTTTGCATGTATTTTGAGTGTGCATTTCATTTTATCATGCCATTTAAAATTATAGTACATTTCATCCTTCATGTTTGTACAGATACTAATTACTACTTACAGAAAAAAAAGAAAAAAAAAAAAGCTGACATGTGCAGGAAAGGACACTAATGGTCAAATGATACTCTGCCCCTGCGTAAGCCACCTCCCCTGGTTCGGGGGCCCAGCGTGCCATCAGGTCTGTGTATTCGTCCCCTCCTCTGGACACGGCTCGACCCTACGTCAGTATCATCATCGTCATCGTCATCACTGCGGCGCTGAGTGCGCGCGTGGCCTCGTGTTCGACATGAATAATCCTCTACCAGCCGCTAATAAAGTTTGCTGATGCCGACAAAGCCCCTCAGGAGTCTCTTATAGGTCGACACTTTGACCTGAAAAAAAAAAAAGGGAGAAAAAGCATCAGTCAAATAAAAAAAATCAGAAGTAAACATCAGTCAGCCAGAAAGAAAAGAAGGGTGATAAATATACCGTTCGGGCCTGATCTGGGACACGGTACTCCTCTGGAATCTCTGCATCTGGAATAATTTCTCTTATGAGCCTGCCATCTTGCCGGTAGGGAAAGGACGAAAAAGCATCGTCGGGCATCGAAAATTCAAGACGTGCATCTAGAACGGGCGAAGAAGGCTCAGCCCAAGCTCCATCAACAGATGCTCGCCTCCCGATCAGATAAGGAGGAGGAGGAGGATGAAGCATTGTTCTCAAGAAATCTTCATAAGAAATCACTGGGAAGTCACTGACAGGCATCTTATATTTGTCCAAGTAACGGAGCCTGTTTGGTATGTGATATGGCTCAATCACATACGGGGGAGGTGGAGGAGGTACCACTGGGGCTACCGTAAACGACACATGCTAGCGGTTGACCCGCTCACCCATATACAGTGAATCACACATAACGGACACCATCAAAATCCGGCAACAACTCAAAAGCAAAGTTACCTCGATGGGCCCTACTAGATGTTTCCAAGGAAATAAAGTCACTGAGCCAGAAGTTGAGCTCGCCACTCTGTCCTGCAGATCCAATGATTCAACATATTGACCCCAGCCGTCTATCTCTTTCCGATTTGCATTTACAAATTTGAGTAGATACGGTGGGCCAAGGACGTCACTTCGCAATGTGCCTGGTAAAAAGTCAAAGACAGAATAGGCCCACACCTAAAGAGAAAAAAATGACAAAGGGGGTAAAAGTCAGGAAAATAAGAAAAGATATGCATATGAAAAAAAGAGAGGGGAAGAAAGTACCTCCCAGGCAGGGGCAAAACCGGTCATCACCTTCGAGTCGTTCCGACTCAGTTTGTCCATATTAAAGTAAAGCTCGGCCAGGCCAGCCTGCCCCCAATCATACTCAATCATGCATCATATAGCTTTATTTGCATTAACATTATAAACTATGCATAGTAGAGTCAAATAGTAACTACTAGTTCAATTTGGGCATCGCAAAAATAAATTGTCCAAATTTCATGCATTATTACCAAATTTGCATCATTTTAGTCCATAAATCACATGTATAAATATCATAAGCTGCATATATATGCTCCAAAAGTCCAAAACAGCACAGAAATTGAACAGATCTGAAAAATTGATCAAGTGGGTGGAAGAAAATCATACTCACATTGGAATCAGGGAGATTCGACACGTGCTTGTACCAGTCCCTCACCAAATTACCCGATCATCTTTGTGAATAATAATAACCGACTTTGTTTCGAACCAAAGGAGGGAGTTCTTGTTTTTTCTTACCAGATTCCGAGTTCATCGGCGCATTTCCTTTTCTAGATCTAGAAGAAGAAGTCATCTGCACAGAAAAATAAAATTTTTGGCGGAAGAAAATTGAGAAAAGGAAAGAAAATAAAAAAAAATGAAAGAAGAAAGCTTACCTTCGTCAATGGAAGAAAGGAAATGAAGTTGAAGAAGAAATGAAGGCTTTTGCCTTCATTCTCCCGTAGGTGATGGGAAAAAGGGAGGAAAAAGTGATATTTTCACTTTTCCCCTCAAGCAAATCGACATCGGCACACTCAAATCCTTCAAGTTTCAAAGCTGCAAAGTGGTCCCTGAAACTCAACAGAAAGTTAACAAAAGTGATTCTTGTTAACCATATTTGATGATCTTTCACCCAAAAGACAAGAAAAGTTCATATCTCCGGCAAGTCGGCTACCAGACAAGCAGAAAAATCAGAAAATTCAGTAGCAAAGGTAAATTCCTCTTCTTTTAAAAAAAAAATCAAAGAAAAAAAAATTCAAAGAAAAAAAATCAATCAGAAAAAAAATCAATCAAAGAAAAGAAAAATCGATCAAAAGAGACAAAAATGATGAAAAAAAAAGCAGACCAAGGATCCCAACAGGGATGAACTACGACGATCTGATTCCCTGAAAAGGGATACGTAGGCAACCTACTTCGGTAGGCACGACCATCACAAAAAAAAAAAAAAGAAAAAGAAGAAAAAGAAAAAAAAGAAATAAATTCCCAAAGCGTGAGAAATAGCCAAATCAATTTGAATCGGCGGCGGTCAAAAGCAAACAGGTAAGAAAGGTAAGGAAGGTAAGATTTCTTATTTTTACCTTCAGAAAATAAAAGAATTTTTTTTCTTTTCAAAAAAAAGATTTTTGTTTCAAAAAAAAGAAAAAAGAAAAAAAGAGGAATATTCAAAAAACGAAAAAAAAAAAAGGAAGAAGAAAAAGAAAATTCTTTATCGTGTCCAGCAGATTTCGGTCAGTTGGATACAATTTTTGAAAAAAATTTGAAGAAAATTTCTATCGTATTCGATGACAGGTATTGATCGGTCAGTACGGTTTTAAAATCGAAGGTCCTCTTATTGTGTTTGGAAGAAAGGTATTTGACCAGCCAGACACAATTTTGAGATTGATCTCTTAACATATTTCCACGGCGGATAGAGACCGGTTGAAATATGGTTTTCGAAATACACAAAAATCTTCATACCGTATTTGACAACGGTTTCGGACCGGAAGAATACGGCTTTTCGAAAAACATGAAAATCTTTTCTTCTTCAATTTGGTTGTTTGTTTCGGCTTAGGCCGAACTAAACTGTCCGATTCCTTTTATTAAGGGATACGTAGGCGACCTACATTAGTAGGTCAGACCATCGAGCATTTAATTTGCGATTTGCTTAAAAATTACGATAACTGCTATAGCCGACTAAAAATGTCTAGGATATGGAGGTTTGATAAAGTATTGCATTATAAGCTTGCAGTGCATATTTCTCCCTCGTTTTGAAATGAAGCGAAATTGGAGAGTCTATTCTAATCAACGATGTTCGTCTACTCGATGGCTGTGGGTTACAGTAGACTCCATCGTTGAGGGGCTCTAGACACCCCAATTTCGTACCTCGGATATATGACATGACAAAAATATCAAGAAGCTGTTAAAACATTAACAAATGTCAAGTTCTGAGGTCAAAATTGCAAAAGGACAAAGCGGGATGCACAAAGGACAAATTGCGGGGGGCCAAAGTGTCAAAAATGAGCAATGTTTGAGGTTTGGGCACCACCTACCAAGGGTTTGGGTGTGGCGCCCAAACCCCTATAGAGTGGCACCCAAACCTCTTTTCCCCAACACTATTCAATGCAAAGTTTGCCGCATTGCACAATTCGTCGAGCGGTGTACAACCCTCGATGCACGGAAGAAATCTCAAAATTCAGCGATGTCCCAGCCTCCTCCTATAAATAGAGGCCTCGGCTCCTTCATTCAACGCACAATTCATCAGTAAAATTTCTCTGCGTTCTCGTTCTGTTGAAGAAATAAATCCGATAGATCAATTTCTAAAGCCTCGAAACCTGCCAAACCTCGCCAAACACAAATCCAAGCGGTAGAAGTGTTCCTTAGCCCCCGACTAGGTATCCACCCTTTTTCCCGGTCCAAAAATCGTGGATAAAGCGGTTGCTGCCCGATTTAAAAGGCCAAAAAAATAGCCGATGTAAGTCGTTACTCGCCCAAAATTTAGCCTTTTCGGCCAAACAAACAACGAGAAATAAGCAGATTACCCCGCCCGATCCAGAGGCGAAAAGTAACTTTCGAGCGATTCTGTTGCCCAAATTCACACAACACACAACTTCAACCCGGACGGACCGGACTAAAAAAGACTCTCTCTCCCGAGGGAGGCGAGCACACCCCTACGCCGTTTGTAAGCTTTTATTGTTAAAGTCTTTTATTTCTATGTAATAGTATTATTTCAGTCCGGCCCAATGTAAATATATAAGCAGTTGTGCTGCCCGGATTTTATTAGGAAATAGTACTAAATGTAGCCGTTATTATGGCAAAATGTTTTTAGATAAGTTTGTATTTATTTACTTTATTTATTCAATAAAATCTTTATTTGTAAATGTATTATTTCGGTCGGTTCAATATCAAAATATAAGCGATTATCTTTGCCTGATTTTATTAGGAAATAATACTAAAAAGAGCCGTTATAATGGCCAAATATTTTTAAATGTGTAATGCGTAATTATTGGAAAGAGGCGGTGCGAGTCCGTAAATAATGTGGCCACGAATGTATATGTTTAATTTTCCCTTGTCAAAATAAGACCTTATTTATTTGCTAAGTAAATGTGACAATAAGCATACTTCAGCCAAAAACGTTTCGAGACCGAAAGGGCGAGTTGGGTGCCTAGCACCTTCCCAACTCGTAACTTAGCCTCCGAACCCGCTTTCTAAAATCTCGGTTTTCTTTTACGGTTTTCCTTTATTTTTGCCTTAAAATAAAGGTGGCGACTCTAAAACATTTTGGATCCAGTGGGGCCTCGCAACATCTTTCTTTGCACTTTCACGTTCTCCCCTAAACAAGGGAGAATGGGAATGGAAAGGTGATGTATTCCTATGTTCTGGTATCCCTAAACAAGGGATAACTTGACATAGAAAACCCAAAGCACTCATAGTGATCCAAAATAGGCCATAAGGCTATTTTCATAAAATTCATAGTGGGGACGTCGCAATATTCTTTCTTGCACTTCTCTATTTTCCCTGAAAGATAAAGGGGAGAATGGGAATGGAAGAGTAATGCATTCCCATATCCTGTTATCCACGAAATAAGGGATAACTTGACATGGAAAACCATAAGTTCCCATATTGGATACAAAATTCACTCAGGGCAACCGAGGCACATTCCAACGTGCTAATATAGACAGCACTCCTCTCGCACTTTGGATTTCGTCTTCCCCTAAACAAGGGAGGGTGGAACGAGAGCAGTGGTGTCCCGCATCCGCACGTAAGCGCACCCCTATCCAAGGCGCGGGGCGCGGGAGCACATTTCCCGGGAACCTCACATGATGCCTTTTCGACTTTCTAGTATCGGCGAGATGATAGGCTCATAAAAGAGGTCCTTCCCAACGTTGAGATCCCTGAGGAGTACCGTGTCCCCGATCAGGCCCGCACGGTATATTCATCACTCCTCTTTTTTTTTCTTTTTTTTTGACTGATGTTCTTTTTTTTTATTTGACTGATGCTTTCTTCTTCTTTTTTTTAGGTCAAAGTGTCCGTGTACAAGAGGCTATTGCGGGGCTTTGTTAGCATCAACAAGCTCTATCAGCGACTAATGTATGATTTTTCTTGTCGGAGCAATGATGCTATGCGGCAGACCAGGCGTCGTAGTGATGATGATGATGACGATACAGACGCAGGATCGAGTCGCGCCCAGAGCAGGGGACGAATACGTAGAGCTGACGACACGGCGGGCCCCCGAGTCAGGGGAGGTGGCTTTGGCAGAGGCAGAGCATCTTTTGGCTATTAGCTTCTTTTTCCTGCACATATTAGCTTTTCTTCTTTTTTTCTTTTTTTTTATTTGTAATTAATATCTGTACAAACATGAATTATGAAATGCAATATAATTTAAAATGACATGATAAAATAAAATGCATATTCAAAATACATGCAGAAAATAAAGCTATACCGACTCCTAAGGGTAATGGCACGCCGTATTTTAGAAATGAATTTGAGAAGAATACACCTTCCGGCTTCGAGGGGGCTTTTCTGGTGATTTGCGGGCAGAAGAAGAGGCAGCCGCCTCCTCCTGTGCGAGAGACTATAATTGCAGCCATCTACTCTCATGTAGCCTTTCTTTTGATAGTTTGCCAAAACTTCTGTGATCAGATGAGACATCAATTGACGATTTGGACAGAAACCAGAACACCAGTTGATTTATGAAGCAGTTATTGAGCAAATTGGGCATGGCACATATCAAATTTGGGCGCCATACCCAATTCTTATAGGGGTGGCGCCTAGTTTTGCCTTCCTGGGAGATTTTTTGGACACTGTTCATCACTGTTCATCCTTGTTTGTCGATTTTTTATTTCATCTATAAAAGGAAGCCCGGCGATTGTGAATTTTTACGTCTGATTTCTTTCAGTCTGTCTTCACTTCTTCAAAGCTTCTTCCTCTCCTCAGTTGCTCCTCTCTCGTCAGAGGAAATATTCTATCTTTGCCCAAATGGCTGCACCTTATCACACACCTTTGGAAATAGAAATCTACGAAAATTCCCTCGATCTCTGGAATCTCGCCCTTCGAGCCGACGAATGCGACTGGTTTGATCACATTTTTAGCTTCAGGTGTCTTCTCTCCTGGAGAAATGTTGTGATTGACTGGGACATGTTAAGAGGGGCGTCCAGGTTCTGGTCTCGTCAGGATCATCTTTTCAATTTTGGGATGAACGAGATGTGCCCGGCTTTCGAGGAGTTTTGTGCAATGTTGGGAGTAGCTGCCACTCGTCGTATTGCCGTGCCTTCGCCTCGGAGGCGTCCTTATATGGCGGTTGCATGCGGGAAGGACCCGACGTGAACGAGGCTTACAAAAACTCACCAAGGCATGGAAAAGGAGTGATGCGGTCGCATGGTTCCAAATCAGCCTTGTCCCTGTTTGACTTTTTGGAGAGAAATTCCTATCCTACCCTCTTTAAACCCCCTCTAAACCCTTCCTAACACCCATACTTAGTCCTAATGATGTCCTAACATGTTTTGGGAGTTAATTAAAGTTTTATTAGGGGTTAATTACAACTAACAATCACTAATTGTACCTTGGAAGTTCCTATTGTACCCTCATTTGTTTGGGAAGTATATAAAGCCCAATCCTTTGTAAATTCAGCCAATTTCTTCATTCCTCCCCTTCTTCTTCAACCGTATAGAGTGAGAAAGACTTGGGAGACATGGGGGCTTTGAAGCCCTAGTTTCTTCTTCCTCAAATTCAAGGAGATCCAACCGTCGGATGACCTCCAAACTTCGGATTCGTGAAGCCCACGTCAAATGGAACAACTTCACCGATTGGGTCGTGATTCTTTTGAGTTTTCATCTAAGTCAAGTAAGCTACTAGACTCCCTCTTCTCTTGATTTTGTGCTGATTGATCCTAAGGAAAACAAAGATGCTTGCTATTTGAGGTCAATGAGAACATATGTATGTTGTGTGTGATTTTATTTTGATTTTTGGATTTTTGGTGAGTGAACTTGCTAGAAGAATGAGCAGGTTGATTTCTATGTTTTATGAAGTATGTTAATAAGTTTCAATTGGTAATTTTGGACTTGCGTATGATGGATATTTCATTCCCTAAAAACCTTAGGTTTCATTATGTGTTGATGTAGTAAATGTGTTCTTGATATTATGAATGATTTTGGGGGATTTTATGAAATGTTATGAGTTGTTGGAATCAAGTATGTATATGTTTAAAGTTTGGGAAGTATACTTGATGAATCTTGAAGTTTGATTGTAAGCATGAAAAATGGATTTTTACAATGGGTACATGTTGAAATGCTTCGTTTGACTTTTGAGAATAAAATTGACCTTCATGTTTATAAGAGTATGTTGCTATCTAATTGATGAATTTTTGATTGAAAGCATGAAGAAGAATTTTTACAATGAATTACATGTTTGAATGTTTCGTTTGACTTTTAAGAATAAGAGTTGACTATGATGCATATGAGAGTATGATGCTATCTAATTCATGAATTTTGGTTATGAGCATGAATAATTATTTATCATTTTGGATTACATGATTAAAATGTAATGTTTGACTTCATTGGGTTGAGTTGACTTTTATGCAATAAGAGTATGTTGGTCAACTATGATTTATGAATTTAAGGTTATGAGCATGCTAGATTAATTTATATCTTGGTGATGAACATGCTAGATGAAATAACATCTTGTTTAGATTAATGGTTATTTTGGATGAAAGCATGCTTGATTAAATGCTATATTGAGATGCATGCTTGAAATGTAATGGTTGACTTTAAATGTTAAGTATTGACCTATGAACCATGTCTTGGAGTTTTTGTTGGGAAAGTATGGAATGTTGGGTTGCACAATGTTGCTAACTTTAAGAACTTAGCCATGAATAATAGCTAATGAATAATAGGAGGGCTATGATGCAAATAGCTTCTATGCCTTCAAATTTGAAAATAGTAGAAATGACTCAACAGAGTCGATTATTGGAATAATATGAATATAGTGAACCACATATTAAGATCCTACGGAATTTGGGGTAGTTTTAATGGAGGTCAAGCCTCCGAGCATTTTCAAGTGTATGAAGAACACTTGGGTATTAGAGACTTGATATTATCGCTCTAAGATGTTTATGTGTTAGTTAGCATAGAAATGCATAACTATGTGATTTATAAGTAAATATCTACTTAAATGGATTAGTGCGGTGTGTTGTACTTTTCCTTTGGATGAGCATGCGAGTATATATTACATGTGCTTGTGTTTGAGTCCAGCTAGCAGTTTTTGGTTTGAGTTTTTGGCGGGACGATGCATTGTCTTCACGAATTGTGGGATTCGTGATCGCAATGGATCGCCGCGCCAGGTTTGCACACACCCCTCCACCGATGGCCACGGTGGGGAGGTAGCTGATCTTAGTTAGAGTAATACACATGACTTTGATAGCTATGGAACCCGAACGGGGACTGTTTCGGGGACGTCGATTCCACGAAAGGGTTATCGAGGACACGTTTGTTTCCGCAGTAGTTACACGCTGGAAACGGAAAGGAAAATCACACTTCACCGAAACAAGGTTTTTACAACATTTAATACACAACGTTTTTTTGGCTAAATGTTGACTTAGGATCTTTTTCACAACGTTTCTATAGAAAACGTTGTCTATTTACTGTATTCACAATGTTTATTTGATAAACGTTGTCTAAACTACAATGTTTTCCTACTAACCTTGTTCTATTCATCCTAGTTCACAACGTTTTTGTTAAAAACGTTGCATTGTGCTCGGTTACAATGTTTTAAAGAAAATGTTGTGGTTGTGCGACTCAGCCAAAAAAAAAAGGGGCGGGATTGCGTGATCTAATTTCCCCCACCCAAAAAAAACCTAAGTAATTGCGCTGTCTACTACAACAGGTCTCTCTTTCCTCCTCCATTCTCACGCTCTTAACATATACTCCCTGCTTTCTCTCGCTCCCCCATTCTCCTCTACCAGACAATTTCTCTCAATCGTTCCCAAGGAACCTTTAGTAATTGTTCTTGTTTACCCTATTCTAAACTAAACGTAATTGTTCCTAATTGAACCCAACTCAAAAAAAAACCCTAATTCCCCATTCGCATTCGCCAAAGAGGCAAAGAGGACGACAACAGACGTATTTTCCTGAATCCCGCTTCTGCTTCTCACCATTGCTATTGCCACCGCCGCCGTCTCCTCCACTCTCTATTGCCGTCTCTGTGGCCAAATTTCGTCTTCGTTTTTTTGCTTGTTCAAGATATCAAAGCAAAGTCTGATCGCATTAGTTTGGTTTTTAGGGAGTTCGAGTAGAGTCCAGTCTCAATTTAAGTGATGAAATTGGCGTGGAACTCAAAGATAAAGAGTGCCTGCATTAAGGTAATTGGCTGATGAGTTTAAATATCTGTGTTGACAGTTAATTTGATTCTGGAATGCTAGAATATATCCAATAATTCTATATTCTCAAGGGCTGAATTTTTTTTTAGTTTGTCTTGGATCTGATCCTGTTATAGATTTTATTGACAATGAGAAGGAAACAAAACCCTCATATTGTATAATTGTATGGCTAGGAAGTAGGACAGTCAAACTAGTTTGATATTCACCAAAGATTCTAGTATCCAATTCGTTACTCCCAACAGTCCATATACATGAATAGCGCTTTGGTTATTGCTATATGCTGGGATAAAGCACAAATGAGAATTCACCACTGGGTAGAAAGTGAAATAGGGATGGCTTATAGTATCATGAATTAATGTTGGACTCGCCGCCCATAGTGTAGGCATTGGGTTTAGCGCAGGCTTTGGAATTGGTATTAGGTTTCATCTGGCCATGTTTTAATTTTTCAAGAAAAAAAAGCACTGACTTCCAACTTTTGTATTGACCCTTCTTTATGCCATGCTGCAATGGTGCATGCTGGCTCTCATCTCTCCTATTCCATGACTAGTGGTTAGTAGTAGTGAAAAAGTGTGGTTGGAGTGCCTCTTTTAGTAGACCATGTATTGTCTGCATATGGCCTTACTGGCTCTGTTGATTCTTATGTTAGATTTATATCTGCTCATTCATTACCCTAGTTTTATACTTCAATGGCTAATCGGGCTGCGTATCGATTAGCGTGGCAACTGTGTATAGAATTTTGCCAAGTATAGTTTTTAATAGGACTTTACAGGTTCAGCGGAAGACCTCTTCACAGCTTCCCCGGAAGACCTGCTTAAAGCTTACAAACGGCAGACCTTGTGTCCACCTGGTCAATCATGACATGTCCTATCCAGCAATGACTCAATGGATTAATTCAAATTTATCTTCATCACTATTTGAATTTATCTAAGACATTCCCTGACACATCAAGCCCGCCGAAAGCGGCTTTCAAAAGCACGACTTTTAACCGAACAGTGAAAGCGAGTGAAAGTAGGTCACCTACTGTCTGTAACAACTCTCAGATCTGACACCCAGATTGCCCAAATTTTAGAAGATCTCAGAAATCATTCCCTGCTCTAGATATCTGTGAAGACGAAATTCCTGACCGACAACCCCATGTATTTAATGCATTTTACCTTACAGAGCTGTTACAATCTTCATCTTCTCCAACGGATCTTTTTGAGTGCGCCTGCTATAAATGCTGCCATTGAAGACTGGAGATAAAAAAACATTAAACACTTGAAGAATTGCCTTGAAACTCTACAACTCCAAGTCTTACTACTCAGTGCATTCAAGAGATCCTCAACAGATCTAGAAGTCCTCGTCAACAACAAGAAGTCGTGCATTAACATTTATTTCTCTACTTCTTGTTGTTATTCATTCAATAACTATACTTCTGCACGAATTAAATATCTTGTTTATACAGATATTTAATTCCTTAGTCCCCAAACACAAGTCAATATTTTGTACACGATCCATTAGGAATATTCTTTGTAATAGATCTAGTGGAAAACATAGTGCACTATTTAAATCCAAGGTTGACTGCCTTGGTGCTGGACGTAGCACTCTTTATAGTGTGAACCATCCCAAATTACTTGTGTTATTTCTTTACTGTTTGTCTACTGTTTGAACTGTTTATTACTTTAGTTATCTTTATCCTTTATACAGCAGAACTTAAGTAACTTGAAAAAGGTCTACCGGTAGTCCTTATCGGCAGACTTGAAACAGCTACTTTGAAAGTCTTCCGCTACTTCAATCTTTTCAATAGATTGTAAGTATCTTTCAAAGTACTTACTTAAAAAGTTTTTAAATGTACAATAATCTATTCAACCCTGCCCCCCTTCTAGCTTATTATTGTGTCCGTTGGGACCCACAATTGGTATCAGAGCCTTACTCTTTGAAAACAAGTTTTTCCTAGATTAAACTCTTGAGAGATACGATCAAATGGCACAAACACACTACATGTTGCCTACATCTAATGCAAACCATGTCCTAATATTGGATGAAGGTCATTTTGATGTATGGAAGGATAAGGTAATGCGATTTATGAACTCCATTGACAACAGGTTATGGAAGTGCGTTACTGCAGGTCAACATGTACCAATGAAGGCCAACCTTCTAGCCTCCATCACTGGGAATCCTGCAGAAGTTCCCAAAGAAGAATCAGAATGGACAGAGGACGACAGAAAACTGGTAGAGCTTGATAGTAAAGCAATTAACATAATCACCAGCTCTCTAGACACAAGCACATATCAGCAAGTGATTCGATGTACAACTGCAAAAGAGATGTGTGAAGCTCTTGTGGAATACTTGGAAGGAGACCAAGACACAAGAGCTAACAGAAAGTACACTTACATCCATCAGTTTGATTCTTTGAAAAAGGATCCAAAGGAAACCTTGAGACAAGCATATGATCGCTTCAGTGAGGTAATAAATATTTGCTTTTCTCTTGGTAAAACTTATGACAAAAAGGAAATGAACATGAGGTTTCTAGGCTCTCTAGGAAGCTTATGGCATGTTAAGACCACGACTATGAAAGAATCCAAAAACTTAAATAAGATGACTCTCCGTAATCTGAACGCAAGTTTGAAGGTTTATGAGCTAGAAGTAAATCAAGCTCTAGAGCAAGACAAACAGTTCAGAACTGTGTCCTTGCCAGCCATGGTCCAAGAAGAAACCACTGTTGAAAACAAGCCTTCCACTTCCTCCTGTGAAAATGATTTTCTTTCAGATGAACAATTTGCCATGTTTGTAAAACGTTTTCAAAAATTTGCAAAATATGGAAGGAAGAACACACACCAACAATCTTTTAGGAAGAACGGTGAAAGCTCATCTAAGGAAGAGTTTGTGTGTTACAATTGTAGAAAACCCAATCATTTTGCCTCCAAATGTCCTAAGCCAAAATTTGAAGCATACCGAAAACCTTCTTATAGAAAATTTCAAAAACAAAAAGGTATGTTGGCTAAAGACATAGAAGACAAATAGGTTGCCACATGGTTTGAGACTGATTCAGAAGAGGAAGAGGATGATTGTGAGCAAGCTAACATATGCTTAATAGCTCATGATTCAGGTCCTACTTATGACTCTGAAAATGAAGTCGAAATCTCACCCAGTCCCATAGATAAAAGTGAGATCAACAGTGAGAACTTCAGTAAGGAAGAACTTCTCAAGGATAATCAAGATATGCTTGAAGAATTTAATTCCTTTAGAGTAGCCTATGTTAAACTTGCCAAGAACTATGAGAAACTTATTGCTGATAAATCTCTAATGGCAGTTGAGATTCAAACTCTCAATAGATGTCAACAAGAAAGTATCAAGCTGAAGGAAGAAAACAAATTCCTTTGTGACAAAGTTGAATGTCTATCTGAGCACATCAAAGGACTTGACCTAGAGAAAATTGCCTTGCAAAAGACAATTGACTCCTGGAACAGTTCCAAGGATGCCTTCGAAGAAATCCTTTCAAGCCAAAAATCTAGTAATGATAAATCTGGCATAGGATATTTAGATGAGCCCAGCATGACATTCCCATCAGTCACAGAGAAAGGTGAATCCTCCGAGACTGCTAATGATATGTCTTTCTCTAAACAGACATTCGGAAATAAAGGGAAAGAAGGCCTTGGCTATTCAAGTGTTCCTTACGTTTACCCCAAAGTTCAGAAAGGAAAAGCCAAGATGACTGATTCAAATGAGAAACCTGAAAAGGTAACAGTAGAGAAAGTAAAGTCTGCTGGCAACAACTCTGCTAAGGCAAAGTCTGCTGGTGGTAGACCTATTAAATCTCTACTGGTAACTATCAAATTTGTCCATGAAACATGCAAGGCTCCTGTACCTGTTGAAAGTAAACTTAAAGGTATTCTACCGAATCCTCCAAAAAGGGTAATCAACAGACAAGCTAAAGCTAAGTCTGGTGGTAACCTACCTAGGAAGATCCAAAAGAAACCAATTAAGTCTACCGTCAACAAGCAAGCTGAACCAAGAATGAATGTCAAGAAGAAGGTTAATCATAATCACTCTTCAGCTAAAACCACTGACAGTTCTCTATGGAATTTCCACTTATGTCATTCTTGCAATTGCCTAGGCCATCTGGCCCCAGAATGTCTGCTAAGGTTCACTCCAAGATCTGAGAGACCTAGCTCTCTCAAGGTCAGGCAGGTATGGGTTCCAAAAGGCTGCTAATCCTTAGGACCCAAAAGAAAATAAAGGGGACCTTGTTGCTTTAATTATTTTTCAGGATTGCTTCATGGCTATAGAATCAGAAAACAAAGACATCTAGTACCTGGACAGTGGCTGCTCAAGACACATGACAGGAAATGGAAGTCTTCTTACAGATATAGCTGAAGCCAAAGGACCCACTGTTATTTTCGGAGACAATGCAAGAGGAAAGACAATTGGATATGGCTCAATCACTAGAGGAAGTCTCTCCATCAACAAAGTTTCTCTAGTGAGTGGCTTAAAGCACAACCTTCTGAGCATATCCCAATTCTGCGACAAAGGATTACTATGCCAATTCAACTCCAACCAATGCCTCATCAAAGACAGTGAATCCTGCTCTACAATACTGACCGGCAATAGACAAGGAAACGTCTATGTCGTGGACTTAAATCTTCTAGGGAGATTCTCAAGCCTTTGCCTAGTAGCTAACAACGTTCGTGACAACAGTTGGCTATGGCACAAGCGTCTCAGTCACCTCAACTTCAAGCACCTCTCCAAGCTCTCAAAAGATGGGCTTGTCAAAGGTCTACCTACGATGTCTGCCGACCATGACAGAAGTTGTAAAGCTTGCCAACTAGGAAAACTTTCCAAGTCTTCCTTCAAAAGAAATTCTGTCTTGTCAACAAGCAGACCTCTTCAACTTCTGCATATGGATCTCTTTGGACCAATCACTATAGTCAGTATTTCTGGAGACAAGTATACACTTGTAGTAGTTGACGACTACTCTAGATTCACCTGGATTGAAACAATGACATCAAAAGATGAGACGTATGATCTAGTCACTGGCTCACTGCTCTTTTCAAAAGACTTCAAACTCAAAAGCTTGAAGACATTAGTGACATAAGATCAGACAATGGCACTGAATTCAAGAACAATGGTGTAGAAAAATACTATGATGACCACGGGATCGGCCACAACTTCTCTGCCGCCGGTACTCCTCAACAAAATGGTGTAGCTGAACGGAAGAACGAACAACGATCGAAGCGGCAAGAACAATGCCGCGTAAGCTAAACTTCCAAAGTACTTCGGCGTAAGCCGTCAACTCGCATGTTTTACTCAAAATGCATCCCCGGTAAACAAGTTTCATAACAAAACTCCATATGAAATATGGAGAGGAAGACCCCCAACATAGGATTTCTTAAAATCTTCGGCTGTAAATGTTTTATTCTTCATAATGGAAAAGAATATAGAGGAAAATTTGATGCAAAATCAGACGAAGGAATTTTTCTAGGGTATTCCAAACATTCAAAAGCATTTCGCATTTTCAGTAAAACTCATTTGAAAATTTTAGAATCTGTGCATGTTTCTTTTGATGAATATGACTTGTTAGAGCCTAGAAAGGCTCTGAATGTTGCTAATGATTCGATAATGATGAGACAGTACAAATACAACATCTACTTCCACTCCTCATCGAAAACGGCACCCTCCAGACCGCTAACCCTTCACCCCCAACTCTTACGTTGACCTGTAACCCATCTCTTCTATTTTACCCCAAGCACCTTTACGATCACTCATCCTTCTTGTTCACCGTAAAATGAAGGTTTTGAAGATCCTATCTCTTGAACCGATTTTGGTGAATCTCCTTCTCAACCTACTCCGAATTCTTAAGGGAAGAACCCACCGTAAGTGATCTTCCTCCAACCATTATTGAAACAAGAGATCATCCTATCTCTCAAATCATTGGTGATCTCAACACAGGAGTTTGTACGAGAAATAAAGTTTGAGAAGAGACTATGTTTGCATATGCATTCGTATCTGAACTCGAGCCAAAGAAGATTGATGAAGCTATTGAAGATCATAACGGATTGAAGCTATGCAAGAAGAGCTGAACCAGCTTTGAAAGATGCAAGGTGTGGAGCTTAGTTCAAAGGCCGATCGATCATCCAGTTATCGGCACCAAATGGGTTTTTAGAAACAAAAGAGATGAAGATGGAAATGTCACCGTAAATAAAGCTAGGCTGGTTGCTCAAGGCTACCGACAGAAGAAGGAATTGACTTCGATGAAACATTTGCTCCGTTGCTAGATTAGAGGCAATCGGACTCTTTCTAGCTTATGCCTCGCTCATGGACTTCAAAGTGTATCGATGGATGTAAAGAGTGCCTTTCGAATGGTGATCTTCAAGAAACGGTATACATTGAATAGCCTCCGTGATTTGTCATTTCGCACAAAGCCGGATCATGTCTACCGACTCAAGAAAGCTCTCTATGGCTCGAAGCAAGCTCCCGAGCTTGGTATGAAACTCTATCCAAGTTCTTAATAGAACAAGGATTCGTGAGAGGAAGGATAGACACTACCTTATTCATCCTCAAGCACAAGGGTCATTCTCTTCAGGTACAAATCTATGTGGACGATATCATCTTTGGATCAACTAACCAAAGCCCGTGTAAAAGATTCGAGAAGCCGATGCAAAGCAAGTTCGAGATGAGCATGATGGGTGAACTTACCTACTTTCTAGGGCAAATTCAACAGACTTCCGACGGAATCTTCATCAGCCAAACCAAATAAGCAAAGGAACTAATCAAGAAGTTTGGTCTTGATTCAGCAAAAGGATTTGAGACTCCAATGTCTACCGACTGCCATCTTGACAAATATGAAAAGGGAAAGCAAGAGAACATGAACAAGTACCGAGGAATCATAGGTTCACTTTTTTACCTTACTGCCAGTAGACCTGACATAATGTTTGTTGTTTGTGTTTGTGCAAGATTTCACGCAGATCCAAAGGAATCACATTTTCTTGCTGCCAAACGTATCATCAGATATGTTTCCACAACAACAAATCTCGGCATCTGGTATTCCAAACACAACAATTTCGATCTAGTTGGATGCTCAGATGCAGATTATGCAGCCTGCAAAGTGAGCAGAAGAAGCACCAGTGGGACTTGTCAATTCCTTGGAAATAGACTTATCTCATGGTCTTGCAAGAAACAAGGATCAGTTGCAAACTCAACCACGTGAATACATTGCTTTTTGCTCTCAACTCCTATGGATGAAGCAACAACTAGTGGACTACAACATCAAGACTACAAATTGTCCGATTATGTGTGACAACACATCAGCAATTTTAGTCTCCAAAAATCCAGTGATGCACTCCAAGACAAAGCACATTGACATTCGTTATCACTTCCTCAAAGATCATGTAGAAAAAGGTAACATCAGTCTGGAATATGTTCCAACTGAGCATCAATTGGTTGACATTCTCACAAAACCACTGGATGCCACCAGGTTTGCTTATTTAAGGAGAAATCTTGGTATGATTGATCCTACTGCTTAATTTCAAAGTTTTATTACTTCTCTTTCATACCGGTAGACTTAGTTTTAGGCTGACCGGAAGATGTAAGCTTCCCTTGAGCGGAAGACTTAAAGGTCAGTTTCTTTACATAGTCTATTTTTATTAAAGATATTTCTAGAGCAATAAAGGGGGTCAAGGATAAAATTTGGTACTTAGAAAATATCTGAAGTTCCCGCTTTTGCGCTAAAATTTTCTCGCCTTTAAATAGACCTTGAACCGCCTTTTGCAAAAGTTTACGGAACCCCTTTGATAAAACATTTCTCTCTCTATTCAAACTCTCTCTATCTGTAACTACTTTCTTCATTCCCAAATCTTCTTGTTTCTTCTTCTCATCAAACATCAATGGTATGTTCTTCTCTATTCTACTACTTGAAACTTATCGTTTACTGTTTTGCATTTCATTTCATAACCTAAATTGTTTTGGAATTCAAACGGTCACTTTCGAGTTTCTAACATTTTTCGCCATTGTTGTTTTTAAAAACCTAGAAACTAACAGTCGTTTGTATGCTTTCAATGTTTAGTCTCTTGAAAAACTTCTGTTATACATTTCTCTGGTTTGGATACTCTAAACATTCTAGGGTTTCAAGTTTTCATTTCAAAAATTTCCAATAATCTCAGAAAACCTTGAAATTTCTGCTTGTTGAGTTCTTGAGGTAAAAAGCCCTAATTTTTGATTGAATTTCTTTTAGGCAAAAACTTCAAAATCCAAGCGTGGCAGCAGGAAAGTGTTAGACCCCGAGAAAGACATTCCACCAAGCTTGGATGTCAACCTTCCGGGATATCCCACTTTTCCCGCCTCTCATGACATCATCGTGGCTCTGGACCCAAAACTCTACATACCCGGAATGTGCATCGACCTTCAAACCGTTTGCACAATTGCCGCCGGAGTCAAGGCCTGCGATGACATGAACGCATCTGGCATACTTCCACTCTTCTGCCTCAACGACAAAGATTACAGCATTTTCTTGGCAGAAGAGTTCTACCAAAGGATGGAACTCATGAACAAGAACGCCCTAAGAGGATGGAGTAGAGGCCGTCCCATTTCTATCACCGCCAAGACCATCTCCACCATCATCGGCGTACACTTCGGTGGAGCACTTGAGGTAACCATTGCTGAGGCAAATCATGCCTGGGAAGCAATGAGGGGAATTGATACCCTTAGGGAATCACAAGGGAAGATGCTGAGGAATCTCTTCCCTCTGGACGTCTACTGCACAAGCCACCTTATTGACAAGGGGCTACTTTTCAAGAGTGGTGCGCATGACATGTTTACGGCACAACAGCTCAACCTGACAAGTGCTGTATTTCTTCAGACCCTGTAAGATCCCGATTCCCGGTTAGCTCGAATTGCGTGCAACGCTCGCATTTCTTCCATGGTTTATGGCTTATTTGATTTCTGAGAGAGTCTAGATGTGTATAAGAGATCACATTAAGACCAAAACACCTTTAAGAGATGCCATTTAGTTGTTGACTTGCTAAAGTCACAAGTCGTAACCCGACGATAGTCGAAATGCGACGCGATTGAGAGTTTACTCGGGTTTCGTGTTCCTGACCCCGATTAGGTCCTATATCTTTACATGATGATTAAATAACATGTTTATATGTGTTAGAATCCTAGTTGGAGGTATTCCTTAAGTCTCGTGAAGTTTCGACGCTCCGAGGATAGCAATTCTCCTTATCGCGTAGTTTGAGATTGAGCCGGGTGATCGTCTTGTCTTTCGGGAGCTCATTTCTCCTATCTGTTGTTAATCATCTGAGGGGTATTCAGGCCTATTTAAAAGCCTTTTGAAGTGTTTATAACCTTGGGTTGTTGCCCGTCGATTTGTGGTTTCATTCGACGTTTCGTTAGCGAGTTGTTGCGCCTTTCGCCGGTTTTGCACCGGGTTGCTTCAGGTGTTGTTTATGAGAGTTTAGACCTACTTTAAAAGTTTTTTGAGACATGGATGGTTTAGCCAAGTGTTTGAGGAGTTTAAGGGTTGAATTATAGGTCGTTTCAAAGCTTTAAGGGTTGCGGTTGCATGCGGGAACGATCGGACGCGAACGAAGGTTGCAGAAATTCACCAAGGGCTGGAAAAGGGACAATGTGGTCGCTTCACTATGGCACCATGCGACCGCATGGTGCTTCGGGCAGACTACTCCCTGTTTTGTGTTTTTTATGTAATTTTCCTATTCTACCCCCACTAAACCCCCCCTAAACTCTTCCTAACCTTCAAACTAAGTCCTAAGAGTGTCCTAACATGTTTTGGGAGTGGATTAAGTTTTGATTAAGGGTTAATAACATCTAACACTCACTAATTGTACCCATGAAATCTCTATTGTGCCCTCATTAGTTGTGGAGGTATAAATACCAATTCCCCTTCTAAAAATTCAGAAAATCCTCTCATTTCCTTCCTCCTTCTTATACGTATAGAGAGAGTTAGAGTGGGAGTTCATGGAGCTTTGAAGCCCTAGCTTCTTCCTCTTCAAATCCAAGGAGATCCAACCGTCGGATGATCTCCAAACTTCGGATTCGTGAAGCTCTCGTCAAATGGAACAACTTCACCGTTGGGATCGTGATTCTTTTGAGTTTTCATCTAAGTCAAGTAAGCTACTAGAATCTTTATTCTCTTGATTTTGTGCTCATTGACCCTAAGGAAAACAAAGATGATTGCTATTTGAGGTCAATGAGTACACAAGCATGTTGGGTGTGATTTTATTTTGATTTTTCGGATTTTTGATGGGTGAACTTGCTAGAAGCATGAATAGGTTGATTTATGTGTTTAATGAAGTATGATATTAAGCTTCATGTTGTGAGTTTGGACTTGAGATTATTGGGTACATAATTCCCTAGAAACCTAGGGTTTAATATGATGGGTTATGTAGTAAATGGGTTCTTGATGTAATGAATGATTTTAGAGAATTTTTATGAAATGTTATGGGTTGTTGGAATCACTTATGTATATGTTTAAGGTTAGGGAAGTATACTTGATGAATCCCTATTGTTGATTGTAAGCATGAGTGATGAATTTTTACAATGGGTTACATGATATAATGCTTCGTTTGACTTTTGAAAATAAAGTTGACCTTCATGTATATAAGAGTATGAAGGATGAATTTTTTTTACAATGGGTTACATGTTAGAATTCTTGATGAATCTCAATTGTTAATTGTAAGTATAAAGGATGAATTTCTCACAATGGGTTACATGTGAATGTTTCGTTTGACCTTCGAGAATAAGAGTTGACTTTCATGAAATTAAGAGTATGTTGATATCTAATTCATGAAATTTTGATGGTGAGCATGCATAATGAATTATCATTATGGATTGTATGAATAAAATGTATTGTTTGACTTTATTGGGTTGAGTTGACTTTTATACAAAAAGAGTGAGTTGGTCAACTGTAATTCATGAATTGAAGGTTATGAACATGTTAGATAAATTTACATGTTGGTTATGAACATACTAGATGAAATTGCATCTTGTTTAGATTAATGGTTATTTTGGATGAAAGCATGCTTGAATAAATGCTATATTGTGTTGCATGCTAGAAATGTAATGGTTGACTTTAAATGTTAAGCGTTGACCTATGATCTATGTTTTGGGGTTTTGTTGGGAAAGAATGGATTGTTGGGTTGCACAATGTTGCTAACCTTAAGAACTTAGCCATGAATAATAGCTAATGAATAATAGGAGGGCTATGATGCAAATAGCTTCTATGCCTTCAAATTTGAAAAGAGTAGAAATGACTCAACGGAGTCGATTATGGATTTATATGAACATAGAGAACTACATATTGAAATCCTACGAATTTGGGGTAGTTTTGATGGAGGTCAAGCCTCCGAGCGTTTTCAAGTGTATGAAGAACACTTGGGTATTAGAGACTTGATGTTATCGCTCTAAGATGTTTATGTGTTAGTTAGCATAGAAATGCTTAACTATGTGATTTTTAAGTAAATATCTACTTGATTGGATTAGTACGGTGTGTTGTACTTTTCCTTTATTTGAGCATGTGAGTATATATTACCTGTGCTTGAGTTTGAGTCCAGCTGGCGGTTTTGGTTTGAGTTTTTGGTGGGACGATACATTGTCTTCACGAATTGTGGGATTCGTGATCGCAATGGATCGTCGTGCCGGGTTTGCACACACCCCTCCACCGATGGCCACGGTGGGGAAGTAGCTCATCTTAGTTAGAGTAATACACATGACTTTGATAGCTATGGAACCCGAGCGGAGACTGTTCGGGGACGTCGATACCACGAAAGGGTTATCGAGGGCACGTTTGTTTCCGCAGGAGTTGCACGCTGGAAACAGGAAAAAGAGAATCATCTTCTCTCGGTTATGTGGTTTATTTTATGAGCACGTATGAATTGTTGTGCTACATGGTTAATGAGATGATTTTCATGAGATGATGATTTCTTGATAAGATGTTATAGTAAAAATATAACATGCTAATGAAATGATGATTTTTATGATTTATGTTATACAAAAAAATATAACATGCTATTTATGATTAAAGTGGAAACAATAGTCTCCCATTCATGAATTATTATATGAGTTATGATAAATGAAGAATTATGAAACTCATGGTGTAATTGGTTTATGTAGTATGGTGATAAGTGGAAATGTAGAAATAACATGCTACATGTTATTGGAGTTTAGATGCATATTCTATATGATATGGATGATTTTATGGTAAATTAAGTAGAACTATGTTCTATATGTTTATGAATAAGATTGAGTTTATGAGGTGAATTGTGTCATGAAATGTTATATCATAAATATGACATGAGATGTATATGTTTTATTTTGCGCATAATACCATGCCATGACATTGCATCTTTAGTAGCTTACTAAGTCATTATGACTTACTCGTTTGCTTTGTTTTCCTTAGATTTGAGCAGGGCTAGTAAATCGAAGGAGTCTGCCAACTCTACGATAGAAGCGAGATATGGTTAAGAAGGTTGCTAGTATTAATATTTTTGTAACCTTGATTTATTTGGAAAGGACGTTTGGGAAGTGAAGTTATATAGACTTCACTTTGGGTAGTAAGAATTGTGTTTTTGATTCAGTACTTGTATTGTTTTATTAGTACTTAGTTTTTGTGAGCCGACAAATGTTAGTCGAGCCAAGTTGTTTAAATACATATTTATTCTATCTCAAGTTATTTATATTGTTGGTTATGTTGTACTCCGGCATGTTTAGCCGTTGAGTGTGTAGACTAGAGTCTTAGACTTAGCGTAATGTTGGGTTCCGGCTGTAACGTCGCCGATGACTTGGTTATTTGTGCTATATATTTGTATTGCATGACAGGGAGTTTTGTTCTACGTGCCCAATGTTGCGGCACGTGCGTCGAATTTTTGGACCAAGAGATTTATGATCTCTTTGGTTGTTTTTAGTTTGAGCTTGTTAGCTCGGGCGCCACTAGGATATTTTGTTTAGCTTCCGCATGTGTTTTAAGTTATTGGCGTATCGCCGTTATGGCCTTACCCATTATTTGTTATTTGCTTGTTGTTATTTGTTTCCCGACGGCACGACCTTGGGATCTCGTCTTGGGATCCGGGTCGGGTCGTCACAGTTGGTATCAGAGCTATTGGTTAGCTGTCTACCAGGATAGGTTCCTTGGCCTAGTTGGGGGTTGGTTTTGTGTGATTTGTTATATCTTAACGTCGAGAGTTATAGTATGTTAAGATGGCTGAAACTAGCATGGGCATTAGCACTAGTAGAGGAGCCGGTGTTGATGAGTATAAGTTAGTATTAATAGTAATTATGTTTGGGAATCCACCGGAGAATTGGTGGCAAATATTTTGGGATTATGGTTCAATATTTAAGGATGCTCCCGGAGTTAGCTCATTAGAGTGGAACACTTAGTACCGAATGAGACTAGGAAGACTCCATGAATTGCGAAAGAGTTAAGGATTAAGGATAAAATATTATAGGCGATTTATTATATTACAGCTTGCGGATTTTCGAGGGGCTGTGGACTATGCTTATGAGAAAAGAGTTAGATATTAATGAATGCACCGAGAGAGGACCTCGGGAATGGTTAAGATTTTGATGAAGTTAGAAGGCAGTTAGTACCTCATAAAATTGTGAAAATCCGTAGTCTAGTAAGCGGAGTGATGCTTTTACCCATTGTCATAGATGACGAGATGATGAATCATTGTATAAATTATGCTTGGGAAATGAAACACCGAGCATAGGTGTCGGAGCAATACAGGCTAAGTTTTTGCTTGTGATGGTGATCACATTAGAAAGGATTACCTTAAGTTGAGGATTCATGACTCTTAGTGAGATGGTTACAGACGAACGAGTTTGAGGTTGTGTGCGCGCGTGGCGGTTGGCCATTGCGAGGTTTTGAGACCTACCCGAGATATGAGGTAATTCCTTATACGGATATTATGGTTGTTATTACCGTTATTGTGAGTGCACGTTGTATCGGTAGCTCATATGCATTCATACATACATTGCATTGTGTGTTGAGATTTGTTGATTTTTTTGCTTTCCCCGGTTTATTAATATGATTGAGGGGGATATCCCGGTTTGGGATTGATTTATGGTTTTGGGTTGAATCTTGATTTGTCGGTAGGCAATCAATTGTGGTATAAAAATGTGATTTTAGTATGCCTATATATATGGCTATGTTATGCATATATGAAGAATGTATATGAGATAATATTACTAGTGGTAATTACTAGTGGTGCGTTAAATTTGTATACTTTATATAGATATGTGTGATGTTATAAATAATATATTTAAATATTATTGTGGGATTTTTATGCGAGTAGGATACGCTCGAATCACGCGGTGTATACTTGGTGGTTATGAGACGAGTTAGGACTATTACGAATGGGTGTGCCGTTTATCGCGACTAATAGAGTGTCGTTACCACGCGAGGGTATTTCGTGTGTGCTTGTTCGAAGACGAGATTTTTGGTTAAGTTAACGATAGATTTTACGGAGTTTTGATGATTGAGGATGCTAGAGCGAATATTACCTCTTTTCCTTGGATTCGTTATGAAAATGTTGTTAGGCGAGTATAGTGGATATACAAACCTTGTAATTTGTTAGAATTACCATTGTACAGAAAATTAGCACGATGGAACTTTATGAGAATATATGATTGGATTGGTAATCACATGTGCAATAATAATTGTTTGATTAACCAATATGCATGGTTATGAGTTATATGGGTTATATGAGTTGCATGAATTGCATGAATTACATGGAGTATATTTGTTGAAGTATGATGATACTTGAGGATTATATGTCATATTTGTATGATATACGTGTATACATGTGGCATAGCTAATGATAGGGATTTTATCATTTGCTTGGTGATTAATTTATAAGTAAAAATTTTACATGTTGTTTGTAGAGTATAAACATGACTAGTATTAACACATGTATTGTATTTGTGATGGGAATTAACATATGGCTTTTATGTGAGCATGCATGGTAGATGCACTCTGATAAAAGAAAAGATATGGTTTACAAGAGTAATGAATATGCCTAATGGATATGGTGGTATTTGAGTATGAGCATGCTTA
This sequence comes from Codonopsis lanceolata, assembly GCA_013146195.2. Taxonomy (NCBI): domain Eukaryota; kingdom Viridiplantae; phylum Streptophyta; class Magnoliopsida; order Asterales; family Campanulaceae; genus Codonopsis; species Codonopsis lanceolata. The sequence continues at coordinate 138,175,620 of CM028380.1, forward strand.
TGTGCATTATTAATAAGAATAACTTACTTAGTCTATCGCATGATAGGATCATGATTATCATTGCTTAATGATTATGCCATGTTTAAACTGTTGCATGATTATGTGAGACTGTAGGGAAGGATGCTTAAGATTTTCTCATAACCCTTCGCATCCTTACAACGAAAGCTTTTGAAATCCAATTTAGCCGGTACCCTAAATTGGTGATCAAAAGAGGTTCGTTGGTGGACTAGGATTGGTAGTAAGTAGGTTAGAAATTGACTAAACCTCTTACCAAAAGGAAAGGAAAAGAAATGGAATAAATTTTCATTCGATGCTACCATGTACTCTTATGTGCTCTTATGTGTCTTGTCCATGATGTGGAAATTGCGAGTATGGCGGCATAATCATGAAGATTGGTTTACTTGTTTTGGGAGCGTGTTGTGGAACACCCTTCTTTAAAATTGTGAATTTGCTCTATCGGCAATCTTTACTATTTATGATTTAGAAATTCTTGCATTTAAATCTCATGTTGTGGCTCCGAAACAAATAGTTTCGGGAGATTTATGTTTATAATGTCTTTGAATATGCTTTGGTGACATATTTGGAATTCACGTGGTTAATTAAATTAATAATGGAATTTATGTGTGCTTTTGCGACTCAAGTATGAGTCAAGTTATTTTCAATTTTAAGTGTTTGGTATTGTGGTTATTAGCAATTTTTGAACTTATGAATGTGAGATTTTTGGTAGTTTGACTTCCGACTACTTGGTTTGGTTATTGTGATAGTAGACTCGGAGATTGAGTCTAGGTTTATGGTTTTGAGCATCGAGTGTTCACTTCGGGATTGAGAGACACCGTAGTTGTGTCTGGGTATTTGATGTTGGGTGATGACCTAACGTTGGTTTGTTATACGGTTTAGAATTCGGGACGAATTCTTTTTAAGGGGGAGAGGATGTAAGACCCCGATTCCCGGTTAGCTTGAATTGCGTGCAATGCTCGCATTTCTTCCTTGGTTTATGGCTTATTTGATTTCTGAGAGAGTCTAGATGTGTATGAGAGATCACATTAAGACCAAAACACCTTTAAGAGATGCCATTTAGTTGTTGACTTGCTAAAGTCACAAGTCGTAACCCGACGATAGTCGAAATGCGACGCGATTGAGAGTTTACTCGGGTTTCGTGTTCCTGACCCCGATTAGGTCCTAGATCTTTACATGATGATTAAATAACATGTTTATATGTGTTAGAATCCTAGTTGGAGGTATTCCTTAAGTCTCGTGAAGTTTCGACGCTCCGAGGATAGCAATTCTCCTTATCGCGTAGTTTGAGATTGAGCCGGGTGATCGTCTTGTCTTTCGGGAGCTCATTTCTCCTATCTGTTGTTAATCATCTGAGGGGTATTCAGGCCTATTTAAAAGCCTTTTGAAGTGTTTATAACCTTGGGTTGTTGCCCGTCGATTTGCGGTTTCATTCGACGTTTCGTTACCGAGTTGTTGCGCCTTTCGCCGGTTTTGCACCGGGTTGCTTCGGGTGTTGTTTATGAGAGTTTAGACCTACTTTAAAAGTGTTTTGAGACATGGATGGTTTAGCCAAGTGTTTGAGGAGTTTAAGGGTTGAATTATAGGTCGTTTCGAAGCTTTAAGGGTTGCGGTTGCATGCGGGAACGATCGGACGCGAACGAAGGTTGCAGAAATTCACCAAGGGCTGGAAAAGGGACAATGCGGTCGCTTCACTATGGCACCATGCGACCGCATGGTGCTTGAGCAGACTACTCCCTGTTTTGTGTTTTTGATGTAATTTTCCTATTCTACCCCCACTAAACCCCCCCTAAACTCTTCCTAACCCTCAAACTAAGTCCTAAGAGTGTCCTAACATGTTTTGGGAGTGGATTAAGTTTTGATTAAGGGTTAATAACATCTAACACTCACTAATTGTACCCATGAAATCTCTATTGTGCCCTCATTAGTTGTGGAGGTATAAATACCAATTCCCCTTCTAAAAATTCAGAAAATCCTCTCATTTCCTTCCTCCTTCTTATACGTATAGAGAGAGAGTTGGGAGACATGGAAGCTTTGAAGCCCTAGCCTCCTTCTTCCTCTTCAAATCTAAGGAGATCCAACCGTCGGATGATCTCCAAACTTCGGATTCGTGAAGCTCTCGTCAAATGGAACAACTTCACCGTTGGGATCGTGATTCTTTTGAGTTTTCATCTAAGTCAAGTAAGCTACTAGAATCTTTATTCTCTTGATTTTGTGCTCATTGACCCTAAGGAAAACAAAGATGATTGCTATTTGAGGTCAATGAGTACACAAGCATGTTGGGTGTGATTTTATTTTGATTTTTCGGATTTTTGATGGGTGAACTTGCTAGAAGCATGAATAGGTTGATTTATGTGTTTAATGAAGTATGATATTAAGCTTCATGTTGTGAGTTTGGACTTGAGATTATTGGGTACATAATTCCCTAGAAACCTAGGGTTTAATATGATGGGTTATGTAGTAAATGGGTTCTTGATGTAATGAATGATTTTAGAGAATTTTTATGAAATGTTATGGGTTGTTGGAATCACTTATGTATATGTTTAAGGTTAGGGAAGTATACTTGATGAATCCCTATTGTTGATTGTAAGCATGAGTGATGAATTTTTACAATGGGTTACATGATATAATGCTTCGTTTGACTTTTGAAAATAAAGTTGACCTTCATGTATATAAGAGTATGAAGGATGAATTTTTTTACAATGGGTTACATGTTAGAATTCTTGATGAATCTCAATTGTTAATTGTAAGCATAAAGGATGAATTTCTCACAATGGATTACATGTGAATGTTTCGTTTGACCTTGAGAATAAGAGTTGACTTTCATGAAAATAAGAGTATGTTGATATCTAATTCATGAATTTTTGATTGTGAGCATGCATAATGAATTATCATTATGGATTGTATGAATAAAATGTATTGTTTGACTTTATTGGGTTGAGTTGACTTTTATGCAAAAGAGTATGTTGGTCAACTATAATTCATGAATTGAAGGTTATGAACATGTTAGATAAATTTACATGTTGGTTATGAACATACTAGATGAAATTGCATCTTGTTTAGATTAATGGTTATTTTGGATGAAAGCATGCTTGAATAAATGCTATATTGTGTGAGATGATGCATGCTAGAAATGTAATGGTTGACTTTAAATGTTAAGTGTTGACCTATGAACTATGTTTTGGGGTTTTGTTGGGAAAGAATGGATTGTTGGGTTGCACAATGTTGCTAACCTTAAGAACTTAGCCATGAATAATAGCTAATGAATAATAGGAGGGCTATGATGCAAATAGCTTCTATGCCTTCAAATTTGAAAAGAGTAGAAATGACTCAACGGAGTCGATTATGGATTTATATGAACATAGAGAACTACATATTGAAATCCTACGGAATTTGGGGTAGTTTTGATGGAGGTCAAGCCTCCGAGCGTTTTCAAGTGTATGAAGAACACTTGGGTATTAGAGACTTGATGTTATCGCTCTAAGATGTTTATGTGTTAGTTAGCATAGAAATGCTTAACTATGTGATTTTTAAGTAAATATCTACTTGATTGGATTAGTACGGTGTGTTGTACTTTTCCTTTATTTGAGCATGTGAGTATATATTACATGTGCTTGAGTTTGAGTCCAGCTGGCGGTTTTGGTTTGAGTTTTTGGTGGGACGATACATTGTCTTCACGAATTGTGGGATTCGTGATCGCAATGGATCGTCGTGCCGGGTTTGACACACCCCTCCACCGATGGCCACGGTGGGGAAGTAGCTCATCTTAGTTAGAGTAATACACATGACTTTGATAGCTATGGAACCGGCGGAGCGTTCGGGGGCGTCGATACCACGAAAGGGTTATCGAGGGCACGTTTGTTTCCGCAGGAGTTGCACGCTGGAAACAGGAAAAAAGAGAATCATCTTCTCTCGGTTATGTGGTTTATTTTATGAGCACGTATGAATTGTTGTGCTACATGGTTAATGAGATGATTTTCATGAGATGATGATTTCTTGATAAGATGTTATAGTAAAAATATAACATGCTAATGAAATGATGATTTTTATGATTTATGTTATACTAAAAATATAACATGCTATTTATGATTAAAATGGAAACAATAGTCTCCCATTCATGAATTATTATATGAGTTGTGATAAATGAAGAATTATGAAACTCATGGTGTAATTGGTTTATGTAGTATGGTGATAAGTTTAAATGTAGAAATAACATGCTACATGTTATTGGAGTTTAGAATGCATATTCTATATGATATGGATTTATTTCATGATAATTTAAGTAAGAACTATATTCTATGTGACTTATGAATAAGATTGAGTTTATGAGGTGAATTATGTCCATGAAATGTTATATCATAAGTATGACATGAGATGTATATGTTTTATTTGAGCATAATACCATGCCATGACATTGCATCTTTAGTAGCTTACTAAGTCATTATGACTTACTCGTTTGCTTTGTTTTCCTTAGATTTGAGCCGAGGGCTAGTAATCGAAGGAGTCCGCCAACTCTACGATAGAAGTGAGATATGGTTAAGAAGGTTGCTAGTATTAATATTTTTGTAACCTTGATTTATTTGGAAAGGGCGTTTGGGAAGTGAAGTTATATAGACTTCACTTTGGGTAGTAAATTGTGTTTTTGATTCAATAACTTGTATTGTTTTATTAGTACTTAGTTTTTGTGAGCCGACAAATGTTAGTCGAGCCAAGTTGTTTAAATACATATTTATTCTATCTCAAGTTATTTATATTGTTGGTTATGTTGTACTCAGGCATGTTTAGCCGTTGAGTGTGTAGACTAGAGTCTTAGACTTAGTGTAATGTTGGGTTCCGTATGCGTCGCCGATGACTTGGTTATTTGTGCTATATATTTGTATTGCATGACGGGGAGTTTTGTTCTACGTGCCCAATGTTGCGGCACGTGCGTCGAATTTTGGACCAAGAGATTTATGATCTCTTTGGTTGTATTTAGTTTGAGCTTGTTAGCTCGGGCGCCACTAGGATATTTTGTTTAGCTTCCGCATGTGTTTTAAGTTATTGGCGTATCGCCGTTATGGCCTTACCCATTATTTGTTATTTGCTTGTTGTTTTGTGTGTTTGGCGGCACGACCTTTGGGATCTCGTATTGGGATT
>CM028380.1:138180870-138224951 GCA_013146195.2 Codonopsis lanceolata
TCGATTCCCATGTTGAGAAGGGCCGAGGCGTGGAGTTGTATAAGATGCCGGGGCACGTCTTTGCGAATTTAGCGTTGGCACTTGTCGCAATGTCGCACCAGCCAGAATGCGATCGGTTTCAAGCGAGCTCAATAGTACCCTTGCTTGGGATAATTTTCTTGGATAGCATGTGGCGTTCATGTGGGGTCGCAGTACCACCATGGAGTTGGTCCATAATTTGCTACTTTGGCGATCGGCGCATAAAGAGATTTAGGCCTTGGTAGTGCCTATAAGCGAATACAAATTGCGATGCCCGTCTTCGCGGGAAATTCTCCCTCTTTTGTCTAGGCCGGGGGGATAGATTCCTTTTGAGGCGATTTTGGATGTCAACATACCGGGGCTTCGTGATGCCCTCGGGGGCTGCATTAATTTTGAAGCGGTATGCCGTGACCTTCTTCCCAACCTTCTGAGGTAGGACTTGGGTTTAGGAATTTGGACTAGTGATGCTAGAGTGGCGGTGCATCGGCAAATTGATTTACGTCTGCGGCAAGTAGTGGAATGAGATGGAATCAAATCGGCGACAAGTGTTGTTAATTTGGCATGATAAAGTTGCGGTAGGGGGATCTTGGGTTTTCCACTTCCCCCCGATTTGGTTTATGATCAAGAGTTCAAGACTTAGATTTTGGCCTTCCTTTGGAGAGCCTCTTCAGGTAGAGCAATGCAAGCTTCGTATTGATGGTGTTGTTGGAGCACTCAAACTCAATCTTAGGGCTAGTGGGTGTGAGAATCGCAGATCAATGAGTAAGATTCTATGCGAAGCCCACTTTGTTTGCGGCCGTCGAAAGAACATCTGCCATTGGTGTGATGTGGTCGGTGATTTCCAAGATACCTTCGTGCAGGGAAAATTTGGGCTCGATAGCATCTTCGGTTTCGAGGAGGTAGATCGGCTAAGTGATCTGCAATTATCTTTGCCTTTGATAGATTTGAGCATGACATATGTTATGTCAAACTCGTTGAGAAGGAAGGCCACTTAGCCGGTCGGTGGAAAGTGATGGTTTCTTAGAAGATGTATTTTATAGGGTCCATCACGGATATGAGCTTGATGGATCGTCCTGCCGAGATATGTTTCGAGCCTTTGAGTTGTCAGGAGGCCCTAGGCGGCACAACTTTTCTCGATCTTAGAATAGTTCGGCTCGCTTCCTTGCGACTTCCTACTTATGAAGTATATGGCGTTTTCGATGTAGGAGTCTTTCTTTTCTTGGGCAAGCATGGCTCCTACTGACGTGTCTGTGACGGTTAAGTATATGAGGAGAGGTTTATGTGTATGGGGTGGAGCTAGTACAGGGGGATTGGTGAGGTAGGCTTTTATTTTGTCGAAAGCTAGCTGGCATTTCTCGTCCCGGACTTGGTCGTATTTTTCTTTAGGAGCTTGAAGAGGGGCCACGTGTGGTGGTGAGTGCCGATGAAGCGGCGATATCTTGAGTCGGCCTAGGAAGCCTTTGACTTACGTCGGAGTTTTTTTAGCTGCGGCATCTCTATGATAGCTTTGATCTTTCGGCTCGATCTCAATGCCTTGTTCGATCACTAAGAATCCCAGGACCTTGCCTCTGGTGACCCCAAATGTGCATTTGGTGGGGTTAAGTTTCATCTGATGTTTTCTTAACCTTTCGAAGAACTTTCGAATATCTCTGACATGAGCACCGTTGGCGTTGCTGGAATGTACAATCATGTCGTCGACGTAGACCTCGATCTCTTTGTGGATCATGTCGTGGAAGAGTGGTGGCGACCCTTTGATAAGTAGCCGGCATTCTTTAGTCCCAATGGCATGACGATTGTAGCGATAGGTACCCCGAGGGTGGTGAATGAAGTCTTCTCTTGGTCTTCTGCGCCATTTTAATCGATTGTAGCCAAGCATGCCGTCGACGAAGGATCTGATCTTGTGAGCAGCAACGGCATCTACCACAATATCGATGTTTGGTAGCGGGAAGTCATCTTTGGGCGGCCTTTGTTGAGGTCGCTAAGTCGGCAGGGTCGAACCTTCCAGTTGGGCTTAGGAGCATCACTATGTTGGATAGCCGGATCGGGTATTCAACCACCGAATGAAGTTGACATGGAGTACGCTTCATAATCTCTTCTTTGACTTGCGGTGACCATTACGGTTTGATTCGGCGGAGTTTCTGTTTGATTGGCCGAGCATCCGGATATATGGGGATCCGGTGTTCGACTATGGCTGGATCTAGCCCCGGCATATCTTCATAGGACAAGGCGAAGATGTCTACAAACTCTTTGAGGAGGTCGATGAGTGCTACCCTTTCGAGCCTTGCGTGTAGTTCACGATTTTGATCTTTTTGACTTGATTGTTCGGCCCAGATTGATGATTGACAAGTCTTCGCCATCTGCCGCCGAGTGATGTTGTTCCTGTTGCTCAATTGACTTTACAAGCTCAAGAAAATATTTTCTATCTTTTGGGTCCATTTCATTAAATGACTCATTATTATGATTATTTAATGTATCTTTTAATGTAGGTGCAACTAAGGAATAAGCAAAGACATTCATATTATCATTAATATCAACCGCACGGGGCTTATTACATTACCGAGGACCTGGGGTTTGAGATCCTCATTAGGGAGCGGATCGGTAGATGACCAACTGCAAAGCTAGGAGAAGGAAGGGGGATGGTATATCGAAGCGGTCTACCAGTTCTGCGGGAGTCAAGAGCGGGCCGGTCGTAGTGTACCAATTCTGCAGAGGCTTAGTAGTGAGAAGCTCGAACTTAGCAAGGAGCCTTTCATCATCAGTATCTCCGTCTATCATACCCAAGAAGTTGTCTCTCCGGTTATTCAGAAGTTTGAGCATCATGCTTTTCATATTTTCCATGTCGGCCTCTATTTTGGTGGCTGGGGGAGTTGGTTTTAGGTATATGCTAGCAGGATTAGGGAAGGCTGGGTTAATTTCTGGCTGTGGTGTTGGGTATGGATTTTGGGTTGGGTATGGATTAAGGTCGGATTTTGAGCCGGGTATGGATTCCGAAATTCGAAATGGATATGGGTTTTGAGCAATGTAAGTTGGTGGGTTTTGGGTTGATAGGGATTTTGGGATAGGATTTTGGGCGATAGATTCGGTTGATGGATTTCGGTGGATTGTTGGCAAGGTACGGGTTTTGAGCTGGTGGGTTATTGGCAGGATATGGATTTTGGGTAGTGTAGGCTGGTGGATTTTGGATGGTTTCGGCTGGATGGCCAGGATCATCAGGAGGTAAGTAGGTAGTAACTTGGCCTGACGGGTTATAGCTTTGGGGATCCATATGTGGGCTGTTTTGGAGTGGGTTGATTATGGGAAAAGGGAGGTCATTTGGATTCTGGGGAATATTGGTGTTTGGGATAGGATATGGAGGGTAGGATGGGTAAGGATTGACATTTGGGTAGTAGGGAGTTGGTGGAGGGTTAGGATTTGGAGTGACGGCGGTGTTTGGTGGGTTAGTGTTTGGTTGAGGGTTTGGGTTTGGAAGCGTATGTGAGGTTGATGCTTCTTGGGGGACTGCAGGGGAAGAGATTACCTCACCACTAGATTTCAAGCTTTGTACCAGATTAGCCATTTGGCTCATTATTCGATCAGCCTGTGCACCCAAATTTTGGTCTAGCCACTGCTGCATTGCCGGTGTTGGAGCATACCCTGGAGCCCCTGTATCTGTACCCATGGCGGACTGTTCACTTTCTCGCCATACTGCTCGTACCCTCACGAATCGCTGTTTCGCCCTTATATGATCTCGTACCGCTCGCTCGATTTACGCACTTGCTTCCCGTACTCAACCGGCCAAGATCGTCTGCCTTTCCAAATTCGGGCCAGGTTTCTGAGGAAAATGGGTTTTGAGGTATCAGAAGGCTGGCTGAAGGCTTTCCGGGCTTAGAGTACAACGTGTCTTTATTAGTGTAATTTTATTATTTATTATTTATCCTACAAAATGACCGGATAAGCACCTGCTTAATTTTGGCAGATCTCGTGACTTTTCTCGAACAAGTGGATTCTTTCTCGCAGTATAGGACCAACGTATTCCACCTCGCCTCGACTCCCAGAGATCGGATCGATCCCAGCGAAGGGCATATACTCTTTCCGGGATCCACCATTCGAAGTGATCTAGGTCGAGCATTTGAAAATAATAAATCAGCCCCAGTGTATTTTTTTTTTTGACTTGCGCATTTTTTTTTTGACTTGCACAGATTTTTTTTTGTTTTTTGTTTTTACTTGCGCCCATTTTTTTTTTTTTGACCGAGGACCCACAATTTAAAATGCAAAACCGGTCGGTCTTTGAAGTGTCCCGAGAATCTATATGCGTCTAACGTTGGCTTATGCGGGGGGTAGGTCGGCTATGGTGTAGGGTAGCGCTCGAATATATTTATATGCATGTGCGCGTGTGTGCGGTATCTAAAAAGCAAAAAAAAAAAAATAATTTCAGATATAGAAAGCAGAAAATAAAACAGATGTGGCCTGTCTTGCTGTTATGTGTGTGGATTTTCTCGGCTTTTTAGTTTAAGCGCGAGCAAGCAAGCATATCATCAAGAAATAGAAAGAAAAGCGGAGAATCTATCTATTTCTATTAATTATAAATGAGTCATAATCCCCAAAATAAAATGACAGAATGAATGCATATATGTATATATATATTTTGCAGAATGAAGAATAAAGCAGAATAAAATAATATAAGGCCGAAAATGAAAAGATTTTAAAAACAAAGCCCCGGCCCGTTTGTTGTGCTGCCCAGAAATTATTAAAATATTACATATATATATATATATATACAAATTTTTTTTTTGAATTTTTTTTTTTTGAAAAATACGAATATTTTCAAGTATATCCATAAAGATTTGAAATGAAAGCTGCAAGATGGAGGATCATATCCACAAATATAGACACGGATGTTAAAGGAACGCAATATTCAACTGTTTAAATTAATATAACAAGCATACTTTAGCCAGAAACAAAAGAAAAAAAAAGTTTTGGTTACTGAGTCTAGCCCTCCATTTTTATTTATTAAAATAAAAACGATCTCCCCAGCAGAGTCGCCACTGTGGGTTCCCGGGAATGGGTGCTCCCGCGCCCCGCGCGCCCTTGGATAGGGGTGCGCGTACGTGCGGATGCGGTGACATCCACTGCTCCCGTTCCACCCTCCCTTGTTTAGGGGAGGATGAAATCAAAAGTGCGGGAGGAGTGCTGTCAGAATAGCGCGTTGGAATGTGCCTCGGTAGCCTTTAGTGGATTTTGATCCAATATGGGAGCTTTGGGTTTTCTATGTCAAGTTATCCCTTGTTTAGGGGATACCAGGATATAGGAATGCATCACCCCTTCTATTCTCATTCTCCCCTTTTTAGGGGAAAACGTGAAAGTGCAAGGAAGGAATGTTGCAGCGCCCCCACTATGGATTTTATGAAAATAGCCTTATGGCCTATCTCGGATCATTATGGGTGCTTTGGGTTTTCTACGTCAAGTTATCCCTTGTTTAGGGGATACCAGGACATAGGAATACATCACCTTTCCATTCCCATTCTCCCTTTTTAGGGAGAACGTGAAAGTGCAAAAGAAAGATGTTGCGAGGCCCCCGGATCCAAAATGTTTTAGAGTCGCCATCTTTATTTTAAGGAATAAATAAAGCAAAACCAAAAAAAGAAAATCAGAGATAATGAAAACGGGTTCGGAGGCTAAGTTACGAGTTGGGAAGGTGCTAGGCACCCAACTCTCCCTTTCGGTCTCAAAACGGTTTTTGGCTAAAGTATGTTTTTTGTTATATTTATTTAATAGATAAATAAAGCATTAACTGCCTACAAATACATCCATTACATCTATATTATTTACGGACTTGCAATAGTCTCTTTTACAAACAATCACAAATATACTTGAAAATATTTGGTCATAATAACGGCTACATTTAGTATTATTTCCTAATTAAATCCGGACAGCATAACTGCTTATATATTTACATTGGACCGGATTGGAAATAATACTTTTACAAGTAAAGACTTTAATGAATAAATAAAGCAAATAATTACAAATAGATCTGAAAAGATTTGGCCATAATAACGGCTACATTTAGTACTATTTCCTAACTAAATCCGGGCAGCACAACTGCTTATATGACTACATTGGGCCAGATTGGAAATAATACTTTTACAAAATGAAAGACTTTAAAATAAAACTTACAGACAGCCTAGGGTGTGTTCGCTCTGTCCCTCGGGGAGAGAGAGTTTTTTGTTGTTGTTGTTGTTGTTGTTGTTGTTGTTGTTGTTGTTGTTGTGTGTTGTGTGTTGTGTGTTGTGTGTTGTGTGAATTTGGGCAGCGTGACTGCTTCTGAAAGTTACTTTCGGCCTGGGGATTTGGGCAGGGTAACTGTTTGTTTTTGGTTGTTTGTTGACTTGAGGTAGGCTGAAATCAGGCAAAGTAACGCTTATTTCTGGCTGATTTGGCCTTTTAAATCGGGCGAGCAAGCCGCTCTTTCCACGATTTTTGGACCGGGAAAAAGGGTGGATACCTAGGCGGGGGCTAAGGTTCACTCCTATCGGTTGGTTTTGTGTTTGGCGGAGGTTTGGCGGTTCGAGGCTTTTGAGGTGATCACTCACTATCTCACGTCGTTTCTATTTCTCCAGTAACGCGGAGAAGCTTTACGAAGGAAAGGTGTGTTGAATGATCGACTGAAGGCCTCTATTTATAGGCTGAAACAAGGACACGGAAGGAAGTAAAATTCCTTCTTCATGCATCGAATGGTTGTACACTGCGCTGGCGAAATTGTGTTTTACGGCAAATGAATGGAGCACTCTGCGCAGAAGAAAGGAATTTGGGCGCCATGCCCATAAATTTGGGCGCCATGCCCAAATTGCATGGTGGCCATGCCCACTTTTCAAACTATGCAATTTTTCAGCACTTTGGTCCCTGCAGTTCGTCCTTTTGTGCATCCTGCTTTGTCCTTTTGCACTTTTGACCATGTAACTTGACATTTGTTAATGTTTTAACAGGTCTTGATATTTTATGTCATGTCACATACCAGAGGTACGAAATTGGGGTGTCTACAAGAACTTTGAAAAGCTTGCTGCTGAGAAATCTCTGCTGGCAGCTGAGATTCAAACTCTCAACAGCTCTCAACAGGAGAGTATCAAGCTAAAAGAAGAAAACAAATTTCTCTGTGATAAAGTTGATTGCCTAACTCAGCACATCAAAGGACTAGACCTTGAGAAAATTGCCTTGCAAAAGACAATTGACTCATGGAGCAGACTCGAAGGAAAACCTTGAAGGAATCCTCTCTAGCCAAAGCCAAGTGGAGATAAATCGGGCAGAGATAAATCTATAATGATGAGCTAGCTATATTGCATGCTTTTCTATCACTTAGAAAGGCCTAGATTGCATGCTTTTCTCACAGAGGCTGGCGATGATACTTCCTTCACCAAACAGATCTTCGGGAACAAAGGTAAACATGGACTTGGCTATAGAAGTGTACCATATGTTTACCCCAAGGCTCACAAAGGGAAAGCCAAAGAGATTGTCTCTAATTAGAAGCTTGAGAAAGGAACGGTAGAGAAATCAAAGTCTACCGACAACAGCTCTGCTAAAGCAAAATCTGCTGGCAGTAGACCTATGAAATCTCTGCTGGTACCTGTCAAGTTTGTCTATGAAATGGCTAAGGCACCCAAGTTAATTGACAATAAACTTAAAGGAATTCTACCGAATCCTCCTAAAATAGTTAACAACAGACTAGCCAATGCTAAGTCTGCTGGTAACAAATCAAGGAAGGTTCAACAAAAACCAATTAAGTCTACTATCAACAAGCTAGCTGAACCCAAGACTACTGTTGGGAATAAGGAAAGTCACAAGCACTCTACAGCTAAAGTTATTCACAGTTCTCCATGGAACTTTCATCTTTGTCATTCTTGCAATTGTTTAGGCCATCTGGCACCAGAATGCCTGCTAAGGTTCATACCAAAATCTGAGAGACCTAGTTCTCTCAATGTTAAGCAGGTATGGGTCCCAAAAGGTTGCTAATCCTCAGGACCCAAAAGAAAATAAAGGGGGACCTTGTTCCTTTGAATTTTTCGAGTCTGCTTCATGGTTATAGATTCAGAAGATAAGGACATCTGGTACCTCGATAGTGGCTGTTCAAGGCACATGACAGGAAACAGAAGTCTACTCTCAGATATAGCTGAAGCTAAAGGTCCTACGGTGATTTTTGTGACAATTCAAGAGGAAAGACAATTGGGTATGGCTCAATCACTAGAGGAAGTCTCTCCATCAACAAAGTTTCTATATTGAATGGCTTAAAGCATAATCTAATGAGTATATCCCAATTCTGCGACAAAGGACACATCTGCCAATTCTCCTCCAACCAATGTCTCATCAAAGATCGTGAATCCTGCTCAACGTTACTGACCGGCAATAGACAAGGAAACATCTATGTCGTAGATTTAAACCTTCTAGGGAGATCCTCCAGTCTTTGCCTAGTTGCAAACAACGTTGGTGACAATAGTTGGCTCTGGCACAAGCGTCTCAGTCACTTCAACTTTAAGTACCTCTCCAAGCTCTCCAAAGATGGGCTTGTCAAAGGTCTACCTACGGTGTCTGTCGACCACGACAGAAGTTGCAAAGCTTGCCAGTTAGGAAAACTCTCTAAGTCTTCCTTCAAAAGCAAGTCAGTAATATCAACTTCCAGACCTCTTCAACTTCTTCACATGGATCTCTTTGGACCAATCACTATAGTCAGTATCTCCGGAGACAAGTAAACACTTGTAATAGTTGATGACTACTCAAGATTCACATGGATCGAAACAATGACTTCAAAAGATGAGACATATGATCTTGTCACCGCTCTTTTCAGAAGACTTCAAACCCAAAAGCTTGAAGACATAAGTGACATCAGATCAGACAACGGCACTGAATTCAAGAACAACGGTGTTGAAAGATATTGTGATGACCACGGGATCGGCCACAACTTCTCTGCTGCCGGAACTCCTCAACAAAATAGTGTAGCTGAACAGAAGAACAGAACACTAATTGAAGCAGCAAGAACTATACTGGCAGAAGCAAGACTACCAAAATACTTATGGGCAGAAGCTGTCAATTCTGCTTGTTTTACCCAGAATAGATCCTTTGTAAACAAATTTCATAACAAAACTCCATATGAAATATGGAGAGGAAGAGCCCCAAACATAGGATTTTTCAAAATCTTCGGTTGTAAATGTTTTATTCTATATAATGGAAGAGAATATAGAGGCAAATTTGATTCAAAATCAGACGAAGGAATTTTTCTGGGCTATTCCAAACATTCAAAAGTATTTCTCATTTTTAACAAAACTTCTTTGAAAATCTTAGAATCTGTGCATGTTACTTTTGATGAATATGATTTATTAGAGCCACGAGTGGCTCCAAATGTTGCTGATGATTTTGATGATGTTGAGACAGGTACAAATAAAGATACTACTTCTTCTTCACCTCAGAATCCTCCAACTGCAGACCCTTCAAGTTCTGCAAATCCAGTACCGGCAGACTTCAACTCTGCTGGTACCTCTTCCAGCACTTCTGTTGATCCTGAACCCATCTCTTCTGTTCTACCCCCAAACACTTTTACAGATCACTCACCCTTCTTGTTCACCAGAAAATGAAGGTTTCGAAGACTCTATCTCTTCTGAACCTGATTTTGGTGAATCACCTTCTCTACCTTCTCCACACTCAATAAGGGAAGAACTCACCAGTAGTGATCTTCCTCCAGCTGTTATTGAAACAAGAGATCACCCCATCTCTCAAATCATCGGTGATCTTAACTCAATAGTTCGTACGAGAAACAATGTTCGAAATGAGACTATGTTTGCCTTCGCATTCGTGTCTGAAATCGAGCCAAAGAAGATTGATGAAGCTATCAAAGATCATTATTGGATTAAAGCTATGCAAGAAGAGCTAAACCAGTTTGAAAGATGCAAAGTGTGGAGCTTAGTTCAAAGACCTACTGGACATCAAGTCATAGGCACGAAATGGGTATTCCGGAACAAGAGAGATGAAGATGGATATGTCACCAGAAACAAAGCTAGACTGGTTGCTCAAGGCTACCGACAGGAAGAAGGAATTGACTTCGATGAATCATTTGCTCCTGTTCCCAAATTAGAGGCAATCAGACTCTTTCTAGCTTATGCTTTGTTCATGGACTTCAAGGTATATTAGATGAATGTGAATAGTGCCTTTCTCAATGGTGATCTTCAAGAAACAGTATACGTTGAACAACCCCCAGGTTTTGTCATCCAAGACAAACATGATCAAGTATACTGACTCAAGAAAGCACTCTATGGTCTCAAACAAGCTCCCAGAGCTTGGTGCGACACTCTATCCAAGTTCTTAATCGAACAAGGATTCGTGAGAGGAAGAATAGACACAACTCTGTTCATCCTCAAGCACAAAGGTCATTTTCTTTTGGTACAAATCTACGTGGACGACATCATCTTTGGATCAATAAATCAAAGCCTGTGCAAAAGATTCGAGAAGCTGATGCAAAGCAAGTTTAAGATGAGCATGATGGGAGAGCTCACCTACTTTCTAGGACTTCAGATTCAACAGACATCAGACGGAATCTTCATCAGCCAAACCAAATATGCAAAGGAACTTATCAAGAAATTTGGTCTTGATTCAGCTAAAGGATTCGAGACTCCAATGTCTATCGATTGCCATCTTGACAAAGATGAAAAGGGAAAGCAAGAGAACGTGACCAAGTATCGAGGAATCATAGGTTCACTTCTTTACCTTACTGCCAGTAGACCTGATATAATGTTTGTTGTTTGTGTTTGTGCTAGATTTCAGGCAGATCCAAAGGAATCACACTTGCTTGCCGCTAAACGTATCATCAGATATGTTTCAACAACTACAAATCTAGGTATCTGGTATTCAAAAAGGAACAACTTCGATCTAGTTAGGTACTCAGATACAGACTATACAGCATGCAAAGTGAGCAGAAGAAGCACCAGTGGGACTTGTCAACTTCTTGGAAATAGACTTGTCTCATGGTCATGCAAGAAGCAAGGTTCAGTTGCAAACTCTACCACTGAGGCAGAATACATTGCTGCCAGCAGATGTTGCTCTCAACTACTATTGATGAAGCAACAACTAGTGGACTACAACATCAAAACTGCAAATTGTCCCATCATGTGTGATAACACTTCGGCAATTTCAGTCTCAAAGAATCCAGTGATGCACTCAAAGACAAAGCACATTGATATCCGTTATCATTTCCTCAAAGATCATGTGGAAAAAGGTAACATTAGTCTGAAATACGTTCCAACTGAACATCAATTGGCTGATATTCTCACCAAGCCACTGGATGCTACCAGGTTTGCTTATTTAATGAGAAATCTTGGTATGATTGATCCTACTACTTAAACGTTTGTTTTTAAGTTTTCAAGTTTTCTTTCATACCTGCAGTCTTAAACTACTACTAACCAGCAGACTTAATTTGCTGTCTACCGACAGTCTTAAGCTCTTCGTTTTTACCAGGTTAGTACTTTAATTGTTTTGCCTATTAATGTGTAAAAGGTTTTCTAAAAGGGCAAACGGGTTAAAAGTCACTTTTTGTTATTTCTTTGAAAATGTCTTAGGCTAAAAGCCTTTTGATAGACATCTGTCAATCATCTAAGGCATTTTTCCGCTAAAATGACTTTTCTCATTCTTTAAATAGACTTTGAACCGCCTTTTTCAAACTTTTACAAACCCTCTCTCACATATATTCTCTCTCTACTCAAACCCTTATTTTCTCTCTGCAACTGCTTCACCCTCTTCAATCTCTTCTCGCTCTTCTCACTTTCAGCAACAATGGTAAGATTTTCGACACTCATTAGGAAACTTCTATGTGATTTATGCTTGAAATTTCTTCTTTTGAGTCACTTTGTTGAGGAATCTGAAAAGACGCTTTGCATATCTTGACGGTTTCCGCCATTGTTGTTCTTCGCCAAAACTTGAAACCAACAATTCTCCTATGTACTTTAAATTATTATCTGTTGATGTTTCACTATTTTCACCTGTGCAAACATTCAAAGATTTCAATTTATTTTTGAAAAATTTATTTCTCAAAAATGAAATCTCTGGTTGTTTGTCCTGTCGACAAAAGCCCTAATTTCTGAATATGTTTTTGTAGGTGAAATCTTCTACCAAGTCAAAGACCGACAAAAGGAAGGTGCTTGACCCTGAACAAGTCATTCAACCTGGTCCATCCATCAACCTTCCAAGATACCCTCCATTTCATGTCGCTCATGATATCATTCCGGCCATGGACCCAAAGATGTATCTGCACGGCATGTGCATTAACCTGAAAACCGTTTGCACCTTTGCCACCGGAGCCAAAGCATGCGACAACATGAACAAGTCTGGAATTCTACCGCTCTTCTATTTACATAACAAAGACTATAGCATCCTCCTCGCTGAAGAATTCTACCAACGAATGGTTATCAACCCCAACACTTTGTCTGTAATGCGTGGATGGATTCGAGGACAACCCATCTCCCTCTCTGCCAAAGTGATATCCAGAATCATTGGGGTTCGCTACGGTGGAGATATTGAGTTATCCATTGCTGAGGCTGACAGAGCCTGGGAAACAATGAGGGGACCAAACACTCCAAGGGAACCTCAAGGAAAAATGCTAAGGAACGTCTTTCCTTTAGATGTCTACTGTTCCAGTCATCTGCTGGACAAATCACTGCTGTTCAAGAACGGCGCTCACGACAACTTCACGGCTCAATAACTCAATCTTACAAGTGTCGTCTACTTAAAGACTCATCTCAACTATGGCACCATCATATTCAACGAGCTTCGCAACTACGTTGAAAACGTGAAGGAGAGCCCCAACGTTAAAAGGCCCTTTGTCCAGCTCATCAACACCCTGCTAAGGGATACGCCTGAGGTCAACTCTACCATTAAAGAGGATGAGCTCATCACAGTTGCCAAAGATAAGCAGATGACAGCTACCTTCTTCAAAAAATACATGGACTATGAAAACAAGAGAAGCCAGCAACGAGGGCTACCACATATCTCTATTGAAAAAGTATCCAAACCCTCGCCAATGGTTGTTACGCGTTTCAACATGGACGCATATGATGCTGCTAGAAAAGGCTTTCGTTCTTCAGCGACAAAATGGGGAAAAAGAGACCCTACCATTGCTCATGACATTCTACGAGAAGCCAAAGATCTGGCTGCTGAGTCTGAGCGTCCGTTGAGACAGAAGGAAGAGGCTCAAGCAAAGAAGGCAAGGCAGGAAGAAGATGCTGCAAAACTTCAGGCCAAATGGATTCGACAGGAACTGAAGGTCGGTAGACGTGACAAGTCTGCTAGCAGCTCCTTTGCCGCTGGTGGTCAATCATCCACTCCCCAGCCATCTAACCCTGAACCAACAAGCTCCACTCCCCAGCCATCCCAAACCCCCAAACGCAAACCTTCATCTGACCAACCCTCATCTTCACCCAAGCCTAAACGTAGGCGATTGCGTAAAGGTCTTCCAACCAAGCCACCAGCAGACCCTTCAACCTCTGCCGATGAAGTAGCCAAACCCCCTATTCAGCTGCTAAGGAAGAAAAGGAAGTCTGCTGGCACCAAACCACCTACCTCTTCTCAACCCACTCCTACTGAGTCATCTACTCAGGTGGATTCAACCCCTCTGGAGGAGCCAATAACTTTTGAGGAGTCAATCCCTCAGGAGGAGTCTACCATATCCCCCTCTCTAGCCCCTCCTTCACCCTTCAACTACTCACCAAACCCTTCTACCCCATCTTCACCCCCCTCGTATCCCAACCAACCCAACTACACCATCCGAACGAAACCAGACCACCCCCTCCCAAACCAACCCTTCTTCACAATCAAAACCAAGCCAACCTATTCCCCTGATCCTAACACCCTGGTTTCCACCCATCATATCCTCTGCTGCCATGAAGTTTATCTTTGAACTTTCGTCGGTAACAGAACTTTTTCCCAAACCTGCTCCCCCTCAACCTACACCTACCCCTTTGAGACCAGAAAACATTTCCTACCCTCCCCTTTTTTTCTGATCCTTAACTGAACCCCTACCAACCCCTTCAGATATATGTGATCATTCGGACACAGATATTGAAATCCCCCCAACCCCTCCTTCATCACCTCATCACTCTAATTACTCCTCTACCCATACCTTTCCTACACCCGACTCCTCTTCCTCCAACTCAGCCACTCCACCTCTCTAACAGCCATTCTGCCCTGTCACTTCTGCCGACGCCACCTCGTCTGCCGGCATTGAGCAAATTCACATCAGTCTCGACGCTTCTCCCTCCCAACCAGCAAACTTGGAAATCCTAAGCCGCCTGGACGCTATTTACAACAGACTGGGAAAACTTACCAGTATCTCCATAGCTGCTGTTGAACTTGCAACGACAACATCCAAGGCTGCCAACAGGAATGCCGCCATCCTCCGCCAATTTCAAGAGGATGTGTGGACCAAATTTGGAGAAATGGGGCATGAGTCTACCGACCTCAAAGTCAACATGGAAGCTCAATGCAACGAGTGCGTCAGACTCTGCTCAACTCTCTTTTGGCAACTCTTCCACAACATAACTCTTCATCTGGGTCATGAACGCCCTCCTGTTCTGGAACTCAACGATCTCGCTCTCAATGCTTCTCATGATCGTATCAATGCTGAGCGTGGATGTGATCTGGCCATCACGAAGGAGAGACAATTAAGGTCTATGAACCGAACTCTAATGGAAGAAAACAACAGACTGCGTGAAGAACTCGACTACCGTTTTCGCTCCACTAGACAACCAACCTCTGCCGATGATGAATACACCAGAAGAGTTGAAGAACCCGAACGCCTACGCAGAGAAAGAGAAGCAGCTGACAGAGCAGACAAAGGAAAAGGGAAAAGGTCGTGGTAGCTCTTATATTTTTCTATCCATAATCCTTTGTACCTATCTAGTTTTTGAAAACTATGTACAATTAAACTTCTCGTTTGAAATACAGAAGCTTATGCTTTTCAAAAATGTCTACTGTTTAAATTCCTACTACTTTAATTCATTCATCTGCTTAGAATTTAAACATACAGTTTAAATCTATTTTGAACTGTTTATTATTAATCTTTGTGCCTGTTCTTTACATCTCTTCTATTTGTAAGCACTTAGATTAGTTGTTACACTTGAGGTGTTTTCTTTTGATAAAGGCATGTCTACAGTTATAAAACTAAAACATTTTCTCACATGCTATTATCTATCTTCAAGCTTTCATAGCACTCACTTGTAAGTAATGATGACCAGATACCAATAGAAGAAGATTGTTGTTTCTCATTATATCTTGATTTGCATTTGTTCATACATTTCATTAGGTTTTATGCTTAGTGGCTAATTGGGCTGCGTACCAGTTAGCGTGGCAACTGTGTATAGAACTTTACCTTAGAATAGTTTTTTAGACTTCACAGGTTCAGCGGAAGACTTCATCTGAAGGCTTCACCGGAAGACTTCAAGTAGCCTTCAGCGGCAGACCTTGTCTGCACAAGGAAAAGCATGATGTGTCCAGCTCTTAATTAATCAAGCTTTGGTGGATTAATTAATTCAGCTCGTATAAAGTTTGAATTTGAATTGAATCCATCATCAATCAACGCCTGAAATCTCAGACACGTCCCTCCATCTTTTCTGAAAAAGCATGAAAACTTTCGCCTCCTGAAAAGTGACGACATTGTGAACAAAGCCCGACACATACTGTACCAACTATTGCAGGTCTGCAACTCTGATTGCTCACCTGCTAGTTGCTGCAACAACTCTTCACCATTCCCTGCTCAGTATCAGTTGAAGAAGAAGTCCACAGATAGCTCCAGGCATTTAATGCATTCAACCTAATATAGTTGTTACTCACTTCGTCTTCACCAACGATCTCAAAAATGCCCAAGCTATAAATACTGCCATTAAAGACTGAAGAAAAACAATGCTCTGAATCTCTTCAACAACATCAAGTCTTATACATTCAGTGCATTCAAAGAGATCATTAACTGATCAAAAAAGTCCTCAACAACAACAAGAAGATCTGCATCAACTGTTAATCATTTGCTTCTTATTGTTGTAACCCTTTACTATTCTTCTGCACATTTGAATATTATGTTTTCCCACATATTCAAATTCCCCAAACCCAAACACAAGTCAAATATTTTGTACATGATCCATTGGACATTTCTGTAATAGAACTAGTGGAATAAATAGTGCACATTTAAATCCAAGGTTGACTGCCTTGGTGGTGGACGTAGCACTCATTATAGTGCGAACCATCTCAAAATACTTGCATCATTCTCTCTCTATTGATTACTGCTTTAAACTGTCATTCTTTCCTTTAACTTATTCCTTCGGCAACAGACTTAAGTATTCAGTTAAGTCTACCAGTAGTACTTCACCGGCAGACTTGAACTGTCTTCCTTAACAAGACTTCCGCTACTTCAATCTTCTTAATAGATTACAAGTGCTTGTTCTAGGATTTACTTAAAAAGTTTTTAGTGTTAAATAAGTTATTCAACCCCCCCCCCCTTCTAGCTTATTATTGTGCCCTTTGGGACTAACAATAGCCAATCTAGTAAGATGGCTCTCATGAACAAGTTTTTTTTTTAATACAACTCAGATTTGTTGATTTTAGGAATAATCGGCTTTTGGAAATGATTGTTTTTCATGTATAGCCGACCCATAAAGATGGCTCTCATGAACAAGGTTTTTTTTTAATACAACCCAGATTAGTTAATTTTAGGAGGAATCGACTTTTGGAGATGGCTGTTTTTCATATTTAGCCAACCCAGAAATATGACTCTCATGAATAAGTTCTTTTTTTTTTAATACAAACCCATATTGAAAGTATGTTTTTTTGGGTAAATCATATTATGGGAAAATTCAACAAAATTCTGGACATGGTTACAAAATTCTTGACAAATCATATTCTGGAAACCTAGGGAAGGTAGTTGTAATAATATAAATTAAAGAGGCGGGTTAGTTGCAATTTTGAAAAAGGGGGGCTGCGGCTATGTAGTTTTATATTATAGTTTATATCCTATTTTAGTTTTATGTCACTTTATTGTTTAGTTTATAAGAATTGCAATTTAAATGTTAATAGTTAATCACGTAGATATTAT
Source organism: Codonopsis lanceolata (assembly GCA_013146195.2). Lineage (NCBI taxonomy): Eukaryota > Viridiplantae > Streptophyta > Magnoliopsida > Asterales > Campanulaceae > Codonopsis > Codonopsis lanceolata. The sequence goes on from CM028380.1 coordinate 138,197,975, forward strand.
TTGTTATTATTATTTCACAAATAATTTAATTTATTTAAAATTAGTATTTGTTAATAATTTGAAAATGATTTTTCTACCATTAATATTTTTTAGTAATAATTATGGATGTTTATTTTTGTGACTTGTGAATAATTATGAATAAAAACAAATTTACTTACGTAGATAATTATAAATAATTGTTATTAATAAATTATAATAAATAAATACAAGTACATAGATAAATAACAAATTAGTATTTATAATAATTTGTTATTTGTTACAAGTACATAGATGTAGATAATAATTATGAATAAAACAAATATAATTACGTAGATAATTATAAATAATTGTAATTAATAAATTATGTTAGTATATTAAATAAATACAAGTATGCAAATGAATAATATAAAGTTAGTATATTAATAATTATGAATAAAACAAATATACTTATTATGAATAATTACCAATATTTAATAGTTGATAGAATATGTAATTATGTATATATTTTTAAAAATTTCATTAAATGTGTTTAATTGTTATTAATTTTTATTATTTGTTAGATGTCAGGATTTGGTGATCGTGGCCGCAGTGCTAGAGGAAAGAGACCAGCAATAGAATATGACAATGATGCTCTTCATGGTTATACTAATAGTAGATTAGAGGGGTGACGTGTCAGTGGATCTGCCGACGAAGGGGACCGAATGTCCCAAGTACCCATGTCCCTAGTGTTGGCTTTGTACACACACCTACAATGAGTGGGGCATCTATCGGCCACATGCATGACGTGGAGAGACATTTGCTTGAGTCGTCTTGTTGTTTCTCACTGTATCTTAATTTGCATTTGCTCATTTATTACTATAGATTATATACTTAGTGGCTAAATGGGCTGCGTACCAGCTAGAGTGGCAATTGTGTATAGAGCTTTGCCTTTAGAATAGTTTTTAGACTTCAGAGGTTTCGGCAAGTCCTCACCAGAAGACTTCGGCAAAGGCTTCACCAGCAGACTTTGTCTGCCTTCGAAACAGCAGTGTGACATGTTGGAGGATGTCCAGCTCAACAAATATTTAGAGAAATATTAATTCAGATATTTACAATATCAGTTTGAATTAATCCATCAATTGATTGACTCCAGAATTCAAGGAACACACCTCTCCAACTTTTCCGAAGAAAGAAGACTTTTGCCTCATGAACATGACATAGCAGGTATACAGTCTGACACAAACAGACTGTACCAGCTACTGCAGGTCTACAACTCTGTTTGTCGCCCACCTGCTAGTTCTAGCACCTAGTCTTCTCCATACCTTGATCAGTCCCAGATAAAAATGAAGTCAACAAAACAGCTCCTTACATTTAATGCATTCAATCTAATAGAGTTGTTACTCATTTCGTCTTCACCAACGTGATCAAGAATGCTCAGATATAAATACTGTCATTGAAGACTGAAGAAACCAATGCTCTAAATTTATTCAACAACATTAAGTCATCTTACTCAGTGCATTCAAGAGATCATAAACTGATCAACGAAGTCCTCAACAACAACAAGAAGATCTACACATTAACTGCTACTTATTTACTTTTTTGTGTTGTATTCATTCACTATTGTTCTGCACCGTGAATATTATGTTTTCCAAATATTCACTTCCCCCACCCCCAAACACAAGTCAAATATTTTGTATACGATCCATTATAGATTTCTGTAATAGAACTAGTGGAAAATATAGTGAACTTTCAAATCCAAGGTTGACTGCTTTGGTGGTGGACGTAGTACTTTTTATAGTACGAACCATCTCAAAATACATGTGTTCTTGGTGTTTGTTTACTTACAGTTTTATATTGTTATCTGTTGTTTAACTTATTCCTTTGAGCATCAAACTTCAGTAAACAGACAAGTCTACTGGTAGTGCTTCACCAGCAGACTTAGTATGTCTTCCTTACAAGTCTTCCGTTACTTCAACCATTTCAATAGGTTATTAGTACTTGTTTTAGGAACTCTCACGAAAAGTTTTAAAGTGTAACTAGGCTATTCAACGCGCCCCCCCCCCTTCTAGCCTAGTATTGTGCCCTTTGGGACTAACATATCTCCTGGAGTATTTAGTCGCGGATATAGTTATCACAAACATGTCGAGGAGGAGGATGAGGATGATAGAGACGAACCCTCAGGTCCCGGTTATAAGAATGAGGATGACGATATGGAAGAGGAAGCGTATGTACTTGGACCAGGGTCCATTAGACGTCATGGTAGTAGAGAAGGTTAAGGATATTGAGGTGAACGGCCAGGACCTTCTCATGGTCGATGACCAGGTGGTGATAATGCTTGCCCGAAGATACTAGATGTACTAGTTGGTTTTCATGGCCATGTCACACGTGCAATATGGAATGAAAAGGTATATTTTACTATTTTTTAATGTATTTATGTTATTAATTTTGTATAAGTATGATAATGTTTTTTTTTAACAGGAAAGGGAGTGTTAAAGCATAAACCACATGCCAAACGGTTAGATAAGTGGATTGTTATGAACAACCTTGCTAAACAGTATATTCGCCATACATGGTTGATTCAATTATGTGATTCCATGTTTCATCACATTAACATGCCCTTAATCTCAGTATTTGTTGAGAGATGGCAGCCAGAAACTAATACTTTCCATCTCCCATTTGACGAGATGACCGTGACACTCCATAACGTGTATCATATCTTAAAGATTCTCGTGATAGGAGAGGCCCTAATCCAAAGGGAACAGTTAGGGCTGTTAAATCAGATTTAATGGACCTTCTTGGCATGAACTTGGATGAGTTGGATGGTCACCTTAAATCGAGCGGCGTTAAGTTGAAAATGCTACAAGAACGTCTATCTCGTTCTTCAGCTACGGCTAAGAATATTGCAAAGGGGTATATATTACATTTGCTTAGGGCGACCTTGATCGTGGATAAATCTCAAACCCAAGTTAGCGTGCATTATTTGCCATTCTTGAGGGACATCGGACACATTAAAAGCTATGCCTGGGGTGCAGCTAACCTAGCATTCTTATACCGTCAACTTGGTATGGCATCCTGGGCTGACTGTAGGCAAATAAGGGGGTGCTTGACTTTGCCATAGGTATGTAAATGATTTATGTATACGTAATTCATGATTTTATTTATTTTTTAAAATATTATTTATGTTTACATGTTATTTGACTATTTTTTCTAAAATTAAGAATTGATAGGCGTGGATATATGAATACTTCCCTTCATTTAGACCGGCTGTAGACACTCCAATTTTGTACCCCTAATTGTAACATTCTATAAAAATGTTAAACCAAGTCAAAATGACTAACAGACGTTAACTTTCAGGGGATCCAAAGTGTCAAAGGAGGAATCAGAAAAGGGAAAGAGCAAACAATGCACAGCAAGGGGGGGAAGTGAAAATTCTCAAGGCATAAAACCATTTTGGGTGCCACCCCATACCAAAGTGGGTGCTACCCCAAAAAACTGCAATAGGCCGCGCCCATTTTAGGTTTTAGTCCAGTTGTTTTCCTTCTAACGTACAACCTTTTCAGTGTAAGGTACAACACTTTCAAGCACAAATGCAAAATATCTGCAGCCTTCCTTCGGGGTTAAGTCTGCTCAGCCTATAAATAGAAGGCTTCCCTCATTGCAAAAAACGAAAGAAAATTTATTACAGAAAAAAAGAATTTTACGGAGAGAGTTTTACATAGCAGAAGCGATATTAAGTTGTAGAAATTATCATTCTCCCCTTTAGGCTGAGTGATCATCCATAAACACCTATAACCACCATCCAAATAGAAACCTAGTTAACCAATTAGGTTCTCACCCTAAACTCGGCTCCAAAAAGCCGCCAACGCAGCCGTTACGCCGCCAAAATTCAGACACGACATCAACAAAAATAAGCAAAAACAAGCAGTTACTCCGCCCGAATAAAAAGGTAGAAAGCAACAAACACAACAGTCACGCCACCCAAATTTCGACGTGAAAATGAACAAAAGCAAGCAATTATGTTGCCTAAATTTCAACAACAAACAAACAAACAAAAAGACTTTCTCTCCCGAAGAGGATAAAGCGAGCACACCCAAAAGTCTGCCTAAGTAAAGTTGTCCTGGGTATAAACTCTCACGCTTCAAGAGGTAGGTACCAAATTTATTTTTATTTATATCTAATAATATAATAATGATATAATATAAAATAAGACATTAAGTGATACCGCTCAAATTTCGGCGTGAAAAGGAACAAAAGCAAGCAGTTACGCTACCCAAATTTCAACAACAAACAAATAAACAAAAAGACTTTCTCTCCTAAAGATGACAAAGCAAGCACACCCAAAAGCCTGCCTAAGCAAAGTTGTCCCGGATATAAACCCTCACGCTTCAAGAGGTAGGTACCAAAGTTATTTTTATTTTTTTCTAATAATATAATAATGATATAATATAAAATAAGTCATTATGTTGATATAATTTTTATTATAAATAGCTATAAAATAAGTTGTTATTATAATCTAATTTATATATGCTTTCTTTGCAATTCTAAAATGTAGTTGTTACAAAAACATTCCCTATATATATATATATATATATATATATATGTTTTATTTAGATTAAATATATAAAAATATCATATTTATCTAAAAACCCATTTTGACACCGAAAGAACGAGTTGGGTGCCTAACCCCTTCCTAACTCGTAAATTAGCCTTTGAACCCTTACATTCTGGTATATTTGGTTTTTCTCTATTTAATCCATAAAATATAGGTGACGACTCTATAACACATTTTTGAGTCCACAACAAGACCAAGCGCATTCTACGCGCTTCGAAGTTTTGAGGCCGCTCGCTTTTCAGTAGCGAGACAGGTTCGAAACGGGGTTCTCACACCAGCGACCAGACTGAGAACCATGGATGCCTTCCAGCGAAAAATTGGTAAATGGTCTAATTCACCCATCAACCCATTTTAGTATAGAACAATATAGATCTTTCCTTGATAAACTCATAAGCAACAAGGTAATAAATAACTTCTCCTAACTTTTATTAATATATATACGTAGCAATTGATAATTTTCAATAAATGATTATTTCAAAATTCACAAATTCACAATTTCACATACCTATTTGTTGTTTCGGCCCAAAAATGCAAGTAATTTTTTGTCCATGCAGTGACAATCTTGTGCATATATGGCCTTAACCATTCCTTCATGACATAATTTAGAAGCCTCGTGTATTTTTTCTATTTTTCATGCATTTCATTTATCTCACCCATAAATTGTTCCTCCGTAACTGATTCTACTACCTTCTTCCATCTTCTACAAAATCCTTGAACGAACTCATCTTTCTATATTATCAACCTGGCATATTTTCCACATCCTTGTCTATGTGTCTTCTACATACCGTATGCGTTGACTCTGGAAAGAACTCTTAAATAGCATGCATTAGGGTCAATTCCCTATCCGTGATTATTACTTGTGGTGGTGCACAATCTCCGATCAAATTCCTCAGTTTTTTTAATGCGCACCTGAACGTCTTAGTGTTCTCGTTCTTTAGAAAGGTAAATGAAACGTGAAAATTGTGTCTCGTTGGTGAAACTCCAATCACTTGGAGTAAAGACATGTCATACTGATTCGTTTTGTAAGTGACATCCATGATTAGAACAAAAGGGAACCACAATAATAAATCAACGGTCTTCGGGTGGGAAAACATAATATCACTGATAATTCTGGTCCCAACCTCAAACCGAATATAATGAATATAACGATGCTCCTTTATCAAACTAAAAAAAATATTCAATTGTGTCATAATCTCCTATCTCCTTCATTCTAAGACTTTGCACCATATTATTTGCTTGCTTAATTAAACCTACTAAGATTTTCCGGAAATTCTTTTTTAAGTTGGCTGAGTAGGGTTTTTCAGTTTAACATTTGCACTCCTCAACTGCTGCACTCAATCAATCTCACATGGTTTCAACTTCGACGCAGATATGTGCCATACAGTGTCATCATCGAGTGGATGGTTGTGTCTAGTTCTATTATCACAAATCCTAACTTTCCAACCACCAGAGGGAAGACTTACAGCTACCACCCAAAATAGACACTTTTTTTGTGTTTTTCTTTACTAATTCATCTACATCTCCCTTACATGTATACCTATAGTCACCATTGTTCTCACAACAAACCATACATTTTTGCATTCATCCCTTGAATTTGAGTGTCTCATCACACCCCCAAAAAAAATTTGTTACGTTCCCCGGTATCTCTAAGCCACTTTTCAATCTCAACACGACTTTCAAACACTTGATCACTTCAAAATATATGCCTAAAATCCGGAAAATTTCCTACGTTACTTTGTTCCTACATATTAAAACAATTATTAACTTTGAAATTTATTTTACACATTTTTAAAACAAGTTATAATTACATAATATTTAATGACAATATATAATAATTATTTACCATTTATTAAGAAACTACTTTAGATTTATCAACAAATTAAAACAATTTAATTAAAAAACTATAAATATAAAAAGTACAGATACATAACTAAAACCTAACATCTTCCCCCCTCCCTTTTGAAAACAATACAACAGACCCACCCTTTCATTTATTTAAATCCTATAGGCCCCCTCTCGTTTCCAAAAATATATATCGACCCCCTTACTTTATCCAACAACTAGCAGCCCAAAACCCAGGAAAGGCCGGACCTTCCTTAACAGTCATCCCAAAAAGATGGCTCTCGTTGAATCATAGTTATCAGTATCACTAGAAAGATGACTTCTTCTTTTTTTAGGAAAAATTGCGGATCGGTTCACTTTTTAAAGTTTTTAATCGCTACAGTACCCTCTTTTTTTCAACCGAAAAAGTCACTTTTGGTGACAAAATGACTACGATACCCTTAATGAACCGTATGCATACTAAGGAGGTCATTATTTTAAGTAATGATATCCTTACCACTAGTGTTACAACTTGCATACTAAAAGGCAAAGTTGAAAAGTCAACTATGTATTTCTCAAGGCAAGTTGTAACACTAGTTGTAAGACTAGCATTACTCCATTATTTTTGCACCGCGTTATAATTAAACTATGCAATTAAACTATTGAACCGTTATGCAAAAATTAATGCAATGAAATTTGTGAATCGCGTTTCAAAAATAAACTAGGAAATTAAACTTTGAACCGCGGTGCAAATATTAATACAATGAAATTTATGAATCACGGTACAAAAATAGAATAAGAAATTAAACTTTGAATCACGGTGCAAAATTGATGTAATGAAATTTATAAATCGCGGTGCAAAAATAGACTAGGAAATTAAACTTTTAACCGCAGTGTAAAAATAATGTGATGAAATTTATGAATTTGCAGTGCAAAAATAAACTAGGAAATTAAACTTTCAACCGCAGTGCAAAAATAATGTAATGAAATTTATGAATCGCGGAGCAAAAATAGACTAGGAAATTAAACTTTGAACTGCGGTGTACAAATATTATGTAATTCAATTTTGCACCACGATACAATAGCATAAAAACCCCGTTTACATCCTCCACATTCTTCTTCAATCTCTTCCGTCGTAAGCCTTCTTCTCCCTCATCCTTCTCTACCTTCGTCCCAACTGAATAATCCTTCAACCCAGCACAAATCCATTATAATTTCGTATTTCATGAATCAAAAAACTCGTTTACCTTTAACGCCTCCGAATCCCCACGAAGGGGCGCTGTCCCCTCAACCCCTACGACCTGACCGGGCAGGTTGATCCCCGTTTCATTGTGCACAATCGTGATTTTCGAATTCAAAGTGTGTTGCCAAAGCTGTTGAAGAAGACGATGACATTTTTGGAATAATATTTCAAAGGTGGTCTTTTGCGGTTAAAAAAAAGAACGATGGACTTTTGGGATTAAAAATTTAGAAAAAGGGACCAACCAGAATTTTCCCCCCCCCCTTTTTTTTTAAATCATAGAACCGGCCCAGAAAGATGATGTTATTCCTTGAAAGTCATCCCAGAAAGATGGCTCTCATTGAATCATAGTCATCCTAGAAAAATGATTTTTTTTTTTTTAAAAATCATAAAACCGGCCCAGAAAGATGGCTCTCAATGAATCATAGCTATCCTAGAAAGATGACCCTTTTAAAAAAATCATAGAACCAACTAGAAAGACGATGTTCTTCCTTAAAAGTCATCCCAGAAAGATAGCTCTCATTGAATCATAGTCATCCCAAAAAGATGGTTGTTGTTTTTTAAAAAAATAAAAAATCATAGAACCGACCCAAAAAGGTGATGTTTATCCTTCAAAACTATCCAAGAAAGATGGCTCTCATTCATTCATAGTCATCCCAGAAAGATGTATCACCTTTATTAATAACCTACCTGGAAAGATGGCTCTCTCTTTTTTTAACCTTTTTGTTTATTTTTTTGAAAAATATTATATACACAATGCAAGTAAAATTTGACAAGTTGGACGTAAAATCTACCGTAACATGTGTGTCTTCTGTGTGCATATCATTAGTGTTAGAATTTATATCATGTGTGCGTATCGTTCTTGTTAGAATTCATATCTACGTTGTTTATTTTGGAGAAATTTCTTTAGAGTATTGGGAAGTAAAAAAGAGAAGAGTGAAATTGTTAGAAAGATTTGGGTTGGGTTAAATAGGATTGTTGGGGAGATTTGATGAGAATATTTTGGATAAATTTCCAGCATTGCTCTTCCCAAAATCTCAAGATTTTCTGCAAATGTTATAACATTGGAAAACTTTTTGGACACTTTTATGTTTTGATTGGACATACAACAACACATCAAATCATATTGCTGGAAAAATCTCATAATTCAATCGTTCTCAATTTGTTGAGTTACTTTATCTCATTTAAATTCTTAAGGGCAAAATAGTATTTTTACCACTTGCGTGCATTATATTAAGGAAAAGGTGCGTGCTATATTAAGCACCCCTTGAACAATTTGAAACAAATTACCATAAACAATTTTTGAGGAACTTCTACAATTAGTTAAGAAAAAAAAAAGGCTTGGTAGAACAAAACAAAATATGAACCATTGTGGATGTCCTAACGCCTTCTCTGAATGGACCCCCATTTCCCCTATTTTTGTGTGATTTTCACACCATCCCCTCTCAACCAGTTTTTTTTTTCGAGAAGAGGCGGCACCTGGCGATTTTATTAATAAAATAAATAAGGATACAAACTTGAGGGGGACAACCAGCCTTACCCTTATAATCGGGGGGACAAAGGAGCCTTACCTCGAAAGAGAAGAAAATACAAAGGCGAATAAGAGACCTAAGGAACACAATAAGGAGAGAACAAAAAACAAGAGCCATTAAACCAGCCTTAACGAGCTAGGAATGCAGCCAAGACGATTAGCAGCCTTCAAGTGAACAAAGAGATCTTGCTTGATGAGCCTTATGACTTGAGATGAGGAAAGAAGAGAGCCATCAAATATAGCACAATTCCGATGCTTCCATAAATGCCAAAGAATCAAAGAAGGGATAAGAATATGAGAAGCATTTGATTTAGAAGCTAACCACCAAGAGAAGCATGCTTGAGGGATAGACAACCTGTGAGTGTGGATGCTGCAAACATTACTAAAATACCTCCAAACCTCAAACGCAGTGTGGCTGTGAAGAAACACGTGAGAAAAAGTTTCAGCGAAACCTGTTGGGCAGCAAGCACACTTTGAAGCTAGAGAGAATCCTTTAGATGAGAGGGCTTCATCTATGGGAAGCTTGAGCTGAAAAAGCTTCCAAAGAAACACACTAATGCGGCTGGAGATATGCTTGGACCAAATGAAATTAGCCGAAAGAATAGTCGATTGATGACGCCGAATGGTCTGCCAGGCTGAAGATAGACTGAAGAGACCATTAGAAGAGGCTGCCCAAACTGCCGAATCAGGATTATCAGAGAGAGAAATCTGTTGGGAATAGATGTAATTTATGGCCGAAAAAGGAAGAAAGTTAGGAGCAAAATCATGTAGAACCGAGCTGGAAGCAAACAGGTCACGAACTTGATCCAATGAACAGCTTGTCGGTCTGGACAGAGATATATTGGGCAGCCACTTATCAAGCCAAATAGAGCAATAACCATTACCGATATTCCATAAAATGAACTGCTCGGCCACTGGTCTGATGGCAGTCATGCGCTGCCAAATATGAGAACCATGAGTAGAGGCAGCACAAGGATGAGACCTCAAACAGTACTTTGCTTTGAAGAACCTAATCCAGAGACTGTCTTGAGTCCGAAATTTCCACCAGAGATTTATAGAATAGGCTTTTATAATATCACCCATAGATCGAATGCCCAAACCACCTTCCTTAATCGGGGTACAGCATTTAACCCAAGCCACCCAATGCAATTTCTGTTTGGCCTCAATCTGACCCCAGAAAAAATTAGCTAACATGGACTCAATTTGATTAACCACACCAGCTGGAGGATCAAGAACAGCTAAAAGATATACAACCATGGATTGAAGAACATGATTAATCAATGTAATACGACCGGCAGCAGAAAGAAGATTGCCCAGCCAAGATTCAATTTTGCCTCGAATTTTAAGGAGAATGTTATCAAAATATTTCTTTAATCGCTTCCCCACGTATAGCGGACAGCCCAGATAAATTAAAGGAAGAGGCTTCCAATTAAAACCCAATCTTCGAGCTATGTTAGATCTGCGACTAGATGAAAGAGAAGGGCTAGAAACAAAATTACTCTTCGAACAATTAATTTTCTGACCCGAACAGCTCTCATAAAGAGAAAGAAGCTCACGATGTTTCCTTAAAGAGGGACCAGCGCCATTACAGAAAATCAAAATGTCATCCGCAAAAGCTAGGTGCGAGACAATGGGGCAACCACTCTGCGTAGAGAAACTGCAGTGACGAGAAGAGTAATGAAGATCATTTAAAGCGCGGCTAAGAACCTCCGCAGAGATAATAAAAAGAATAGGAGAAAGGGGATCTCCTTGCCGCAATCCACGAGTAGAGTGGAAGAAACCAGAAGCTTCTCCATTTATAAGCACCGAGAACCAATTGTCTGAAATCAGACGCCACACAAGATCAATAAAAGTCTCGCTAAAGCCAAATTTCCGAAGAACTTTAATAAGGTAAACCCATGAAACCCTGTCGAAAGCCTTAGCCATATCCAATTTAATGGCTATATTTGACCCAGCCACTTTTTTCTTGATGTGAGACATCCGCTCCTGAGCTAATAAAATATTATCATGAATCACCCGGCCTTTAACAAAACCACTTTGATTCTCAGAAATGATAGATGGAAGGATTTTCGCCAAACGACTAGAAAGAATCTTAGAGATCACTTTATTGCAAAAATTGCATAAACTGATTGGCCGGAAATCTTGAAGAGAAAGAGGATTTTCATGCTTCGGAATAGTGGCTATCAATGTACTGGACCAAGAGCGAGGAAGCTGGAACCCAGCAAAAAATTCGAGCACAGCCTGAAAAAAGTCCGCACCAATAACATCCCAACAAGCTACATAAAATTGGCCAGTAAATCCATCTGGACCAGCAGCACTATCTCCACTTAAATTCTTAATAGCGGCAAAAACTTCCTCCATAGAAGGAAAGGAACTAAGATTTTTATTCGTATCCTCGGAAATAAGCAAAGGAATTTTATCCAGCAAGTCATTGTCAGAAACAGGATCCGCACTCAATTGAGCCTGAAAATAATTAATAGCTTCCTGTTTAATAGCCTCAACATCAGAGATAAGACTTCCATCCGAAGCTTGAATGCTATGAATATGCATTTTACGATGAGATTGAGAAACAGATGAATGAAAGAGTTTAGTATTTCCTTCTCCCTCTTTCAGCCATTTAACACGAGCTTTTTGCTTCCAATACTCCTCCTCTATGTTAAGATAATGCAACAAATTAGCTTGAGCAAGATGAAGACAAGCCCGATTTTCATGTGAATGGTTTTCTTCATAAAGAATTTCCATAGCCTGAACCTCCCCTTCAGCATTTTTGAGATGTTGAAAAATATTCCCAAAAGTAGTCTTGTTCCAATGATTAAGAGCCTGTCGAGTGTTCTCGGATAGTATCTAGGAAAGAAGAATGTTTCGTCCAGACATTAAGAAACCGGAATGCTGATTTTTTTTGAACTCCATTTCTAGTGATTGTAACCCGACAGCGAGTATGAACACGTCCGAACACGCGTTCAAGTGAGAAATAGTTGTGTGAAAAAACTGATCTTGCCAAGCTTGGTTACATAAAATTCTGTCAATCCGCTGATGTATGATAGCATCCCCTTCTCGTTTGTTCCACCAAGTAAAAGAGCTGCCCGTATACCCAAGATCTGTCAATCCCGCAGAAGTGATACAGTTATGAAAATCCAAGGCTCCTATTCTGTCCCAGCCATTACCACCTGACTTTTCTGAAGGAGAAAGAACAATATTGAAATCACCCCCAACAATCCAAGGGGTATCAGAGAAGGATCTGCTATGATTCACTAAATCAGCCCAAAGAGCATGATGCTCGGCTACCGAACATTTAGCGTAAATACAAGAAACTATAGCTGCAGAGGACCAAGAAAAATGCTGCAGTTGAACAGTTAAATGTTGAGAAGATTCGAAAAGGGCAGTGCATGTATATGCAGCCTTAGCAAAAATCCAGATTGAGCTGCAGTGGTTAGAAGAGCTAAATCTGAATTTAAGACGACGAGCAATAAGCTGAACTTTATCCGAGGCAATCATGGGTTCAAAAACTGCAATTAAGGAAATATTGTGTAATTTAATGAGCTGCTTAAGACGAGATACAGTTGGGTCGTTACCTATCCCGCGTACATTCCAGAATAGCATATTAACAGCCATGAGAAAGATTGGTTTGTTGATCTGAAGAGGGCTTAGCTTGAGCCTGAGATCGAGTTTGTCTATCTGAAGGAGGAATAAATCTGTTCGGTTTTTTAGTGATCGTAGGAATGAAGCCCATATCCTGAAGAGATTCAGCATTGTCCTCATTCAGCTCTTCTAAAATAGCAAACCGATTTGGAGAGACTACAGGTTCTGGCAAATCCTGAATAGCTTCAGTTTGACCCTCAACATTAGGAATTTGATCCAGAATGGAATCAATATCTTGAATAACATCATTTAAACTGTCTCGAACAGAATGATCTTTGGAGATCTCCTCAAGAATAGGCGGACTGTTTACAGAATTATCTCCTTGAGGGCTCAAAGTTTTGTCTTGGCTGGGACTTTCACCTTCGTTACAATTGTCTTGACTGGGACTTGCACCATCATTGCAATTATCTTCAGCAATATTTGGACTGTGTTCAGAATTATCTCCTTGAGGCTTTTGGAAAGTTTCAACCAACGGATCCAATTCAACAGTTGTATTATCTTGGGAGTTTTCAGTCACAGATTGCGGCTCATTAATATTATTAATGACAGATTGACAGCCGCCACAGTTGGGCTTTTAATATTGCCGGGAGTAGAATCAACTAGGACAACCTTTCCTTTGTCCAGTTTTTTTGGAGTCCAGCGCATATTAGATCCCGAAGGAGCCTTAGGATCTTGCATGGCTGGTTTACTAGGTTGGGGAATATCATTTGATTGCATGGCTGGTTGAGAGTTACTTGGCTTTGTCGAAGTAGACATTGTCGGGTTTTTAAACTTACATGATTCAACAGCGTGTCCTTGACGAAAGCAGTGGGTACAATAATTTAGAAGATTTTCAGCTTCCAAAGATTGCCAGAAACCAGAAGCTTGTGTGCCACTTTCAATCCAGACACGTTTAGGAACTGGTTTGAGCAGATCAATCTCCACACAAATTCGAGCAACACTTGGTCTTGTGAGATTGGTAGTGGCCTGATCTAACATCAATGGCTTGCCAAAAAGATTAGCAATGGAGAATAAGGCTGTTTTATGAAAAAGATGAATAGGGAGATTAGGGAGAGAAAACCAAACCGGGACTATCGAGCTTTCTTTCTCCGGACGAAAATCAGTAGTCCATTTAAAACACGCATAGGATAACGGCCCACATACCATTGATCTTTGATCCAAAGACGTTGGTAATCCTCATCGTGATGAACTTGGATGAGGATGTGTTTAGAATCAAGATGTCCAAGAGAAAAGGCAGCCTTTAGACCGAAAGTATGAAAGAGTTTGCGGGTGGATTCCATTGAAGGTCTGCCATGAGAGAACTTACCAATAAGTGTGTGTTGGAAGGGCTGAGCCAGATGATGAACAACCTCATCGGTAAGTTTCAAAGCTGGTTCCCCTTTATATGAAGACGGGGGAATCATAAAGGCAAGAGGGTTTGAAGAAGGAGGGAGAGGGGAAGAAGAGAGAACTTGCGCAAAAGAAGGGGGGTGATCCGAAGGGTTGGGAGCCGGCGCTGCCATGGCAGCCGCACCCAAGGATTAGGGCAACCAAGGAGAGCCGCTTAGAGAGAGAAATTTTTTACTTTCCAACTTAAGAATAATATAGTGCATTTATTGTACCAATGTGGGATGGGTTGTTAGCATTTGGACTGAGGTACTCTTTGCATGTTTTGGCATGTAATGCTCAAGCAGGAAGGAACTATGCTCTCTAGCATCAATCCAAGAACCTTGCAAATCTTAGTCATATTCTATTGAAGATGCTTAATAGGCATAAAAAGAATAGATCATGAGAAAAACACAGCTGAAGCTTATCTTTCAGATATAGCTCAAGCATCCAAATATTTAGATGTCTTTCTTCCTTCCCATAAAGAAAACTAGAAGGTGAAGCCAAACACTTTTTTTGCAGCGTCTCATATGTTCATATTCACCTTCACTATCAGATGTATATGCTGTAGGATAAGTGTACAATGCCTGTTACAAATCCGTATTCCTACGGTACAAGAAAAAAAAATCACTTAATAAGCTTAATTTGAAAACATGGTTCTTTTGCTGAATGGAGGGCTATATCATTGAGTCCTCACCCCTTTTTTGCAATATCTATTACTGGATAGTTTAGTAGTGGTGACATAATTTCTTTCAACCTTGTACTAGTAGAATGAGATTTTGAACAGATTAAACATAAACTAAAATGCAAACGTATAGGATCAAAATTTTCTCTCTTTCATCTGAAAGAAGATCATTCTATAAGTGCAAGGGGAAATCATTAATATAGGTTAATTCAAGTGATAAACTGATGCAGGCAGTCTCGCACTTGATTATCTCGACCGTTTGGACCGGGTGCGCGGAAAAGGGCATAACTTTTTACTCGGGTGGAGTTACGGGGCCCGCCGCATATCAAATCGAAGCTCTTGGAAAGACGGACAAAATTAACCTAGCCAAGCTCGATTACAAGCTATTTTTAAGGCCAAAAAACGTCATTTAAATAGGGTTACGAGCTATTGAAGTTTTTTTTAATTAGTTTCAGGTTTTTTTGTAATTTCGACAATTTATTGCTTTTTAGGGTTTTGAGCATATTTAAACACTTTTAGGGTTGTTTGAGAGGCAATTTTTGCCGTTTTATGAATAATACACTTTTTTTTCCCAATTCCGGTATTCATTGATTCAACGCGAATTGATGCCCAGATCGTGGTAGGTTTGTGAACCTCAACAAGGTTTGTAAGATCAACGCTGGTAGTCGTGCGCGACCTCAACAGCTTGATAGTTATCGTTACTCTTATTTACCTTCCGCTACATCATAAACTTGAGTTATGATACTGACAGGACTTTGAGAGTGGTCCTATGGTGTTGAGTGTTGAGTGTCAACATAGACACGTGGTGCTGGACACAGTGACATTCAAAATCCAATACACAAGAACATGGTCTTATATACTTTGGTTTTAGTTACTTTCATGTAACGTGTTGATTGAAGTTCACATTTTTTATTGTATGCTTAGTAGTTAATTTTAATTAGTTTATGTGTTGTATAGAAATGGATTCACCAAATCATGATGAAGATCTTGAAATGGATTCACCAAATCATGAGGGAGAGATAGCGTTTTTCTTGCAATGCATGTTGTTTGGTGGTGCTGTACATGCCTTCTACAACATGATGACTATCGCTGTTACCTACGCGAATGAAAATGGATTTTTCAAAAATGATGACAAGCGTTTATATACAATGTTTGATAAGATTCCGAGGCAAGTTGAAGAAATTAATAGGTTGGTTACAGAATGTGAAACGTCTTGCATCAACAACTTGCGAATGAATAGACGCACATTCATCCTCCTTTGTGATATGCTTAGGGATAAAGGGATATCTGACTCTAGGTATGTATCAATAGAAGAGAAAGTAGCTACATTTTAGCCATTCTTGCGCATCACAAAAAAAAATAGAATCATAGCATATAACATGAGGAGATCAGGACAAACTATTAGTAACTACTTCAACGAGGTCCTCAATGCAGTTGTGATGCTTGGTCCGCAATTGTTCGTAAAACCTGAACCTGAACCTCTGAACTCCACTGATTCAAGGTGGAACCATTTTGAGGTAAAGTAAATTAAACTAATATGCATATATTCTAGTTGTTACTTTGGAATTCATATATGTATACACACATATTTTTTATTTATGTGTAGGGTTGCTTGGGTGCGTTAGACGGTATGTACATTAGAGTGAACTGTGGCGAGGAAGCAAAGCCCAGATATAGATCTCGAAAGGGGGAAATAGCCATGAATGTGTTAGGGGTATGTGATAAGAATATGAATTTTATATTCGTATTGACCGGATGGGAAGGTTCGGCAGCAGATGGTAGAGTGTTACGTGATGCTGTTACCAGGCCAAATGGATTGAGGATCCCTCACGGTAAAATAATTGTATAGGTTTATTTTGTTGAATTAACCAACTTTTTTATAACATAGAAAGTAACTAAATAAAATTATGTGTCAGGCCAATATTACCTGGTTGATGCAGGATATACCAATGGACCAGGTTTTCTAGCACCCTATCGGTCCCGACGATACCACTTAGGCACATTTCGCAATGGAGAACCTCCAGAAAGTCCGGAGGAGTATTTTAACATGAAGCATGCACAAGCACGTAACGTTATAGAGAGATGTTTTGGCGTACTTAAGATGCGGTGGGGTATACTTAGGAGTCCTTCTTACTACCCTATACGGACCCATGGTAGAATAGTCATGGCATGTTGTATTTTACACAATCTCATTCGCCGAGAGATGGACATTGATCCATTTGAGGTTCTGCTCGACCAAAATGAGAATGCCACCAATGAAGTTAATGGAGATGCTAATAATGGTGATAATGGTGAAGAAGTTGAGTTTGTTGATTCAGTTGACACGTCAGATGAATGGACAGCTTGGAGGGACACATTAGCCCATGAGATGTACGATGCTTGGAGAGAGGCAAACTGAACGACACTATTCCTATGTCGTACTTGTCTTGTATTGGAATTTTGCTATATTTTGAGTTTCATATTGAATTTTAATTTATTACAAACATTTCTTTTTTTCCAGACATGTATTTGTTTTGAAGTGTTAATATGAAACTTCATTTAAACTTGATAGTATTGATGAACGTGATATAATAGCACTGTTATTATATGACATCTCAAAGTGCATGTGTCCATAAACTTGAGATTTGATTTTATTACTTATGTGGTTTGTTTATATTTCAATAGTTATGGCACCTCCACGTAACAAGTCCAATGATGATACCTCCCAGAAAGGAACCAGGAGGATATGGTCTGCGAGGGAGGAACAAGTGTTGATGAATTGTTTTTTAGATATAAACAATCATACTTGGAAGCAAGATGGAAATTTCAAGACTGGTTATCTTAAGCAACTTGAAGTGGATATAAAAAAAATTCAGGTGTGGATTTAAAAGCATACCCACACATCGAGTCCAAGGTAAAAGATTGGAAAAAATATCATGGTCTTATATCATCAATGGTGGGTCTCTCGGGATTTGGTTGGAGCAGCAATCACAACATGGTAACGAATGATGAAGATGATGTCTGGAATCACTATATAAAGGTATTATACTTTGTTACAACTAACAAATTCACATAACAAATATATGTCTAATTAATTCTTTTTTAATGTTCATAGAGAGATAAAAGTGTACGAACACTTAGAACGAAGTCCTTTCTGTTCTACCCTGATTGGTGCAAATTATGGGACAACGATAGGGCGACTGGAGAGTTTACTGAGACTCCTAATGATGCTGCAAATAACATACAACAAACTACTACTGATGTTCATGATTTAGATGCTCCTGAAGTGGGACTCGAGGACATAGACGCTTCAGTATGTGTTACTCAAAATAAGTTACCCAAAAAATCTGGACCAGAGCCCAGGAAGCGTAAAAGGATGAATGAAGAAATAGGTAAGGAATTAAACAAAAATCTGGAGAATGGTTCAAAAGCAATGGAACGAGTTGCAGATTCACTACAAGCAATGGTTGGTCGTTTCGGGCATGAAAAAGACCAAAGTAATAAGAGGGAGCAACTTGATGATCTACTTGAACCTCTTCGATTGCCTCTTACAGAACGTGTTGCCGTAGCATATCAATTGGCTTTGAAGCCTCACCTACTTGATGCCTTTCGTGGCTTTAAAAGTGATGAAACTCGCATGGAGATGGTGAAGTTGATTCTTAAAAACAATAGTAACTAGATTTCAACCCCACCCATGTAACGCTTAGGTTGGTGTCATTTTTTTGGATTATGTTGGTTTTTTTCTAGGATTATGTATGTTGATTCCACTTGATTATGTTGGTGGTGGTTTTTGGATTGAAGGTTGTTGATACTTAAAATTATACTGGTTTTTTATATATAAGATTACAGTTGCGTTGTTAGTATTTTATGGGAGGCATTTTAGATTATTTTGTAATAGCATGTTATTGTGAAAACATATTTTCCAATTGCTTTGTTGAGATTCTAGGGCAAGTGGGTTTAAATTTTTTATTAATTTTTATGGCTGGGTGGTTGAAATTATGTGGGATGAGTAGCCCAATTTTTTTTTTTGCCTTTAAAAGGGAGATATCAAGTTAAGAAACAAAAAATAAAAAATTAGATTTTAAATTTTTCTATCATAATTGTTCATATTTTTTCAAATTATACTTCTAATAATTTTGAAAAATATTCAATTTATGAATACATTTGATGATCGTATAAGGGTTATTGTTGGAAAAAATTAATAATACTAACTCATATCCTAGTGCTACCAAACATCAATATGATTAGAACATCTAATCCTGATGCTACCAAACATCATGTTATTATTTGAAACAAGATTATTAATCCTGGTGTATAATAGTGAGGGCGCTAATAATACCAGGATTAATAATAACGCTTATCCTAGTATGGCTACCAAACGGGCCCTAAGTGTTCAGTTACTAGCCTTCAAGGCTGGCTATATAAACCCCTCTGATAAGAGAGGAAAGGGTACATTCACAAATACTCAGGCCAAAACTCTATCAAAATATATATGCACATGTTTTGGTTTTCTGATTATTACGCCAGAGTGTTTTTGCAGAGAAAGCCCCTACCAATTTAACGTTTGCTTTGACAGTTTGTTGACAGATTTGGGCCTCATAGACATATAGATTGAAAGCCAGATATCCGTTCATTCAAGCCCAATGTATCTGACGTATTTAGATACATCAATTATTATTGAAAAATAATACAAAAAGTCATTTAAAAAAATCATGTTGAAAAGAACAAAAATTAAAATTTTCTATTCATAAATCTAATTTAGATCTTTTCACTTAAAATTTTTGAAAAAAACTTAAATTTTCTATACTTTTATGAGATTGTAGTAGTAATTGTAGTAGTCATGATTGTCAAAATAAAAGTAATAATAAAAGTATTGATTCTACTGCTATTATTATTGTTGTTGTTGTTATTATTATTATTATTATTATTATAAAAATACAATTTATCACCATTACATTTATTGAAAAAATATATAACATTCCAATCTTTTATTCTAATTACGGTAGTATAAACGTTAAGTTTTTCACTGTTCAGTATTAAAAATTCTAATTATTAAATTTTTTAGATAAAAGAATTATTTTTGAGATTTTTTTAGATATGAACTTTTATCCTCACACTTATTAACTATGTACGCAACCCATTTCACAACCGATATGAGATACCTTAACAACAATAATGTCAATATAAGTGTAACAAACAAAAGCAACAAAAAAAAAACCTTCAAACACTATTTTGCTCCAACAAAACGTACAAGTTATAGCATCAGAATTCAGAAGTCAAACAAGAGAAAAAAATAACCATAAAACTCCTTAGAGGGTTAAAATCCCCATGGACTTCGCACGTCTGATTCTATTTCTCGTCGTTGTTTAAACAATTCTCCATGTGGTTTCATGTATATCATATGATTCACGCTGCAATTTTCCTTTATATTAAAAATGAAAACCACTTAATAACATTGATGTGACAAAAATACAGCTTGGGTCATCCGTATGATGGGTAGGATTTTTAGACTTAATCTGCTTTTTTGAACCTGATTAAGATCACAAAAGCACCTTAGTGGATGCGTAATGTTTGGCCCCCGAAACCACTCCGGCGTGAGAATAAGTATCATGTGTAAAGTTATAAGATAATTTGACAAAGGTTCGAGGCTCAAGAAAGAGTGTGTACATTGTTTAGGTTTATGGATATGTATTTATAGGCTTTCAATGTCCTAGAATCCGTCTGTGATTCACTACCTTAGTTATCTAGTAGGATTAGGAGAGAATCCCTAGATTATAGATGTGATAGGTGGCTGACCGCTTGAATGCAGTAGCTGATAAGGCAGGTGTCCTGCTCGCACAAGGAAACCGTTTGACCTGTCTTGGAGAGCAAGTCTCTGAGATTCCTTACTCGCTGCTTGCTCGAGCGAGCAAGACTCTACATGGCTGTATGATGTAGGTCTGGTGAAGAGAAGTGTAGATCCCAGGCATGGCCCCTGGTCGGGCAGGTAAGGCCGCTGTTAGACCAGGTTTAGACGGGAGCTATAGTGTTCTATGCTCGGTACCTCCCTAGCTCTGTCCGCTAGGTTAGTAGGTCCCACAACATTTGAATTCGTAACTGACACGTGATGGATGCTCGTGCTTTGTCCGTGACCGGGTTTGGGTCGGACATATCAAACATACTAATATACTCCCTCCATTTCGGGCAAAAACTCTCGTTTGAAAGTCAAACTTAGACAAGTAAGTGCAGTTTAGCGGTAAGACGCTTCACCTATACCTAAAGATCGTAGGTTTGAGTCACCAAGAGGGTAAGTGGAGAACTACTACTGATCCTCTTACAAAAAATAAAAAAAATCAAACTTTAAAAAAATATATTTATAGTAGCTTATTAGTAATAAAAATGACACTTTCAAAACTCTTTAAGTGAAACATCATAAAATATAATACTCCCTCTGTCCCTGAATTATCGTCCTCCTTTCCTTTTTCATCCGTCCCAAAATAATTGTCCACTTTGAAACTTACCTTTTTAGAACATTGAAAGAACGCGATGCCACAGAAACTTAATATGGAGGATAAAGCACGCCAATGTTGCGTGCTGAATGTTGCAACAATGACAAGAACACCGTGAACCGAAAGTGTGTCTCGTAAAATAGCAAATGAAGTATTGTTTTGTGATTTGAATTCTAAATGCACTTAGTAAGACAGAAAATCACACAAAAACAATCTACAAGAATCAATCTTGTAGATCAAGCCTCAAGGCAACAAATTATATTAAACTCAAAATCTTTTTGAACCTTAACAGTTTACACAAAAATCTCACAAGATACAGAATCTTGGAGATCACAAAAACCACATAAACTATCAGACCAAACGTGGGAAGAAAATAATCAAAGACTAAAAACAGCTTCCAAGACCAATAACAGAAAACTGGAAGCACGAAACAACAGCTTCAGGAAACACAAGGCTGTGTTCCTGAAGATATTAAACTGCAGCAGGTATGTTCACAAAGAAGCTTCTCGTAACGATCGTTGATCTCTTCTCTTTAATTCAGCACACAAGAAATCTGGGATCAACTCTCTCTTTTCGCTTTCACGCATTTCTCCGACCAAAATCTACTAGAATGCTCTCGCTTCTCCATAACGCAAGTCGCTTCAAGCTACGCCTATATAGGCGCAATGTCTTGAAATCCAAGACACCAAGGAATCCCTGACATTCACTCGGAAAAACACCACATCCTACTAGGAAAGAAATTAAACCAACAAATATACAAGATTTGTTTCCTAATGTGATACCATCAATAACTAAACTTTTAAGCAAAGATTTAATTACCAAAAATATCACCTACCTCTAATAAAGAATCCTAATTAAATCCTACTACAATAATTCCAATATAAAATTCTATTTTGACCAAGAGAGTGAGAACAAGATAAATTAGGCAATGCCTAAATTACCCTTACAATCACCCCTTTGTTCGAGCATTCTTGGTCAAATTCACAAGACCTGCAAGAAGAGCATGATGAACATTTTCTGAAACAAAGATCATCAGATACAAGAGAGATATAATCAACTAACATCACCACCATCAACAACAAGTTACATGAATCTCAAAATGTCTACCCTAATTATTACGCATCAAATGAAGTAAATGTTTTACCAACCATCACCATCGCTACACACAAACGTAACCACAATACATCGATTATCCTTCGAAAATCATGTTGCACTAACATCATTACTTGCATCTTCAAAGATCACAACCTTCTCTCTTGTTGCAACCTCACCCCTATTTGACTGTAATGTTGCCCCAACCAGAGGAATAGCTGCCAGCAGCCCAAAGTAGTAAGAAAGGCCCGATGAGCAAAGAAGGTGAGAGAGTCTGGTCTCAGATAACCGCAGCTGCTCTTTGACAAAAACAACCGACATAGGAGCCGTAGAGAGGCAACATGGTGGATGTTGCAATCGATGTTGCAACATTCTGAGGAACAACAATAGGAACAACAGAACCGAAGGAGATGTATAGTATCGTGAATGGTAGGATCGTGAGAGGTGCATCCGAGCCGATCGGAGGTAAATTGACGAGCCTATCCCCTTTTAAAAGTTTGGAAGAAAAGTGAAGAGGCTCAAGAACGTGATAAACGAGTGGAGGAAGGAGGTTTATACCCTCGAGAGAGGAGAATACGGTACAGATACGAGAGAGGAAAGATAAGAGACCCTTGTCACCCCCCGCCAGCCATGGATGCAATTTTCCTAAAGACATATAGTCCAAGATCAAACGGCTTTTGAGAGCCAAGAAAATATAGGATTTTAGCATGCTCTTCGGTCACAACATTGGTGTTCTTTGAGGGAGACCAGTTTGCACAGCAAACTTTGTGCAAGAAGGCATAAAGAGAGGACAACCGAGAAGTACTAACAGTATTCCTTGGTGGCCAAAATGAAATACGACTCACCCGAAAGTTCACAAATGCACAAGTTGAGGTC
This sequence comes from Codonopsis lanceolata, assembly GCA_013146195.2. Lineage (NCBI taxonomy): Eukaryota > Viridiplantae > Streptophyta > Magnoliopsida > Asterales > Campanulaceae > Codonopsis > Codonopsis lanceolata. The sequence goes on from CM028380.1 coordinate 138,221,261, forward strand.
GACATCAAAATCAAGAATACCAGAAGGATGAGTACCGAGCATGGAATTTATGACTTTGGGAGAAAAAGAGTACCATCTACCTCTCACATAAACCTTCTCAAAACTAGAGTCACAAGCATCAACAATTCGTTTTTCCAGATTGGAATAAAACTCATGGATTATTTCGCGACAATAAGGGGCAGCAGATGAAATGGATGTCATAAGATGGCGTTCAGAAATATAGGCTGACAAATTATAAGACTCTAACAAAGAATCCAACACATTCCTCTCATCAATGATATTACGAGAAATATTGTATCTTTTAGATGCAGATTTAGATATAAAGGAAGAGGAGAGAGGAGTACCAAGCGTTTTTTTTTCGCTGGATGTTGCAACAATCGGCAACATTGAGTCGAACGAAAGCCGCCGGAAGATTTCACCGGAGACTTATCAGATTCGTCGCTGGCAGCAGGGGTACCTTTCGGAGTCGCATAGTTCTGATCAGAACTATCGTCAAATTCGGAGGAAGACGATGGACTAGGTGCGCTTGAGGAGGAACAGAGGGTGAGGGACCTGAGGAGGAAGCACGAGCCTTGGCGCAATCGGGTTAAATTTCGAACAACCTCTTCATCAATGGCAGATGGTCCAACTTTTGATGATTTTCGACGAAGGGGAGGAGATTCGTAAGGAATACTACCCTTGGGGACGGAATAGATAATCGTCATCCTCAACCGGTCTCGAATCGAGAAGAGGGTGGAGACACCGGTGACAGAGATGCTTCATGAGTTTGGGGAATCGAACTCGGCAGAGGAATGAAATCCTCATCATCCGAATCGCTTGTAGCTAAACCGGTTCCAAGAAGCCAGCCTCAACCTTATTTTTCTTCGCACCGAACATCGCCAGGGAAGGATCATCGTAGTTGGCCTGAATGCCCGCTGACGCTTGGGACCGCCGAGAGCTAGTTGCCTATTCGAGGAAAAACCGCACAAATCTCCGTGATTTTCAACATCTATGGCGCTACCTTTTTCCCCCGAAGAATCATAGTAAGAGGCTCGTGGACCGGTTGATATACAACCATGGCCTTCGAAGATCATCTCCGCCACGAAATTGGGCTCACGATGTCTTCGATGTTGCAACATTCGACCTCGAAACATTAGGGCTTTTGGAAGATGATGCCATTTATGTCGACTGAGAGAAGATCACAGAATGGTGGAGATGGAATTTTTGAGAGACGGACTGATACGAGACAGAGTCGCCGAGAAAATTTTGAAGAGATGGGGTGAACAATTACGCATATTCCAGAAGTAAGACTCACTAAACCTCGCCACTAATTGCAATTAGCCGTTGGTAATTAAAGGCGTGAACTGAACCGACGCACACTTCACAGCATTCAAAATTCAAACCACACAAGCCGACCAACCCGATGTAAGTAAGACATGAGTTTGCTCGCTTGAGACATGAGAGATATAAGACCAATTTGAGTTACAACCGATTTCAAACACATTTTTTTAAACGATCAAATATTTTGGGAATACACAAAAACATACTTAACCGAATTGAGACTCCACAAAGCATATAATCACGTAAACTCGCCCAGCTTCTAAACATGAAGAAACAACACAGAGAGTAGACAACCACATAAAATCATGACTTTGAGAACAAGACTCAAAGCGTGCATTAAACTTGATGGACGTACATTAAGAAAGCCGATATCATGCACCTATATGTCCTAAACAATATGTCTAAAATATGCAAAAGGAGAAAACAACCAAAAAAAATGCATATACACACAAGTGATATGTCTAGATCAACTGATTGCAGTTCCCAATGTTGCAACAATGGAAATCACATTCACCCAAAAATCGTGATTTTATGTTTGAATTTGCAATTTTTCTTTCACCAAATAACACAATTTCTCCCAAAAACATTATAGGTACTTTATTTCCCTATAACACTAGCTTTACTTTATTTCAAGCTAAAGACACCACTAGGAACCTTTCACACTATTTACCAAGGGTGGCAACTTTACATTTGATCGAATCCACGAGATTCGAAAATCCATAGTCCCAAAAGAAAGGAAGCCACAACCTTGTTCATAGGCGCTCTTTTCCGTTAGGTAGCTTTCACACTTTCTCAAATCGAGGAGTCAATTTAGTCAAGATCAACCCATGCAAGTCGAAACTTCATGGTACATTGACAAATTGCAGATCCTAAAACTTTTGAAAGGTAGCTCTTTCCTTTCAGGGTGCAAACGAGATTTCTCTCAAACACAACAACTTCTTGGGAGAAGGTGAGAAGAATTTTTACAACATAATCACGTAAATTTTGAATGAATCATTGCACATGCTCAAAGGTACTAAGTACAAACAGATTTGATCTAGTGTGCCCTCCTAGACAACAATGCAAGATGCCTAAATTTTTTTTTTTTTTTTTTTAAATGTGAGTGATTACATGGCACACATACCGAGAGATTTCCTAAGATTGATGAATCTCGAAATCTAGACTCTTAGTAAAGATATCACCAAATTGTTATCTGTACTCAACATGTTCAATACACACAATGCCTTGTTCAACTAAGTCTCTAATAAAATGGTGTCTTATATCTATGTGCTTTGTTCTTTTGTGTTGAACAGGATTTTTAGCTATGCTTATAGCACTTGTGTTGTCACAATACATGATTAAAATGTCACTATGCAATCCATAATCTTGAATCATTTGTTTCATCCACAAAAGTTGTGTACATGCACTACCAGCCAAAGAGCCTATATATCTCGATTCACTGTTGATAGAGCCACACAATTTTGTTTCTTGCTAAACCAAGAAATCGATTGTTTCCAAGATAAAAACATCCTCCGGTATGTACTTCTCATGTCATCAAAATCGCCAAGATCACCGAACCCAACCAGATTGGTGTTCGTATGCTTAGTATACCACAAACCCATGCCAAAGGTCTCACCAACATATCGAATGATTCTTTTGACGCTTTTAGGTGAGAAACCTGGGTTTGCTTGATACCTTGCACACAAACACACACTATGCATGATATCCGGACGAGTGGCGCTTAAATACAGCAAACTCCCTATCATACTTCTATACAAGGTAGGATCAACACTTTCTGATTTTTCATCTTTATTAAGCTTATCGGATGTACCCATAGGGGTTTTTTATGTTTTCCATTCTCAAGATCGAATTTCTTCACCAAGTTTAGAGAGTACTTGGCTTGAGAAATGAACATCCCTTCATGTGATTGTTTGACCTCGAATGCCTAAGAAATATGTTAATTCACCTACCATGCTCATTTCAAATGTGGATGTCATGCAATGCACAAACTTTTTCCAAGGATTTGGAGGTGGATCCAAACACGATGTCATCAACATAAATTTGAGCAATCAAAATATGTTGATCTTGTTTCTCGATGAACAATGTTTATCCACCTCTCCCCTTTAAACCCACTTTGTAAAAGGTGATCTCAGAAGCCTACCATACCAAGCTCTAGGAGCTTGTTTGAGACCATACAAAGCCTTTTTCAATTTGAACACATTGGGTTTATGGGGTCCTCAAATCCTTCGCTGTTCCACAAAAACTTCTTCCTCAAGAATCCCATTCAAAAACGCACTCTTCACATCCATTTGTTGAAGAGTAATGTCAAGGAAACTAGCAATTGCCGAAGTAGACGGATAGACTCAATACGGGCCATGTGCAAAGGTTTCAT
>CM028380.1:138225051-138274947 GCA_013146195.2 Codonopsis lanceolata
TTATATATATATATATATATATATATATATATATATATATATATATATATATATAAATTCAAAATATTCATCCTCGAGTTTAGGTATGGTAATGCTAGTCGTAGTCCATGAGGAGATTAGTGCAATGAACCGCATAGTTAGTCCGTAGATCCTCCTGAATTTACTTAATTTTGCGAAACTTTTACTTTTCTCCAAATTCTTCATGCACTCACACACCAATCATAACTATGGATTGATTAGAATAGTTTTATAAAGTTTATAACACCTATTTCACTTCAACAAGATATGCACAAGAATATGATGCATAGCCATTCGAACATGATTGTTGCATTAAATTGTAACTTAGGGTCAATTGCATGTTAGTTAGATCCCTTGGATTTTTCTCATTTATATATCTCAAGCACACTTTCGAACTGTACCGCATGTTAGTCTCAATTGTCCCTACCATCCTGCCTTAGCTAATGCTTATGTAAAACCAAAGGATGCTAAACACTCAACCCAATTCCCATAGTTGATATGATATTTTGTGTTGTCTTACTTGCTTTAAATACTATGTGAGCATTTGGCATTAAGAAATGACTTAGGCCATCTTTGGATCGTTAGAGCCTAAATATTCCCCGACCTATACTAAATATATCCCTAGTGTCCCTCTTTAATGAAAAGAATGGAGTGTGCTAAGCACACTATTTAAACCCCCATTCGCCATTCTATTACCCACATTAACTTAACCCTAAAAGCCTATACACTTTTAGCCTACCCTTTTGAGAGAGTAGGATTAATTGATTTTAGGAGGACCACTTCTTTCGCTTAGGCTATTTTTCTGTTTCTTTCCGTCGCCGAAAAAAAAAAAAATATATATATATATCATGTGTCGACGAAAAATGAAACGAAGAAGAAGAGTGTAAACAAAGATTCAAATGGAAGCATAGCTTTCAAGAGAAAATATGTTAGAAAAATTTCTGCCGATTAGAATGATGATATATTTTAGAAGAATATATTGCCCAAAACAAGTTTGGGGGAGAAGAAAACTTAAAAGTAACAAAAAGCACCCTCCACTTGTGGTCTTTGGTGTCCTAGCCTAAATAGGGAAAACTTCCTTTGCTTGGAAGTATGAGGGATAAAGGGTAGTCTTACTCTCTCACTTTGAATTCCAATCCTTTCCATCAAATCCCCAACACCTTGGCCTTACATTACAAGCTTATAAAGTCCTAATGATCTTCTTGCCAATGCTTATGTTGTTTTTATTGTCAAGTGAGTAACATGAAATTGATCACACACTTCATAATCATTATTATTCACCTTAAAGCTCACTGTGTTAGCATAATCTTAGCTATTACAAGTCATTGGGATAGAGAGCATTGTATGTCATACATAGAAGTGCATGGGATGGATGTATAAATCTTTTGAATCCTTGGGACCTTTCTCTGTCTCTGTAGAATCGACCGGTTTGATGGTAGATCTCATACTTCTTAATGCATGATTTTCTATTAAACTGTGATTTTCATATGAATGTGGTGTTTAGCTCAATAAAACTGCTTTTAGTTAAGATATTCTTTAAGACCGGTGATCACACACACGGAGAAATTAAAAGTAGTAGCAGTATTAAGAAAAGACTAGTTGGTTTTATATGACTAAGCCTGCATATATGTGGTGAGCACCAAACCGAGATTACATGCATGCCATACACTTATAACTTGAGATGAAGCCAAAAAGATTTTATGTTTATTTTTATGTGTAATTTTATTAGCCTTTTGTATTTATTTGTTTTTGTATTTATTCAGATAGTCGAGTCACTCGAAAGAGTCTCCTTGAGTTTGTGGGTTTATAGAGGAGTGTAAATAGTGTCACCCTCACAAAAAGATTTTAATTTTTGTTATTTATATGCTTTTGTATTTATAAGTTTATTTGTTTACTCGTGGACGAGCAAAGTTCAAGTTTGGGGGTATTTGATCGATGTATTTTATACGTCGATTTTATATACTTCTGTGACTTAAATTATGCTATTTCACGAGTCTTTTGAGTACTAATATATGTTTTCGGTGAGTTTTGTAAGTTTCGTGATTATTGTGAAAATACGCGAAACTCCTGGTTTTAAGTGCAAATTACAAGGAAGAGAAAAATTGAAGAAAAAATAAAGATCAAGACAAATCGACACCTTGCGGACGCAGGTGCCTGCACCTTGCGACCGCAAGGTAGGCAAGACGTCCTCCCCGGCCAAGAATCAAGAAATCAAGCCACCCACATCGAGACCTCATGACAGGTATCAAAGACCTTGCGACCGCAAGGTAGGCGTATGCGACCTTTTCGGATTTTCACACACATTCGATCCAATCACAACTCCCGAGTATATATAGAAGTCGATGCCGAGCCTAAAAAAAGGAGGACGGCTGGAAGCTCTCTTTACATAGATTTTAGGTAGTTTTAGATTGTATAACATAGTTAGGTTTTGTAATTTCAAGTATTGAAGATCAAATCATGTCTTCCATCATCTTCATGTGCTGTTCATCGTCTATGATGAACTAAATCATCCCTAATCTAGGAGGTGGGAGGTAACTTGTATCGAATTTATGTTTTGATTCATATATATATATGTCTATTCAATGCTTGTTGATTGTGTTGTTTATCAATCCCTATATTATTTTGCTTTGAACAAATGAATGTAATCGCAAATAATAAAGGCTTAGAGGTGCGGATAACCGCATGACCAAGTGCATATGTCGCATTAATCGCTCACCAACACAATAAATTGGACCTATCGATGCAGAGAGTGATAAGTTAGGACCGTGTTCTTACATGATCTAGGTGACGATAGATCATAAATCTAGGTGATGCCACTAGATTGGCGCCTCGTGCTTAGGATATGGAATGGATGAATTTTATGGGATGGAGGCTGAACCAATTGTTCAACAGACTATATCTATTTTTAGTGAACGAACCCAAGACATTGAATGACATTATTATGAATTAAACATAAAGGAGATATAAGTGAAACCCAGAATCCTAGATTTCCACTCACCATAAGATCTTCATATCTGTTATTACTGGCTAATTAGTTAAACATCTATAACTAGTAGATTAGAGTAGAATTAAACATAAAAACCCCCCCTTTAGGTTAATAATTTGCTATCTATAATCGCACTGTTCGTGATCACTTGTCTCTGTGGGTTCGACCCTTGCTTCCGAGTCTATTATATAATAGTCTTGTCCACTTGCAAGGAAATAGATAAAATAAAACATCGATCAATTACCTTTGTGCTTCAAAGAGAAAAGAGTAGTATCGATTTTACCTCTTTGAAACCCTTTTTCCATAAGGAATTTGGATAAAGTTTCATACCATGCTCTTGGGGCTTGCTTGAGACCATAAAGAGCCTTTCTTAGCTTGTAAACATGGTCCTTGTTTTTGAGATCAAGAAAACCAGGAGGTTGCTCAATAAATACTTGTTCTTGTAGATCTCCATTCAAAAATGCATTTTTTACATCCATTTGATATACCTTGAAGTCTTTGAAGGTTGCATAAGGAATAAATAATCTGATGGCTTCCAGTCTTGCCACAGGAGCAAAAGTTTTATCATAGTCAATGCCCTCCTCCTGTCTATAGCCTTGGGCTACTAATCTTGCTTTGTTTCTTGTAACATTTTCATCTTCATCCAACTTGTTTCTGAACACCCATTTAGTTCCAATGACTTGTTGATCTGAGGGTCTAGGCACAAGTTCCCAAACTTTACATCTTTCGAACTGATTTAGCTCTTCTTGCATGGCCTCAATCCACTGAGGGTCTTCCAGGGCTTCATCAATCTTTTTGGGTTCAATGGAAGAGACAAAGGCATGTGAATCAAGAGTTTCATTTCTGGAGCTACTTCTGGTTCTTAAGCCAGCAAAGGGATCTCCAATGATATTTGAAACTGGATGATGTCTAGCTTCCCTAATTTCTTTAGGAAGATCTGCAAGAGGTTCAGTTTGTAAAGGTGGAGAAGGATGAATGTCACCGATCGATTAGTTTGAATCGTATGTCACCGGTGGTGATCAATGACGATTAGGATTGTCGACTAGGTCAAGGTTGTCGGCCTGCTGAAGTTCATTCTGAATGTCTAAGGTTACTATAGGAGGGGTTGAAAATGAGGATTATTTTGAGTTGATCTAGCACTATTTCCTGTCTCAAATATCTCAAAATTGTTAGTAACATCAGGAGTCTTAGAAGACTCAAATAAATTGGATTCATCAAAAGTAATATGCATAGATTCAACAATTACTTGAGTTTTTCTATTATAAACTCTATAAGCTCTACTATGCTTAGCATAACCAACAAAAATACCTTCATCAGTTTTTTCATCAAATTTACCTCTGTAATCACCACCATTGTAGTGAATGAAGCATTTGCACCCAAAGATTTTAAAGAAAACAATGTTAGGGGTTCTACCTCTCCATATTTCATAGGGAGTCTTACCATGAAACTTGTTTATGAGAGATCTATTTTGTGTAAAACATGTTGTGTTGATGCCTTACGCCCAAAAATATTTTGGCGCTTTTGCTTCTCGCTAACATTGTTTTACCTGCTTCAATCAGTGTTATGTTCTTTCTTTCAGCTATACCATTTTGCTGAGGTGTTCTAACTGCTGAAAAATTATGATCAATTCCATGATCATCACAGTATGTATCCATCACAAGATTTTTGAATTCTGTACCATTATCAGATCTAACACTTATAATCTCACATTCCTTTTGAGTTTGAAGATTTCTGAATAGGGAAGTGAGAATGCTATAAGTTTCATCCTTGGATTGCATCATTTCAACCCATGTGTACCTGGAGTAATCATCCACAACAACCAAAGTATACATGTTTCCTCCTAAGCTTGCAGTTGTAACAGGACCAAATAAATCCATATGTAAAAGTTCAAGAATTCTTTTGGTTGAAAGACATGGTTTTGGTTTGAAAGTGGTTTTTGTTATTTTTCCTAAAATACAAGCATCACATTTTTTGTCAGTAGGAAAATTTATGGATGGCAGACCTTTCACCAAATCTCCTTTTGAAAGTTTTGAAAGATATTTAAAGTTCAAGTGTGAAAGTCTTTTGTGCCAAAGCCATGAATTTTTTGAAATATTATTTGCTACCAAACAAATTTGAGTACTATTATTTAAAGAAAGTAAATCAATAGCAAAAACATTCCTTTTTCTGGAACCAGTGAGCAAAATTTCATTTGTGATGCTATTTTTGATAAAACAGTGTGTGGAGGAGAAAGAGCAGCTCATACATTTATCACATAATTGTGAGATACTTAGAAGATTGTGTTTCAAACCTTGTACCAATGAGACATTTTCAATTATTATAGATCCTCTAATAATGGATCCATAGCCAATAGTCTTTCCTTTTGAGTTGTCTCCAAAAATGACAGAAGGTCCTTTTGCTGCAATAATGTTATAGCAAGGAGTTCAGCTGATCCAGTCATGTGTCTGGAGCACCCACTGTCTAATATCCATATGTCAGTCGATTGTTCATCTGCCATTAAGCATACCTGAAATATGAATATTTAAATCATGGTACCCTTTATACTTTTGGGTCCAAAGGATTAGTTTTCTTAGGTATCCAAACCTGCCTGAAATTAGGCATCTTAGTTCTGTCAGTAGGTTTGAATCTATACAAGCATTCATGTGACTGATGACCAAAAGTAGAACAAATATTACACTTGTGATAACCAGGTTTATCAGTCATTTGAGGTGAATTCTTTGATTCCTTATGACTCAGCTTAGAGGTTTTAGCAACAACAAAATTTATTGGCTTGAACTTGTCAGTTGCCTTTCTTCTAAATCTTCCTCTTTTGTCAGCTAGCTGACATTTGTCAGTTGACTAACATTTGTCAGTTGTTGAGTTAGCTGACAGATTTTGAGGCTTGTGACCAGAAGACTGACAACCGTCATTGTTCAGCTTATCCTTTTTGTTAATGGACCTCTTGAGCTGATTCATATTTTTGGGATAAGTGAATGGCACAGCATTATAGATTGATCCCTTGTCCTTTTTCAGTAGAATCTTAGGTTCACCTTTTGACTGTCTGATCTCACAGTCTTCATCATCCTTTGAGTATCCAAGACCATGTTGGTCTTCATGACTTTTCTGTTGATTGATGATGGTTTCTATAGCAGCTTTTGACTTTGAGTAAGTATCAACAACATTAGTCAGTCGAAGATATCTTTCCACAAGGTCAGCAATCTGGGCATCTGAGATTTTTGCTTGAATCTCATGTTTTTCATTGAGACTTTTAAGTTGCAGCAATTCTTTTTGCTGAACTTTGTAAAGCTCATTGATCTTTTGAAGCTCACATTTTTCTTCATAAATTCTTTTAAAATCTCCAGATAAAGAAACATGGATCCTTTTAAGTGTTTCAAACTTGGAATACATTTCTTGCATTTGTTCCAGCAAATCATCAACACTTGAGTCAATAACCTTCTCCTCCTGCGTTTTTGACTCATTTCTTACTTTGGTGTTAGCAGTCCTTGGAGGTTGACTTGACTTTTCTTTCTGGCTGACTTATCATTCCTTGTCCATAAAATTCATTTCCTATTTTCTTAACCACAAACTGATCAGGTTTGATGACCTTGGTCAGCTTGGAGTTTGTAATAGGTGAGCTTGGCAGCTCATTTTCAGACTCTTTTGAATATTTTGGACTAGGAAACTCATTTTCTAAATCATATATTGTTGATTCTGCAACAAGACATAGATTTGCTTCTTGCTCAAAATCAACAGATTCATCTTCAGAATCTGTTTCAATCCATGTTGCAAGATTTTGATCTTCAGCAACTAAACCTTTTTGTTTTTCAAAATTTCTTGGAGCTCTTTTATAATACTCATTTTTTGTAAATGGACAATTTGAAGCAAAATGACCAGGCTTTCTACAGTTAAAGCACAACAGTTTTTCTTTCTCAACCTTGTCTTCATTGGTTTTGAAGTAAGGCTTTTGAAAGTTTGAAGTAGATGGTTTTTGGAAGCTTGAACAAGGTTTTTGAGGATTTGATGAAGACTTTTGAAAGTTTGCTGAAGGTTTTTGAAAGTTCTTTTCAAAAGATTTATACTTTCTAAATTGTCTAGCAAAAGCAGCAAATTCATCTTCATCAAAGTCATCATCTGACAGAGATGTAGAAGTTTTTGATGTTTCTTCTTCAGCTTGAAGAGATATACCTTTAAAAAATTTCTCAATTTCTTGAGTTTTGAGAACTTCTTTTTCATAGATTTTTAGACTTTCAACAAGACTACGTATATGAGTTTTGTTCAAGTCTCTTGCTTCCTTAATGGCAGTGACCTTAACATGCCATTTACTTCCCAAACTACTAAGAAAACGCATATTCAAATCTTTCATACTATAGACTTTACCAAGAGAAGAACATCTGTTATTTACCTCGAGAAATCTTTCGTAGGCATTTTTTAATGATTCTTTTGGATCCTTCTTGAAGGCATCAAACTCTTGTATGCAATCATAGAGTTTGTTGTCCTTGGTATTTTGATCTCCTTCCACATATTCGACAAGAGCATCCCAAATTTATTTGGCAGTCACACAGTCATAGATTTGTTTGTAGTTTTCATCAGGTACAGCACTTGACAGAATGTGTACAGCTCTAGCATCCAGTCCATCAGTGATTTTATCTTCCTCAGTCCATTCTGATTGAGGTTTGAGGACATATTCTTCTTCTACAGGAGCAAGAGGGTTTATGGTATCATCATCTACAGTAGAAGATTTACCAACTTTAGTATTAATTTTCATAGGTTGCATAGGACCACCTCTTACACATTCCATCAATCGTTTATCTATATTGTTCATATATCTTGTAATCCTTTCCTTCCAAATATCAAAGTGATCTTCATAAAAAATGGGTACTTGAGTGACATTGTTTGATTGAAAAGCTTTTAGAGTTGCCATGATCGAGCTTTCAAACTGTTAGGCTTGGAAAAATAGTTTTTCAGAAAGCTGGCTCTGATACCAATTGTAAGTCCAGTAGGCAACAATTAAGGCTAGAGGGGGGGTGAATAGCCTTTAAAAACTTTGAGGGTTGATTTGTAAAACTTGTAAAATTGGCAGCGGAAAACTAGTTTTGTCAGTCAGCTGAAAATTGGTCAGCTGGCTGACACTTTGAAAATGCTTAAGCTGATGAAAGTTGGTCAGCTAGCTAACACAACTGTTTTCAAAGAAAGTTGACTTTTAAAGTTGATCATTTAATATAGAGAGAAATTTGTAATACAAATTAACTGAACAACTAAGCAAATAATTGTTGTTAACTGACTGACACTTAATTAGTTGAAAAACTTCTTAAGTGTTAAGTCAATTTGCAAGAATATGAGTAATGACTGACAAATCAGTTGAAGTGGTACACAGATAAACTGCTACGTCCACTACCAAGTTGGTCAGACTTGGATTTTTGAAATACACTAATTTTATTAAAAATATATTTGATCTCTACTGGATCAGTGTACAACAAAAGACCGGTGTTTATGGAGAATGATTGAGAATCAATCAAACTCGTGAGACAAACTAACTGAATTCAAAAGATATGAAATGGAATCACTCATTGTTTGCCTAAACAGTAACTAGAAAGAATTATTCAAAGAAGAGTATCTAGCTAATGTTTTTCAGGAAGATTAAGGCACAGAGAAATTTCTTGAAAGTATGAGGCTTTAGACTTCTGTGTATGTGTATGTCTTCAAGAATGCTTCCAGTGAGTATTTATAGATGATCTTCAACAGTAACCCGTTAGGAACACATTTTGAATTTTGAAAATGTGTTTGGCAGATACAAGATCACAAAAGATCCTGTGAAATAATATCTGGCAGAATATCTATCAAAAACACAAAGTAAGAAAGTGTCAGTACAAATATTTGATCTATCAAATAAGGAAAGCAAACTGACACTAAGAACACTATGGTCAGCTGAAGTGAATAACTGGCAAAATAATTTCGGGCTGACCAAAGATAAATTTTAAGTTCTTGGCTGACAAACAAGTGAAATGATTTTAAGCAAATTTAATTTCATGCAAGATTCAACAGATGTTTAATTATACTTTTTTTTGAGATGTTGTCTTCGCTTTGTGTAATGTACATTGATCCGACCCTACAAAATCTCAAACATGTATTAATTTATTCGTATTATACTCACTTAATACACAAATCGTCTTTCATACTGATATTATATCATAGGCACGTGCACGAAATCTAATATTAACTATTCAAATTCTCTACTCATTATTGGTTCAATAAAAAAATAAACTAAATAGTTTTTTTTTTTTCAGAATCTTAGTGGGTGAATTGCTATTCTGTATAGCATATACTCCTCCGATCCGATTCTCCCTTCCCCACAAAAAAATTACATTTGAAAAATTAAATTATTATGGGAATATATAATGTGATTGAAGTTAGTTATAATTAAAATAAACACTTAAGCACTGCATAAACAATGTGCTTACAATACAAATTGAATGTAAAGATGAAATATTATATAAACTATACGCATAATCTTAAAAAATGATCTCCTAAAGTAAAAATATTTCAAAATAATATAGTGAATTTTTAACCTGTAACGGAGGGAGTAGTTTTTTTCTATCAGTTTTTTTTTTTTTTTTTGTATGGTAATCCTCCAAGGCATAAAACGATTTCAGATATCTAATAATTTCTCTTAAATAACATCAAATATAAAATAAAATAAAAGTAATAATATGGCTTCACCCATGTTGGCTGCATAGTAAATACCACCCCACCGCCCCACCAAAAAAAAAAACAAAACCAACCGTACACAATATTAACACTTGAAAAAAATTGAAAGTCTTTGAGAATAATTGTGGGCTAATACCATTTGGTAAAATTGTAACCACTTAACTGTCTTATTTTTTTTAAAACCGTAAAAATGTTTTTTCATTAATTTTTTTCCTTAAATACCCATATTCACATGCTAGTTTGTTTGTCTTCTTCCACATTCATTTTACTCTCTCTCTCTCTCTCTCTCTCTCTCTCTCTTCATTCTCACTCTCTCTTTTCTTTCTCACTCCTCTTCATCTCCCTCCTCTCTTCTAAGATCTACTGTCATTTCAGAAGTTGCTGAAAGAAAAATACATCGAAGGAACAAAGACGGGTAGAAGTAGAATTTTGAGATTTGAGGAAATCCAGACGATTAAACTTATAAAAGTAAGTCAAAATTCTAGATATATTACCGTAAAATGTTGAGGGTTCTAAAAGCTTTATGAAGAAAATGAAGATTAAGGGTGTTAGTTGTCAGTTTTGAAACTAATGCACTAGTAGAAATCAAAAAAGTTGAGGAAGAATGCGTCGACATGACATAACTTTTGATTCTGGATGAACCACGTGACCCACAATACGTCAAATCGAAGCTCTCGACGAGATCTACAAGACTCATCGTGTTTATCCCGTTACGTATTCGTTTCAAGGCCAAAAAATGATGTTTAAGTATTGGTTTTGGACCTCGAATGTTTTTTCGATGCCCAATTTTTACATTCCGATGCCCAGATATGAGCTGAGATTTTTGCATTTCGATGACCAAATTTTGACAGATTTCAATTAAGCATTGTAATTCCTAATGTTTTCATTCCGATGACTAAATTTGGGCAGTGATTTTGAATTTCGATATCCAAATTTTGACAGATTTCAATTGTGCATTGTGATGCTCAATGCTTTCATTCCAATGCCCAAATTTGGGCAGTGACTTTTTAATTTTCGATATCCAAATTATAACAGCTTTCAATTGTGCATTGCGATGACCAATGTTTTCATTCTGATGTCCAAATTTGGGCAGTGACTTTTGAATTTTGATGCCCAATTTTTGACATATTTCAATTGTGCATTGCGATACCCAATGTTTTCATTCTAATGCCCAAATTTGGGCAGTGGTTTTTTGAATTTCAATGCCCAAATTTTGACATATTTCAACTGTGCATTGCGAAGCCCAATGTTTTCATTCTGATGCTCAAATTTGGACAGTGACTTTGTGCGCGCGTTTGTTTTTTGTTAAAAGTATTTTCATCATTTTATCACAAAAAGTATAATTTGGCGGTTGAAAACAAATATAGGAGATTTTCCGGTTATAACATCATCACTGGGGACCAGCACGGTTATGACCCATAATTTTGTGCATTGTTGGATGTAAAGGAGTTAAAAATTGTTTTGAGCGGACGAGCTCAAATTTCCTCCTTAAAACTTACACAATAGGCCCAAAGGCTAGCCCGTGTCCACGAAGAAGTTTTAGTCCAAAATACTATAAGATACACATGTTTGATATATTGAAGTTGGTAGCCTATCAGTTCAAGCCTAGTCCATCCCACATAGTTTAAATTTTAGGCCCGGATCAAAGCACCAGTTGGTTGGAATATTTTTAGGGTAAATTCTGGTCCACTCTCGTAAGTTTTCAATCGCAAGAGTACTCTACGTTTTTTAATTAAAATAATCACTTTTGTGAGCGAGAAGACTACGATATCGTTAATAAACATAAGGCGCACTACTGATCGCTTACTCAGTATGCATCACGCTGCATCAATTTAAACACCACAATGCATCAATTAAAATTACCTAACCAATTTATATATCGCGAAGCATCAAATTAAAAATACATAAATTAATTTATCAATCACATTCTATCAAATATAAAGAAAGAAGAAGGAGAAGAAGGAGGAAGAGAAGAAGGAGAAGGAAAAGAAGTAGTGTGAAAATCTCGTTTCGCACCTATCCCGCTACTAAAAAGCGAGTGGTGTCAAAACTTTGAAGCGTGTGGAATACGCATGGCCTTGTTGTGGACTTAAAAATCTATTTATAGAGTCGTCACCTCTATTTTATGGATAAACAGAGAGAAAAACAAAAAATACCAGAAAATATGGGTTCAGAGGCTAATTTACAAGTTAGGAAGCAATTAGGCACCCAACTCGCCATTTCGGTCTAAAAATGAGTTTTTGGCTAAAAATGTTCCTTTTATTCTATTTAATCTATATAAAAAAAAAAAACACACACACACACACACACACACACATATATATATATATATATATATTATAATATAGTTAAACATAAATGAAAATAATAACTATGGCATCTACCTCTTGAAGCGTGAGGGTTAATCTCTGTACAACTAGGCTTAGGAAGGCTTTCGAGTGTGTTCGCTCTGTCCTATTTGGGAGAAAAAGTCTTTTTGTTTGTTGTTTGTTGAAATTTTGGCAACGTAACTACTTGTATTTATTGTTTTTCACCTTTGGATTTGAGCGGCATAACTACTTGTATTTCTGAAAATGTCGTATGTTGTGTTTGAATTCGGGCAGTGCAACTGTTTTTTATTAAAAATGTCGTATGTTGTGTCTAAATTTTGGTAGCATAACTGTTTGTTTTTATTGAAAATGTTGTATGTTGTGTCTAAATTCGGGCAGCGTAACTACTTGTATTTTGTTGAAAATGTTATATGTCGTGTGTGACGACCCGACCCGGACCTCAATACGAGACCCCAAGGTCATGCCGCCAAAACATACAATTAACGAGTAAAGGGTAATGCTATAACAGCGATACGCCAACGACTCAACAAATGCGGAAGTAAATAATGTAATGGAACCCGAGCTAACAAGCTTCGAAATACAAAACAACCTAAGATATAGTAAATCTCTCGGCCAAAAAATTCAAAGCATGTGGCGCAACAATAGACACATACAATAAAACCCCCGATTACAATTTTATATATAATAATAAATCCAAGTCATCGGCGACGTTACAGCGGGAACCCAACATTAAATTAAGTCCACAATTCTAATATATACACTCCACGGCTAAACATGTCATAGTACAAAATAAACAACAATAATACATCTTGGAGATGGATAAAATATGTAATTAAATAAACATGACTAGACTAACACTTGTCGGCTCACAAAAGACTAAGTAATAATATAACAAGTACAAGTACTAATTAAATAACCATAAGTTTTACTACCCATAGTGAAGCTTATATAACTTCACTTACCAGTCGTCCTTCCAAAACAAATGCTACAAAATATAACTAGTAGCAACTTCCACAAAGGACCACACGTATTATCATAGACTCGGCAGATTCCTTCGAATCATTAGCTTCGCTCGAATCTAAGGAAAACAAAGTAAACAGAGTAAGTCATAATTACTTAGTAAGCTACTAAAGATGCAATGTCATGGCATGACATTATTCTCAAGTAAAACATGCATATATCATGTCATACTCATAATAAATCACTTCATGGAATAATCCTTAATATAACCCAATTTCTATCAATAGTCACATAGAACATCGTTCTACGTAATTCATCATTCAACATAACTCATATAATAATTCATATATGGGAGACTATGGTTTCCATTCTAATCATGGATATCATGTTATATTTCTAGTATAACATTATATCATAAAATCATCATTTCATTAGCATGTTATATTTATATTATAACATTTCATCAAATAATCACCATCTCATGCAAATCATATCATTAGCCATGTAGCACAACAATTCATATAGGTTCTCGTATAATAAACCACACAAGAGAGAAGATGATTTCCTTTTTGCTTCCACCGTATAGCTCCTGCAAAACACGTGCAACCAAATGTGTCCTCGATATCCCTTTCGTGGTATCGATGTCCTCGAGACATTCCCCCCTCGAGTTCCATATCTATCAAGGTCATGTGTATTACTATAACAATGATCAACTACATCCCCACCGTGGCCATCGATGGAGGGGTGTGTGCAATCCGGCACGACGATCCATTGCAACCACGAATCCCACAATTCGTGAAGACAATGCATCATCCCGTCAAATACTCAAACAAAACGACGCCAGCAGGACTCAAACGCAAGCACATGTAATATATACTCGAATGCTCAACCAAAGGAAGAGTTCGAAATAACGCACTAATCCAATCAAGTAGGTATTTACTTATCAATCACATAGTTATGTATTTTATTGCTAACTATCTCATAAACACATTAGAGCAATAATATCAAGTCTCTAATACCCAAGTGTTCTTCATATACTTGTAAATGCTCGGAGGCTTAACCTCCATCAAAACTACCCAAAATTCCGTAGGATCTCAATATGTAATTCTCTATGTTCATATTAATCTCATAATTGACTCCATTGAGTCATTTCTACTATTTTAAAATTCGAGGGCGTAGAAGCTATTTGCATCATAACCCTCCTATGTTCATTAGCTAATATTCATGGCTAAGTTCTCAAGGTTAACAACATTGTGTAACCCAAAATAATCCATATCTTCCCAACAAAAATCCATAAACATGGTTCATAGATCAACACTTAATATTTAGAGTCAATCATCACATTTCAAGCATATATCTCAAGATATAATTTTATCTAGCATGCTTTCACCTAATATAGCCATTCATCTAACATACTCGTTAACTAAGACATAAATTCATATATCATGTTTACAACCTTAAATTCATGAATTAGAGTTGAACAACATACTTTTATATTCATGAAAATCAACTTAATCCATTGAAGCCAAACATTGCATTTCAATCATTTAATCCATAATAATAATTCATTTATCATGCTTACAACCAAAAATAGGAGTTCATCAAGTATGCTCCAAAACCTAAAACATATAACCATGTCTAATTCCAATAATTCATAAATATTCAATTGAATCCCCAAAATATTTCATAACACAAGTAATACCAATTACTATATAAGCATCTTGTCAAACCTTAGGTTTCTAGGAAATTATATAACCATTATGCTCAAAGTCCAAGCTTACACAATGAAGCTTCATAACATACTTCACTAATCATAGAAATTAACCCACACATTGTTCTTACCAAGTTCACTCTTCAAACTCAAAATAAAATCACACAAAGCATACATGTGTACTCATTGACTTCAAATAGCAAACCGTTTGTTTTTCTTAGGGTCAATGCACACAAAATCCATAAGAGGAGGAGTATAGTAGCTTACCTTTAAGCTTCACATAATCAAAGAAACCAAAATCCAATCTGTTAGAAATGAAGTAGAAAAGAAGAGCTTCAATTCTATGGTCTTGGCTTCAACAATGGAGAAGTGGAACTAAGGAATCCCAAGAAAACCCTTCAAGACCCCATGGAGTCTCCATAGAAGTGGCTCCCCACATTTTTTGGGAGAGATGGAAGCAAATGGGAGTCAAAATGGCTTGGTGTGGTAGATATAGAGTCAAAAACTTAGTGGGACAAGTGTCACCACAATGTGGTACACAAAAATCTGATTGTTGGGCTCATAATCTCTCCATTACACCCACTTAAATCACTCTTAAAACTAAGCAACAAGGGTAGGACACAATTAGGACCAAGGAGGATGGATTAGGGAGCGTTTATACTGGGTTCATTAAGGTTAAATTGGTCAAAAAAAACATCAAAATAAACAAAACAACACAAAACAGAGTCGTGGGCCAAGCGATCGCTTGGTCCCATCACTGAGCGATCGCTCAGTGCCCCTTTCAGCCTAGCCAACTTACTGGAATTTACGTGGTCGCTCAGTCCTTCTACTAAGCGAAAGCTCAGCCCAAATTTTGAGAAATAGGCTTGAAATGAAGTCCAATTGACCACCAACTCAACCCCAATAAATCCTATGGTGAAACCACCTTCAAAACATGTCTGAAACAAGTCCAAACAACACATGAAACAACTCAGAATGGATCCGAAACAAGTCATAACAACTTGCAAGTGAAACAACGAATGAATTAGCGATTAAACAAGCAATCGTACAAGACTTAAAGGCAAGTCAAGAGACCAAATGAATAGCCTTAAATACTTATAAGAAGTTAAACAACAACTAGGAGAATAAGAACTCCCGAAGACAAGACAATCACACGACTCAATCTCGAACTACGGGATAAAGACGATCGCTTTTTCTAATGCATCCAAATCATCAATAAACTTAAGGAACACCCCCTACTTGAAGTCCAACACATCTAGACATGTTAATAATCATCATGTAAAAATCTAGGACCAAACCGAGGCCATGAATACAAAACGCAAGTAAACTCTCAACCTAGTCACATTCCGACTAACGTCGAGTTACGACTTGTGACTTTAGCAAGTCAACAACAATGGAACATATCTTAATAGTGCTTTGGTCTTAATGTGGTCACTCACACATATCTAGATTCTCTCATAAACTGAACATACAATCAACAAAGGAAGAAATACAAGTATTGCACGCAAGTCAAGCTAACCAAAAATCGGGGTATTACATCCTCTCCCCCTTAAAAAGAATTTGTCCCGAATTCTAAACAACAACACAATCCAACGTTAGGTCTCACCTAACCACAAATATATCGAGACAACGATCACAGTGTCTCTTAATTTTGAGTGAACACTTAAGCTCAAAACCATCAACCTAGACTCAAATCTCCGAGTCTACTATCACAATAACCAAACTAAGTAGTCGAGAATCAAACTACAGAAATCCACATTCACCTGTTCGAAAGCTCCCAATAATCATAGCAATACCAAACACTTAAGATCAAAAATAACTTGACTCGTACTTGAGCCGCGAAAGCACACACAAATTTCATTATTAATTAATTAACCATGTGAATCTTGAACATATCACAAGAGCATATTCAAAGACATCATAAACACCAATCTCCAGAAACTATTTGCTTCGGAGCCACAACATGAGACTTCAATACAAGAAATTCTAAATCATAAGATGTAAAGATTGCTGATAGAGCAATTCGCGAACTTAAAGAAAAATGTCCCACAGCACGCTCCTAAAACAAGTAAGTCAATATTCATAATCATGCGAACCACACTCATGATTTCCCAATTGTGGTTAAAACACATAAGAGCATATAATAGCATTGAATGAAAATTCATTCCATTTCTGTCCAATCCATTTGGTAATAGGTTTAGTCAATTTCTAACATATTTTCTACCAATCCTAGTTCACCAACGAATATCTTTTGATCACCAATTCAGGGTACCGGCTGAATTGGATTTCAAAAGCTTCCATTGTAAGGATGCGAAGGTTCATAAGAAAGTTTTAAGCATCCTTCCCTACAGTCTCACGTAATCATGCATAGTTTAAACTTGGCATAATCATTAGGCAATGATAATCAGGATCCTACTATGCAATAGACTAAGCAAGTTACCCTTACTAGTAATGCACATAAGCATGTTCATACACAAATACAACTATATCCATTAAGTACATTTATTACCTTTGTAAACCAAACCTTTACTTACAACAAAGCAAATTTACTATGCCTACCCATATAAAGGCTATATATTAATACCCGTAACAACAACAATACATGTGCCAATACTAGTCATATCTATACTCCGTAAACAACAAGTATATTTTACTCATGAATTAAAATCATCAAGCAAATGATAAAATTCCTATCAATAACAATGTTACATGTATACACATTTGTTATGCACATGTGATATACAATTGACAGGTATCTTCATACTTCAATCCCTATACTTCATGTAACTCATAGCCATATCTATTGGTTAATCAAACAACTACTATAGTACATATGATTCCCAATCCAATCATACATATTCATAGCACAAAACTAAGAAAAGATACTCGTAAGTTTCCATCGCGATAATATATCAAGCAGTTAAAATTTTATCATATAACAGGGTTCGTATATCTAGTATACTCGCCTAACGACAATTTCATTATAAATCCAAAGAAAAGAGGTAATATTCACTCTAGCACCCTCAATCATTAAAACTTCGTAAGATCTATCATTATCTTAACTAAAAATCCTGTCGACAATAAAGCACGCACGTAATATCTTCACGCAATAGTCGCGATAAAATAGTATACTCGTCCGTAATAACCATAATTCATCTCATAATCACCAATTTATCCTCCGGGCGATTCGAGCGTATCCTACTCACATAATAACCACATAATAATGTATACATATATTAGTAATAACATTACACATATATCGATAGAGTATATAAACTCAACGCACCACTAGTAAACACCACTAGTAACATTATCACATTTTCATTCTTCATACGTGTATAACATGGCCATCTATATAGGCTTACATAACCACATTTCCATACCATAATTGATTGCCTACTGGAAAATCAAGATTCAACCAAAATCATAAACCATTCACATACCGGGATATCATATCCGTTCATAATAATAAGCCGAGAAATACAACAATCAATAGATCTCAACACACAATGCATTGTATATATGAATACATATGAGCTACTGATATAATGCGTACTCATAATAACCATAATAATAACAGTATTATACGTATAAGGGATTACCTCCTATCTCGGTAGGTCTCAAAATTCCGCAATGGCCAACCGCCACGTGTGCACACAATCTCAAACTCTAGGTCGTCTATCACCATCTTTCTTAGAGTCACTAGAACGCTAATTAGCACTCTTAGACTCGTTAACCCTCAACTTTGGGTAATCATTTCAAATGTGATCACCGCCACAAGCAAAACACTTGCGTGCGTTACTCCAACACCTATACTCAGTGTTTCATTTCCCAAACAAAATCTACACATCGATTTATCACCTCGTCATCTATGACTATATGTAGAAGCATCACCCCACTTACTAGACTATGAGTTTGTCTATACAACTTTATGAGATACTAACTGCCCTCTAAACTCAACATCATCCTTAACAGTCCTTGAGGTCCTCTCCTGAGCGTATCCCTCGATATCTAACTCTTTCTCATAAGTACGGTCCACAGACCCTCGGTAATCCGCAAGCTGTAATATAATAAACTGCCTACAATATTTTATCCTTAATCATTTCACAAACCATGGAGTCTTCCTAGTCTTATCTGGTACTAAGTACTTTACTCTAATGAGCTAATTTTGTGATCATTACTAAATATTAAACCACGATCATATCTACTAGTTCTAACATAATGAATTCTATCTTCTCTTTTTCTAAAACACTGCAGGAATACAATGTGCCCTAAACTCCCACAAGATGTTCTTCCATACTCTTGGCACACTATGCTATCCCCAGAAATCTCATAACACTTGCCACCAATACTCTAGGTGGACTCAAACATGAACACTACTAATAATACCTTATACTCATCACCACCGACACCTCTACTAGTGCTAGAACCCATTATCGTTTATACTGTCTTAACATACAATAACACTCAGCGTTAAGATATAACAAATCACACAAAACCAACCCTCAACTAGGCCAAGGAACCTATCTCGGCTGACAACTAACCAATAACTCTGATACCAACTGTGACGACCCGATTCGGACATCAATACGAGACCCTAAGGTCGTGTTGCCAAAACACACAATTAACAAGCAAAGGGTAAGGCTATAACAACGATACGCCAACGAATCAACAAATGCGGAAGCAAATAACATAATGGAACCCGAGCTAACAAGCTCCAAAATACAAAACAACCTAAGAGATAGTAAATCTATCGGCCCAAAAATTCAAAGCACGTGGCGCAACAATAGACACGTACAATAAAACCCCCTGCTAAATTTTATATACAATAATAAATACAAGTCATCGGCGACGTTACAGTCGGAACCCAACATTAAACTAAGTCTACAACTCTAGCCTATACACTCCACGGCTAAACATGTCGGAGTACAAGATAAACAACAATAATACATCCTCGAGATGGAAAAAATATGTAATTAAATAAACATGGTTCGACTAACACTTGTCGACTCACAAAAGACTAAGTAATAATATAACAAGTACAAATACAAATTAAATAACCACAAGTCTTACTACCCATAGTGAAGTTTATATAACTTCACTCCCCAATCGTCCTTCCAAAACAAATGCTACAAAATATAACTAGTAGCAACCTCCACAAAGGACCACACGTACTATCGTAGACTCGGCGGATTCCTTCGAATCACTAGTGTGGCACCCCGACCCGGATTCCAATGCGAAATCCCAAGTCGGGTTGCCCAAATATACACAAGTAAGCATGCGCAAGTAGGAATATAAAATTTTTCATGGCGCAACATCGCATACGAATAACAACTCGGCTACACTTGGCCGAAAAAGAACATAAAGTAAACAAGTCTTCGGCAACATTACAGCCGGAACCCAACAACTACTCCTACCATTATAACACATGCATATAATAACCTTAACGGCCAAAACATGTCGGAGACAACAACAACAATAATACTTCAAAAGAGTAATAAGTGGAATAAGCTGTAGTGAACCATAACATATAAACAAGCTCGACATAGAAGTCGGCGTACAAAAGATTATAAGCCTAACATAATCAAGAGTTATACAACAATACAAAAACCCAAGTAAAGTCTAAACAAAAATTGAATGCTTACTATCCTGTTCCTGATCCTAATAACTATGAATTTAAACTTGCCTATCAAAATGCTAAACAAAAATTATATGCTTATTATCTTGTTCATTATCCTAATAGCTATGAACAAAAATATTACAATCAACCCTATTTTTCTTCACATAATAATTATAATGAGTCACCTTCTTCTTATTCGTCCTTTGATGAAAGACTTGAAAAAGCTGAAAAACAAATGGATGAAATAAATCAAATGCTAGAGATGTTGTGTTCAATGACAGCATATGTCCAAGAAGAGATGAAAGAATTGAAGAATCGACATCAAGAAAGGGATCTAACACCTTTAGATGAAGAAAAGATAGAAATCGTTGAGAAAGAAGAGCCCTTTGAGGAAAAAGAATTGGAGGTAATAGATGAGCCTATTGGAAAAGATGAGTTGATTATAAAATCTCAAGATTTTTCACAAATTAACCCACCTCATTGTTCTAATAAACATGAAACAATTTTGATGATTTTCACTATAATTTACCCTTCAATTGATTCTCCGTTAGACACTTATGCGGAGTCAGAGACACCTCCTTCTTATCCTTCTTATTTTCTTGAAGAAAATCAATAACCTATTTTAGAGATGCATGAGCAATGTAGAGTTGATAAAAAAATTAGTGAAAATTCTGGATAGGGTTACATTGGAAGATTTAGGTGTGATATTTCCCGTTTCCAAATCTATTAGATGACCTTCATTCAAAGAAAATTATGTCAAGGAAGTGTTTGGTTTTAATGATCAGATTTTAAAACACTGCATGAGTGGTGGATTTTATGGACAAAAAATATGTGCTTTTCTTAAATGATCCGGCAATTCCTCCTTAGTTAAAAGGGAGGATTTAAGTCAAGCTAACGACTATAACTTAGAATAATTTCTTACCCTTATCTCTAGTATTTATTATTTTACTTTTTCAATCACTCGTTAGAGTCTTCCTGAGTTTGTGAGTTTATATGAGAGTATTAATAGTGTCACCCTCACAAAAAAAAATTTGATTTTGATTTTTTATGTACTAACGATTAATAGTTTTATTTTTAGTTTTTTGTATTGTTTTGTTTTTAATTTAATCAGGTAACAGGTCGTTTGAAAAATCAAATTTGGGAGTCTGCTCATCAATTAAAGAATCAGATTAAGGTAGAAATCAGAATCAATTAAGTTGCAGGGCTGATTGAAACTTACTAAGCGATCGCTCAGTCTTCCGGCCAAGCGAACGCGCAAAATACAGTGCGTCTGATAGCCGAAAGCTCAATTAAGCGCTCGCTCAGTCCCTAAGTCAAGCGACCGCTCCACCACTCCATATCAATTCTGCTGGGAAAGAACCAGCTGTTTCCATTCCTTCCATTCAAAACAAATTTCCCAAAACTGCCGTCCTCCCTCATTTTTCAAATCCTCCAGGCCGCCATCTTTCCATACCCATCTTCCATCCTTTTTGTTCTCCACCTGGCAGCTGTTGTCGATGCCCCCCTCTCTCACCTTCATCTCCTAAAGCAACCCCAGCCGCCGGCTTCGTCCTGTTCCAGATCCGGCAGATCCCGTAATTTCTCAACAGCTCCGGTCGATCTCTTCGTTCTTACAGCGTCGGAGCCCCAACGCCATCCTTCTTCTTTGTTCATCTCCGGCGTCAA
Organism: Codonopsis lanceolata; assembly: GCA_013146195.2. Classification (NCBI taxonomy): domain Eukaryota; kingdom Viridiplantae; phylum Streptophyta; class Magnoliopsida; order Asterales; family Campanulaceae; genus Codonopsis; species Codonopsis lanceolata. The sequence goes on from CM028380.1 coordinate 138,247,026, forward strand.
TTTCATCAATCATCTCCGTTCGCCTTTTCTCCATCTCCGACGCAGAAACAGTCTCAGTGAGCCCCATGGCCAACCTCCTACTTTCTCCCACATCCAGCCACCATGTCAGCTTGCTCCGCCGCCTCTGCCCCAGCGCCACCTTCCATCTTCTCCAAAACGCTCCTGAACAGACCCGTTTCTATTTCGTCCGAGTTACATTCAGACTGATCGTTCCAGCTTCTTCCTTTCACGAAATCTCTGAAAATTCATACCTGGGCTAGGACTTTGGGAAGCTTCCTTCGCGGAATTCAATCTCAGCCAACTCCAACAACCTGGTTTCTGGCCAAGCTTGTCAGAGTTCCCCATCTCCAGTGTTTACTAATTCACAGAATCAACGAATTCGAGTTTAGGGCGTGAAATTGGAAACTCCCCCATTTCAGTAATTCAAGTAAGATTTTTCTAATTTGATTTGAAATAGTTGCTGCATTTTGAAATTGATATCCAATTTTGAGAAAGTTTGGAAAATTGATTTTCAGGAAGTTGTTTAATTTGTTTTTGTATGTATGAGCATGCATCCGTTTAATTGATGTCATTCTGCGTTTTGCCATGTAAGAAGGTGAGGGATTATGCTTGCAGTCGATGTCCTGTCACAGTTGTCTAGATTTGTGCTTATGTGGGAAACTGTTATGCTATGTTGAAAAGTAAAAGCTGGCTAAAACCTGGGGAATTACCGTTTTTGGGTGCCATTTTTTATGAATTTGAGATTTAAATTTTGAACAACACTTGGTAGCTTGGAGTGAAGTTATGTTGGGAATCTGTTTAGTGGTGTTGCATAGTTCAATCTGACTCGAACATGGTTGCTTGCATGATCTAAGTCAACTGCTGGTTGTTTGAGATTTAAATTTTGATCAACACTTGGTAGCTTGGAGTGAAGTTATGTTGGGAATCTGTTTAGTGGTGTTGCATAGTTCAATCTGACTCGAACATGGTTGTTTGCATGATCTAAGTCAACTGCTGGTTGTTTGAGATTTAAATTTTGATCAACACTTGGTAGCTTGGAGTGAAGTTATGTTGGGAATCTGTTTAGTGGTGTTGCATAGTTCAATCTGACTCGAACATGGTTGCTTGCATGATCTAAGTCAACTGCTGGTTGTTTGAGATTTAAATTTTGATCAACACTTGGTAGTTTGGAGTGAAGTTATGTTGGGAATCTGTTTAGTGGTGTTGTATAGTTCAATCTGACTCGAACATGGTTGCTTGCATGATCTGTTTAGTGGTGTTGCATAGTTCAATCTGACTCGAACATGGTTGCTTGCATGATCTAAGTCAACTGCTGGTTATTTGAGATAATGATTCTGTGTGCAGTTGGATTGTATGCTCTTTTGCCCTGCAATTTTGTGAGTTGGGAGTTAAAAATTAGGGGTGGTGGCTATGATAAAAAGATGAGACTGCATTAATTCAGGGATTAATTTGTTTGATTGAGCTGAATATTTCAAAAAATTGCCCCCACCATGCTTTTGAGCTATAACGCTTGCAAAACTCAGGGTAAATGCTCAAATTGAAATTCTGAAAATTGTTATTAACTGATTTGAGAGTTTTAAAATTCCATATTTTTATCACGTGTGAAGCTTTTGTTAATTTTGTCTTTCGTCATATGTTGCTAGAAATTTGCAGCAAGTATACTCTGGTCTTTAAATTGGTCATTATTTAAGTATTGAATTCTTTGGAAATGCTGAAATTTGGGAAGAGTATTTTTCATAAAATAGTTTTTGGTATATAAATTGTTGCTATCTCGTCGTTTGCATTATGGTGGGTTGTTGGTTAGAATTACTTTGAATAGTGTAAACAATGGGTTAGGATTGTTGAATCGATTATGTGTTTTGAGTTGGGTTGATATTCGTTACCCCCCTTGTTCTTTATTTAATTCACATTGAGGACAATGTGAAATTTAAGTTTGGGGGTGGAATTGCCTTATGATTTCAATGCTATGTTTGGAAAGTGGCCCTGTTTCCTATTACTTATTTTTGTATTTATTTGCTATCTAGTTTAATTTTTTTATTTTCTTTTTATTTAGTTAGTTTATTTTATTTTAGTTTTGTATTTAAAAAAATCAGAAAATTTTGAAAAAAATTTCGAGTCTTTATTTTGGCGTGGTTACTTCTGTCAATGATAACATGTTTGTTAATAGTGATGCATGAAAACTTGTTTATATGCTTTAGTTTGGTCTAGTTGATGGAACTTTTTATCTCCAAAATTTTTGAGCACATAAATATCATGACTTGATTTATTAAAGAATTTGAGTATTTTTATTGAGTTTATAGTGCACATTTCATTAATTTGGACCTTACTATTTTAGTGGTCATGAATATTTTTAACAGTCATCATTACATGATTGTTGCATTATATTTGTGATTTAGGGTTAATTACATGCGGAGTTAGATCTGTTAGGCTTCTATTGTTAATATATTTCAAGCACACTTTCAAACCGTGAGTGCATTTAAGTCTTGATTTTTCCTACATCTTTTCTAGCGAATGCTTATGTGAAATACTTGTTGAGCTTGTTTTTAAAACTTTGAGGTTGGGAATGATATGAAACTTTGTTGAATTTTTGTGAAAACGAAACATGAACATTGTGGCAATTAAGATATGATTTAGGCCATCGTTGGATCGTTTGAGCCTATTTATCTTACCATCCCTGTTTTACATTAATTCCTAGTGTCCCCTTTTGAGCTTTATTAAAAAGAATGGCGTGTGCTAAGCATAAATCGACCGCTATTCGACATCATTTCTTTTACCCACATTATCTTAACCCTTAGGGCTCGTTTGGTAGCCATACTAGGATAAGCGTTATTATTAATCCTGGTACTATTAGCGCCCTCACTATTATACACCAGGATTAATAATCTTGTTTCAAATAATAACATGATGTTTGGTAGCCTCAGGATTAAATGTTCTAATCATATCTCGATGTTTGGTAGCACTAGGATATGAGTTAGTATTATTAATTTTTTCCAACAATAACCCTTATACGATCATCAAACGTATTCATAAATTGAATATTTTTCAAAATTATTAGAAGTATAATTTGAAAAAATATGAACAATTAGGATAGAAAATTTTAAAATCTAATTTTTTATTTTTGCCATAAAAATTAATAAAAATTTAAACCCACTTCTTAACAATTGGAAAATTGTTTTCACAATAACATATCAAAATAATCTAAAATGCCTCCCATAAAATTAAATGCTTATATATAAAAAAAAAAAATTGGGATATTCACACCCCAAAAACTACTCATCCCACATAATTTCTATTAACCACCCTAATTAACCATAAAAATACAATAATAAAAATTTAAACCCACTTGCCCTAGAATCTAAAAATTCAAAAACAAATTGTGTGCAAATGAAATTGGAAAATATGTCTACATTATTTTCAAATGTATGAAACAATTTGTGTTAACATGCTATTACAAAATAATCTAAAATGCCTCCCATAAAATACGTTATTTGTTTTAGTATAATATTTGTGATTTTTAAAATATGGGGTGTAAATATAACAACAATGGGGTGTAGGGATTATTTGTATTTTAGTATAAGGGTATTATAGTTATTTCAATGGGGTGTAGAGATTAATAATGGGGTGTATGTTTAGGGGCCTTTTAAATTTCAATGGCATTTATAATTATTTTAAGTGGGGTGTAGAGATAGCTTTTTGGGGTGTGAAATTTTAAGTATCAACAACCTTCAATCCAAAAACAACCACCAACATAATCAAGTTGAATCAACATACATGATCCTAGAAAAAAACCAACATAATCCAAAAAAAATGACACCAACCTAAGCGTTACATGGGTGGGGTTGAAATCTAGTTACTATTGTTTTTAATAATCAACTTCACCATCTCCATGCGAGTTTCATCACTTTTAAAGCCACGAAAGGCATCAAGTAGGTGAGGCTTCAAAGCCAATTGATATGCTGCGGCAACACGTTCTGTAAGAGGCAATCGAAGAGGTTCAAGTAGATCATCAAATTGCTCTCTCTTATTACTTTGGTCTTTTTCATGCCCGAAACGACCAACCATTGCTTGTAGTGAATCTGCAACTCGTTCCATTGCTTTTGAACCATTCTCCAGATTTTTGTTTAATTCCTTACCTATTTCTTCATTCATCCTTTTTACGCCCTGGGCTCGGTCCGAGTTTTTTGGGTAACTTATTTTGAGTAACATATACTGAAGCGTCTATGTCCTCGAGTCCCACTTCAGGAGCATCTAAATCATGAACATCAGTAGTAGTTTGTTGTATGTTATTTGCAGCATCATTAGGAGTCTCAGTAAACTCTCCAGTCGCCCTATCGTTGTCCCATAATTTGCACCAATCAGGGTAGAACGGGAAGGACTTCGTTCTAAATGTTCGTACACTTTTATCTCTCTATGAACATTAAAAAAGAATTAATTAGACATATATTTGTTATGTGAATTTGTTAGTTGTAACAAAGTATAATACCTTTATATAGTGATTCCAAACATCATCTTCATCATTCGTTACCATGTTGTGATTGCTGTTCCAACCAAATCCCGAGAGACCCACCATTGATGATATAAGACCATGATATTTTTTCCAATCTTTTACCTTGGACTCGATGTGTGGGTATGCTTTTAAATCCACACCTGGATTTTTTTTTATATCCACTTCAAGTTGCTTGAGATAACCAGTCTTGAAATTTCCATCTTGCTTCAAAGTATGATTGTTTATATCTAAAAAACAATTCATCAACACTTGTTCCTCCCTCGCATACCATATCTTCCTGGTTCCTTTCTGGGAGGTATCATCATTGGACTTGTTACGTGGAGGTGTCATAACTATTGAAATATAAACAAACCACATAAGTAATAAAATTAAATCTCAAGTTTATGGACACATGCACTTTGAGATGTCATATAATAATAGTGCTATTTTTTTTTTTTTTTTGATAAGTAAAGTATAAGTATTATTAACAAGCGTAGCGTGGAAGTATACATGCACTAGACTTCAAACCAAAGTAACCTAATTACAAAAGGATCCTCTAAAGTTGGGTCAACGGATAAGCACGAGAATCTCAAGTACAAGTGAAAAGACTTTTGATTCCTCATCGATTCAATGTTCTCAAGGCCCTTCTATTCCTCTCTTTCGGATGGTCCACCAAATGGCATACTTCCAAAAATTACTCTGTATCATTACATGAGCAGCTCCTAGCCATTATAAGTGATTTACATCTTCCTCTTCACTTTTGCACATGTAGCATCGATTAACATATCGATTAACACATGTAGCTATTATATCACGTTCATCAATACTATCAAGTTTAAATGAAGTTTCATATTAACACTTCAAAACAAATACATGTCTGGAAAAAAAGAAATGTTTGTAATAAATTAAAATTCAATATGAAACTCAAAATATAGCAAAATTCCAATACAAGACAAGTACGACATAGGAATAGTGTCGTTCAGTTTGCCTCTCTCCAAGCATCGTATATCTCATGGGCTAATGTGTCCCTCCAAGCTGTCCATTCATCTGACGTGTCAACTGAATCAACAAACTCAACTTCTTCACCATTATCACCATTATTAGCATCTCCATTAACTTCATTGGTGGCATTCTCATTTTGGTCGAGCAGAACCTCAAATGGATCAATGTCCATCTCTCGGCGAATGAGATTGTGTAAAATACAACATGCCATGACTATTCTACCATGGGTTCGTATAGGGTAGTAAGAAGGACTCCTAAGTATACCCCACCGCATCTTAAGTACGCCAAAACATCTCTCTATAACGTTACGTGTTTGTGCATGCTTCATGTTAAAATAATCCTCCGGACTTTCTGGAGGTTCTCCATTGCGAAATGTGCCTAAGTGGTATCGTCGGGACCGATAGGGTGCTAGAAAACCTGGTCCATTGGTATATCCTGCATCAACCAGGTAATATTGGCCTGACACATGATTTTATTTAGTTACTTTCTATGTTATAAAAAAGCTGGTTAATTCAACAAAATAAACCTATACAATTATTTTACATTGAGGGATCCTCAATCCATTTGGCCTGGTAATAGCATCACGTAACACCCTACCATCTGCTGCCGAACCTTCCCATCCGGTCAATACGAATATAAAATTCATATTCTTATCACATACCCCTAACACATTCATGGCTATTTCTCCCTTTCGAGATCTATATCTGGGCTTTGCTTCCTCGCCACAGTTCACTCTAATGTATGTACCGTCTAACGCACCCAGGCAACCCTACACATAAATAAAAAATATGTGTGTATACATATATGAATGCCAAAGTAACAACTAGAATATATGCATATTAGTTTAATTTACTTTACCTCAAAATGGTTCCACCTTGAATCAGTGGAGTTCAGAGGTTCAGGTTCAGGTTTTACGAACAATTGCGGACCAAGCATCACAACTGCATTGAGGACCTCGTTGAAGTAGTTACTAATAGTTTGTCCTGATCTCCTCATGTTATATGCTATTATTCTATTTTTTTTGTGATGTGTAAGAATGGCTAAAAATGTAGCTACTTTCTCTTCTATTGATACATACCTAGAGTCAGATATCCCTTTATCCCTAAGCATATCACAAAGGATGATGAATGTGCGTCTATTCATTCGCAAGTTGTTGATGCAAGACGTTTCACATTCTGTAACCAACCTATTAATTTCTTCAACTTGTCTCGGAATCTTATCAAACATTGTATATAAACGCTTGTCATCATTTTTGAAAAATCCATTTTCATTCGCGTGGGTAACAGCGATAGTCATCATGTTGTAGAGGGCATGTACAATTACCAAAACAGCATGCATTGCAAGAAAAACTGCTATCTCTCCCTCATGATTTGGTGAATCCATTTCAAGATCTTCATCATGATTTGGTGAATCCATTTCTATACAACACATAAACTAATTAAAATTAACTACTAAGCATACAATAAAAAAATGTGAACTTCATTCAACACGTTACATGAACTTGAGTTTGCATTATATATAATATGTAGCAAAAAAAATAATTATATATATGAACATGTGAAACTATAGTCATATTCTGAACTTATAGCATTTAAAAGTGGAAAAACTTCATCAAATTACTCTGGGTTAGAAGCTCTAGAAAAGGGTACTGAAATAACTGTATAAAATGGGACAAGGGCACCTGATTGAAGTATTTCTCAGTAATCATAGAAGTAATTAGTGGGAACATGAAGTTAAAAAAATAAACAGAAGCAATGGCTCTCTGGTTTTTGCATTTTAGTTTATGTTTAATCTGTTCACAAATCTCATTCTAGATGACTAGATGTCCATATATAAATAAATGAAGATAATATTTAATAAATACTTTTGTTTGTACCAGCCAACTGCTCATTTAAATACCAGTCATGGCACAGACTCAGTTCACAACTTTGAAATCCAATTAGAAAAATGGGTTCAATAAGGCCTTGTATATTCTTGATCCTAATCTTGGTTATGGGTTGTTCATGTGATCACAAGACAAGATTTGCAGAAGGCAGGCCACTCTGCTTTTTACCTCAATAAAGTAAGTTATTAACAATACCCTCCTCCCTCTGACTCAATGTTATTAATGGAGTACATGAAGCCATCTTCTTTCAGCATTGCATAGAGTTGACCTTTAACTTGTTGCTAATGGTTTGTAATGCAAAGTACATAAAATCCAACTACCCAAGCTAGTAATTCAACAATACACTTCTCAAGCCTTGCTGCTCCTGCTTACATCTAGTCCACGAAAACAAGCTGAATGTCTCCTATATTAATACAAGACCCTTGGTGGGAAGTGAACATCGGCTTTCCATTTATAGAAGAGGAAATTCAACCCTTCCGCCCATCCTCAATGCTATTGAGATTTATATAGTCAAACAACCCAATGCATCAGCGACCTTCAGCAGTGATGGTATGTCTTCTCTAGATTCTCATGTTTCCTATTCAAGTTCCCGGGACACGTTTTACTTTGATTACAGCCTACAGGCCCGACAGAAAATTGCAGGAGGAACTATGAACAAAATTGTCAAAAAGAAAGAATGAATTTCCTAAATTGATATACTAGTACTATAAGTTCAAACACCCCTAATAAGGGCTAGCTAGTCTTGTACTCCATTTAAAGCAGAAGTTTCTCAAAAAGTTGTAAATATGGGTATCAATGCTCCGGTAAAAAGATCCAACTTATGAAAAGTTGGGTCCAACTTATCAGCTTTTCATAAGTTACAAATTGTAGCTTTTTCTAAATAAAAAAAAGTTATATTTGATAAGCTATGGTAAAAGACAAAATACTTGATTACCCGTAAGCATCATAATTCATAACGAACTAATCATTAAAAAAATTAACATATTCCTATCTATATTATTTTTTAGCCTTTACGATTATTAGATCAAACTAATAAAGATCAACAAATATTTTATTTAGAAGGATAACATGGTCGTATTCTACAAAAATATTATGTAAGTCGCATTTTACCAACCACTCAGATTGCAAAAGTTAGCTTTTTAAACTGTTTTGGCAGATGCATTTGTATGAAAAGTCATTCGTTTGAAATGTTTCTTGAAGAAGTCATCTTTCTAATAAGTTTGTTACAAATAAGTTGCACCCAGATGACGCCTAAACATATTACCTCCTCTCCCACATAAAGATTATATAAAAACAATAAAAGATAAAAATGTATAATAAGAGAAAATCTAATGGACGGAAAAATGACAGCAAAGAGTAACATACTTTGCACTCGTTTGCAAAAAACCTTTTTCTTCCAACTAATAAGAGGCGAATGAACTAATAGGTTTTAAATTTGGCCCTTCCGTTAGGCTTCCATCCCAAAACAATGTCTCATTGAGTTAAATATTTACCAGAACGTACATTGATTGATTGGGACTAGCTAACTCCTCAAACAACTGATTTGCTATTCTTTTACTTTGAAGATTTTTCATGCTTTCTCCACTTTGTAAACTAACAAGATTGTTATTTTGTAAAACAGGTTTCTTGACTTATTTTGTTTTACAAACAGGTGAAGCAATAAATGGCATCAGAACAACATATCAAGTGAATAAAAATTGGGTGGGCGATCCATGCTGCCCAATGAATTACTCTTGGGAAGGTCTAATATGCAGCTACAATAATTCAAATCCCCCTCGAATTATTTCAATGTAAGTTTATTCTTTGTATATGTATAAATTCTGTTCTTGCTTAAGCTGACTAAGAGGGGAATTAATAAGACGTGTTTTTAACAGAGAATTAATCAAGAAACGCAGCAAATAATGTAACGGACTGTTGAAACAATTATGAAATACTAAACATGCAGTTTTATTTTCTCATGTCCACATTGCAATTCGCCTCATGGGTTGCTTCCCCAGTCACTTTTTTCGACCAAGGTATTCTAATTAATTTTTTCCCAAAACGTATTAGATCATGTTTAACGGAGAATCACCCAAGAATTAACAGAAGATTTCCCAAATGAAAGTGGGAATCAATGGAAGCTATGTGTGGATAGAGAGAGAGAGATATGCGTGGGGAATCGAAAGATCAATGAAATCAAAAGATGAAATCAGAAGATGAAATCAAATATTGTGTGTGTGGAATCGAAAGATGAAATCACTAACCTAACACAATCTTCGTCTTCAATAGAGGAGCCGCCCTTCACTCCAGAAAACGGAAGAAGGAGTCTTCGTCTTCAACAGAGGAGCCGCCCTTCACTCCAGAAAACGGAAGAAGGGATTTTGTGAGCGTCTGAAGTATACGACGTAGGTAGTTTTTGGGTATAAAAAAAATAGCCCAGTGTATTATTAATCCGGTCTATAATAATACCACCCCACATCCAGGATAAATAAGAAGGTAAAAAGTTGCTTATCCGGACTACTCCTCTTCTTAAGTCCGGATGCTTAAAAACAAACCAAACATCCCTCTTAAGTATTATTAGTCCAATTCGGCCTCTTATCTGGCTACCAAACGGGCCCTTAAAGCTTATACACTTTTGCCTATCTTTTGAGAGAGTATGATTGGGTTGAGAATGTTGTCTTTATGATGGTTGATGCAATTCAAAAATGGCCACAATGATTTCTTGTATTGAAAAAGAAAAAAATATATATAAAAAAAGGAAAAAGAATGAAAAGGGTGTGAAAATTCAAAAATGCATATGCCTTTTGAAAAAGGAAAAAAAATAGAAAAAAAAATAGAATAGAAAGAAAGCAAGGAAAAGAAGATCATTGGGAAGAAAATCTTCATGATGGTTTGATACATTCTTCAACCCAAAAGTCCAAGTTTAGAGGTTGTTGAAAGAATGTGAGTGATTTGTATGGGAAAAAGGGAATATTCTTACTCTCTCACTTTGTAATTTCTTATGCCTTTTATTGTTACCCATCACTTTGGCCTTACATTACAAGCATAAATAAATGCCTATTGATCTAGTTACCACATGTGTTTGGGTTAGTTGACATGGTTTGGAGACATAATTGATTTGACCCTTGTTTTGCAACATATACATATCTTGATATAGCTCGCACTATTTATATATTCTTAGCTATTATAAGTAATTGGAACTTGAGAACATTGTACTTCATACATAGTTAGTGCATGGGATGGATGTATAAGCACTTGAATACTAGCACGATCTCTCTTCGTGTTGTTAATCGGGTATTGATGGTATGTTGCATTTTCTGTGATGCACATGTTTTTATTGAAATATTTTTGGAATGAATGTTGTGCTTAGCTTGATAAAACTTTATAAGTTTGGAGATAATCAATAAATGATTTGCACACACACACACACGAAGATTTATAAGTAATATTGATGATGATTGAGTGAAAGCCTAGACTTGTGAATATGTGTTGCTATTTATCGTTCTTTGAGGAATTATGTGGTACCATGTCGAAGCTATGACTCGTGAAAGAAAAAAAAATTGCGTTTAGTTTAGTGTAGTTTTTATATTTATAAGTTTTATTTTGTTTTACTTGAAAACGAGCAAAATCTAAGTTTGTGGGTATTTGATGAATGAGTTTTATACTCATTTATTAGGTATTATTCCGGCTTAAATGTTGCTATTTCTCGAGGTTTCTGTTGTCTAATATTTGTTTTAGTGTTGTTTTATAGTTTTAAGGACTTGGAGAAATATAGGCACTTTATGCTGAAATTGAAGACTTCAGGGAACAAAGTGAAAATTATTGAAAGTTTAAAGCCAAAAGCTGAAAATAAGCTTTTGTCAATAAGAGATCAGCCACCTCTACTCCTTGGTTGGCGTGCTAGGCCCACTTTGTGCCCTAATTAGGGTTTTATTGTTTTGTATCCCCTTTACCCAAGTTATTGTACAATTATTGGGTATAAGGGCATCCCCATCGGAGGTGTTCTTACAATAATTCTTGTAAGATAGAATGCCCAACCCAATGGGAAGCCATTCTTACAAGAACAACCGAATGAAAATTCTTGCCAAAGAATTCCTTAAGAATTCTATCCATTTTCTCCAAGCATCTATCAAAGAGAGAGTGGGATGCACCTCTTGCCAAAATATGGAGAGTGCTCCTCACTCTCCAAAAATAGAGTGAGGCTCAAACATTTAATGTAGGCCACATTTAATTTACAAAGTATTGAAATAAAAAAAGTTATGTAAATAAAGTAGATGATTTGGTAGTGGGACCCAATTAAGAATTAAGGGAAGAATGAGTAGCAATGGAAAGATAAATTCTTAGAATAGGGAATTCTTAAAATATATAGGTGGCAGTGAGACCTAACTAATAATGAACAGAAGAACAGCCATCATTGAGGATGCCCTAAATAAGACCCCTTTTAGGTCAGAAAAGGTGAGAGAAGTTCTGTATTAGTTTTTTTTGTCTATAAATAAAGATTCTCCAAGAATGGTTCAAGGTTTTGTACTTTCAATTATGGGGAACTAACCCCATAATCTAGGAAAGTAGGTAACTTGTATTTAAGTATTTTGTTTTAATTATTAATTTCTATTCAATTATTTCTTGTTTATCATATTAGATTATCATTGGTTTACATTGAAATTATCGTATAATGGTTGAGTTAGTGAATGTGTAAGCTCGTGGGTATGATGAACTGCAACATCTTATGCATAAGTCATACGCTGGCCAACCTAATTGATAAATAGGTCTATCTGATTCCTGACTATAGGTTAAGGAGTAGATCTAGGTTCGTATTGTATGGTGGAATGCAATATGAAGTACCATAGAGTCCGTTCCTCTATACTTTAATTCCTATGGAACTAAATGGACTCTTAATTACTGTGTGGACGGACCATGAAAGCACAGCCATAGCGGAGTATTAAGGATTGCAATCCTCGATCGTAAATCTCAATCCTTTACCTAGCGATAGAACCCGTAGTTGATTGATACATAAGATAAACGGGCATAAGATGTATATACAAGTGAAACCTAATTCCTAGGCGTTTTTACAAACTTTGACTTATTTCATATTTATATGCTTCATTAAATTAGTTTATTTTAATAAAACCAAAACCACTCTTTATTAATTGCTTTATTTTGTTAGATTAGTTGAATTTACTTTAATCAAAATACAAATATCTGTAGTTTGACCCTTGTGTCAATATATTTATTCTACAATAGTCTTGTGCACTTGTAATGTAATTTTAAGACACATCAGTACCCTCTATACCTTTCAGCCCAAAGAGTTAGCTTTCTTTGGTAGCCAAACTTGCCTTAAACTTAGACATTTTAACTTTGTCAGTAGGTTTAAATCTAAACAAACATTCATGAGACTAATGACCAAAAGTAGAGAAAACTTTACATTTGTGATAACCAGTTTTATCATTCATTTGAGAAGAGTTATTTGATTCATCTTGAGTCATCTTAGAAGTAGTAGCAACAACAAATTTTGGGGGCTTGAATTTGTCAGATGTCTTCCTTTTGTCCCTTCCTCTCCTGTCAGTTGGATGACATCTGTCAGCCAACTAATTGTTATTAGCTGTTTTAGTAGTTGATAGTTTATGAGGAGTTTGAGTAGAAGACTGACAGTTTTCATGGTTCAGCTTCTCTTTTTTGTTGAAGGACTTCTTAAGTTGATTCATGTTCTTAGGATATTTAAAAGGAACAGCATTGTAAGTTGATCATTTATTATTTTTTAGCAGAATCTTAGGTTCATCATTTGACTGTCTGATTTCACAGTTTCCATCATCTTTTGAGTATCCAAGACCATGTTGGTCTTCATGATGGTTTCAACAACAACTTTTGACTTTGAGTAAGTATCAACAACATTGGTTAGTCGAATATTTCCTTCCATAAGGTCAGCAATCTGGGCATCTCAGATTTTTTTTCTTGAATCTCATGTTTTTCATCGATGCTTTTAGGTTGCAACATTTCATTTTGCTGTATTTTATAAAGCTCATTGATATTTTGAAGCTAATAATTTTCATCAGAAATTCTTTTGAAGTCACCAAATAAAGAAAATATGAATTCTTTTAAGTCTTTCAAACTTGGAATACATTTCTTGCATTTGTTCCAAGAGTTCATCAACACTTTTGTCAATAGGCTTTTCCTCCTGCTCTTTTGACATTTTGGTTATTTTAGTGTTAGCAATCGTTGGAGATATTGTCTTTATTTTTCTTTTTGGCTGACTTATGATATCTTGTCCATATAAATCATTTCATATTTTCTTAATCACAAACTAATCAGGTTTGACGACCTTTGTCAGTTTAGGTTTTTTAATAGGTGAGCTTGGAAGCTCATCATCAGACTCATTTGAACAGTTGGGACTAGGGCAATCATTTTCAAAATCATATACATCTGATTCTACAACAAAACAAAGATTTGCTTCTTGCACAAAATCAGCAGATTCATCTTCAGAATCTATCTCAATCCATGTTGCTAGATTTTGATCCTCAGCAACTAAACCCTTTTGTTTATCAAAATTTATGGGAGCTCTTTTGTAATTCTCATTTTTGATAAATGGATAGTTAGAAGCAAAATGTCCATGTTTTCTAAAATTAAAGCATGACAACTTTTCTTTCTTTTCCTTTTCTTCATTGTTTTTGAAGTAAGGCTTTTTGAAAGTTTGAGGAAGAAGATCTTTGAAAACTTGAGGAAAATTTTTGAAAGTTTGAGGAAGGTTTTTGGAAGTTCCATTTAAAAGATTTCAACTTTCTAAATTATTTTGCAAAAGCATCAAATTCATCTTCATCAAAGTCATCATTTGACATAGATGTAGAGATTTTGGTGTCTCTTCTTGAGCTTGCAAAGAGATACCTTAACAATTTTTCTCAAGCTCTTTAGTTTTGAGAACTTTCTTTTCATAAAAATCTTTAGACTAGCAACAAGGCTACGTATATGTGTCTTGTTCAAGTCTCTTGCTTCCTTTATGACAGCAACCTTAACATGTCATCTACTTCCCAAGCTATTAAGAAAACACATATTTAAATATTTCATGTTATATACTTTACCATGTGAAGAGCATCTATTACTTATCTCAAAGAATCTATCATAAGCATTTTTGTATGCATTCATAGAGCTTGTTGTCCTTGGCGTTTTGAACTCCTTCAACATATTCAACAAGAACATCCCATAGTTCTTTGGCAGTAACATATTCATATATTTGTTTATAGTTTTTATCTGGGATAGTGTTGGTACGAAAAATACATACGGGCAAGATTACCCGGTTAAACAAGTAATAAAGTGATAAAGTAAAGTGTCGAACCCACGAGGAAGCAATTTGGTTATTTTTAATGAATACCAAGCACGTTGCAATTTTGATTATATTTAGATGATCGATTTTGCATGAATTAACTAATTAATTAAGCTAAAACAAGAATTTAAATAAAGCAATATTAAAATGAGATTGATTTCAATTAGAAAGGATCTAAGGTTTTGACTTTCAATTGGCTCTTCCGTTGTTATTTAATAATGGATTGGGCAAGATTACCCGGTCAAGCAAGTAATAAAGTGATAAAGTAAAGTGTTGAACCCACGAAGAAGTAATTTGATTGTTTTTAATTAATACCAAGCACGTTGCAATTTTGATTATATTTAGATGATCAATTTTGCGTGAATCAACTAATTAATTAAGTTAAAACAAGAATTTAAAATAAAGCAATATTAAAATGAGATTGATTTCAATGAGAGAGGAGCTAGGGTTTTGGCTTTCAATTGACTCTTCCATTGTGATTTTATAAGGGATTGCTTTTAAAGCTATTCTATTTTTTTGGAAGTCGGGGATTCAAAAATCACTGTTAAGAGCTTTCGCTTCGTATAACGGTGCTAATTAAAGGTATAAAATCACGAGCTTTCGCTACGTATGAAATTATCTAATTAATCGCTTTCAAATACAAAACCCCAATTGACTATCTTAAGGAGAGTTTGTAACGTTGATCACGAGCTTTCGCTACGTATGAAATTATCTAATTAATCGCTTTCAAATACAAAACCCCTTAATTGTTTTATTGTTAGGATAATTAAGAGATTTAGTTTCTTTTTATTTAGTTTCTTTATTTAAGTTTCCTTTTAATTAGAGTTTCCTTTTAATTAGTTTTCTTGTTTGATTTATTTTATAAGGTTGACTAACCTTATTATTTGAGTGTCAACCGATTATAAAAATTCGTTGTTTATAGTTGAATTCGACTATGTTGGAGAGTCATCCCAATTTCATTCAAAATTATCAAGTCACTTTCATACACTAAACAATTTTTAAAATCATGTAATAGGTGATCAAATTATTACAAGTATTAAGAGCATAATGTAATACGCAAAAATTAGTAAATAACAATTAATAGCAAAACCCCAAATTAATATCACAACATCCAAACCAATTTATATTAAAACCCTAGACAAATATTAGTTCAACATGCTAAAGAAATAAATCATGTTTTCAATCAAAAGCATTATCATTAAATAAAAATACAAATTAAAGTGTATAATACTTTACAATGGAGGAGATGATTGAAATTCTTTAGCTTCCTTGGCTTGATCAACAATGGAGAAAAAATGGAGAGTGGAGGAAAATAGGAAATGGCGGTTGCTTCTTCGTGTTTCTCCTATTCCAGTTCTTTTCTTTTTTCTCTGAAAATGTTCTACCCCAACTTATGATCCCCCTAAAAACCCTTACAAAAATTGCTAGGGAAGTGAAACCAAGAAAGGGGGGGTAATTTAGGAAGAACAATTAAGTTCTAGGGGCTACTTGGGGAAGGAAAAGGGTGTTGGGTCACAGTTCGAGCAGGGGCAGCCCAGGCAAGCAGCGCGGGTCAACCTAGGGCTGAAACGGGAGAGGGATGTGAGATGAAACGGGCTAAAGATGCGGGTCAGGATGGAATTAGGCTGGGCAGATCCAGATCCGGCATAGAAGGACGCAGGTTGCTGGGCTGGAGCAGCAGGTGACGTGGCTTCATCTGATGCCGACAACACATTAATGAAAGATTCATTAATAGCGTCGACCTCCCCTTCCTTTCTAAGATGTGCGCCTGTGCCCCTAGAATTTCTAGAAGATGAGCCGCAGTCCTTCCTCCTCCAGTTCTATCAGTTAGGTCCTCCGCTAGCTCCATTAGCTTCCGTTAACCATCCCTTGCCTTTGAATACTTAACCAACTTTGATGGATTCTGACCGAGTGGATCCAAACTCAACCTTAAACTCCGAAATTGCCTCGATTTGCATGTATTGGACCTTGAAAATCTCAAATATCTATGAGATACCTACATGAAGCACAAAATACATAAAAATAGGCTCTCAAATGCAATGAATCATTAATCAAAGCTCAAAATCATCAATAAAATTCCAAAAAATAATGAAATTAATTGGAAAATTCAAAACTTATCAACATCCCCAAACTTAAGATTTGATCGTCCAGAGCAAAGAAAAATATGGATTATGGAGAAGCTCGAGAACAAGATGGAATGAAGAAAGCACTCAATCAAAAGTTTCCACATGCATTACCATGAAAGAAATCAAACTCAAGATTATAAAAATGCATAACCAAGGTATGATGTAATTTCAATGCTAGCAAACTTTCCTAAAACACTTACTTAAACACATGAAACATAAGCCCCATGACTAAATAGCATTGGTCTAGCTAGGATTGAGCGTTCAATGAGATACCAAGCATGAGCCATGAAACCGAAAGAGATATACTTCACAAGGCAATAACTCATGGCATGACAATATCAATAGGTCTTTGTAAAGCTTGTAATTTTAGGCCAATGTTGAGCTACAAATAAAGGGAAGGATATCAAGACAAGTGAGCACAAGTGAAGCCTTCAAAATCACCCTCAAGTCTAACTTCATGAAACAACATACTCCATCATAACTCACCATATTTTTTTCAACAACCCCCAAACTTAGCTTCATTTTTTATACATATAAAGAACTTAGGGTTGAGAGTATATCAAACTACTACAAATGATTTTTCATCTCACAATTCCCCTTTTTCAATGACTTTAAAGCACAAATGGTTCATAATTTTTGGGCTACCCTTTACTTTTGATTTTTTTTGGTTTACACAAGGGCCCTATTTTACAAGATAAACAACCCCCAACTTATCAACCAAGATTAAAACCACACCACACCAATACATGAAAAACAACACTTTCATGAAGCTCACATTCCCTTAAAGACATAAATTTAGAAATTCATTTCACCAAGTGCTCTCTCAAAGGGTTGGGTAAAGTGTATAGGCTCATGAGATAAGTCAATGTGGGTGATAGAAATAAAGGCGAATGGGTGTGCTCTTGCACACACCATTCATTCATTAAGACTCAAATGGGACACTAGGGATTAAATGTGAACATAGGTAGGTCGATATGGCACAAACGAGTCAAACATGGTCTATATCATGCTATTGTGAGTTTTGATGTCGTTAGATGATTTCGAGATTAATGAATTAGCTTGGCTTGTGAGTATGACAATAGCATAATATATGCCATGTTTGACTCGTTTGTGCCATATCGACCTACCCATGTTCACATGAATGAGGGAAAAGCTGGCACAAAAATCACAAAATATCCTCAAGTATGCATATAATAATCTCAAGACCGAATCCAAGAAAATAATGCATATACAACTCAATGAGCGCCAAAGTAATGAGATGAATGATCAAAGCATGATTAATGGGGTCCAACTAACTTGAAATTTTCTAAAAATTTCCAAAATTTCTCAAAAATCAAGGGCAAAAATAATACTAACCCCACCCCTAAACTTAGAACTGAACATTACCCTTAATGTTCATGAGCATACTGAGGTAGGGCATCAATCACTACTCCCCATGAAAAGCGAATAAAAACGAAAAATATTTTGTGAGGGGCACCTCCTTATAAACCCACAAACTCAGGAGGGCTTCGAAAAGCGACACATGCATATAAATACATAAGACATAAAAACAAATAAATAAAAAGAGAGGGAAGAGAAAACCGATATGAATAGTTCTAATTTAAAGTCTTTAGCTTGACTTTCTTGCGTGCATCATTGTGTTTCTGGATCGTTGAGAAGAATGGAAGGTTCTTTCTTTTGCAAATCACCACCCAAATATGCCTTTAAGCGTTGACCATTGACTTTGAATGTTGATTGGGTAGCATCATCTTTCACTTCCACCGCTCCATGAAGGGAAATGGAAACAACCGAAAATGGTCCCAACCATCGAGATTTGATCTTTCCCGAAAAGAGTCTCAACATTGAGTTGTATAAGAGCACTTGTTGTCCCGGATGAAAAGATCTTGGCAAAATGTTCTTGTCATGCCACTTCTTCGTTCGCTCCTAATACAATTTTACATTGTCGTAGGCTCTTTGTCTAAGCTCTTTCAACTCTTCCAATTGCAATAATATTTTCTCACCGGCAGCCTTGAAGTCAAAATTGAGCTTTTGGATAGCTCAATATGCCTTATGCTCTAGTTCTTCCGGGAGATGGCAAGACTTTCCAAACACCATTTGATACGGAATCATCCCAATATGAGTCTTCAATGCCGTTTGAATTGCCCAAAGTGAGTCATCAAGCTTTTGGGACCAATCCTTGCGATTTGGGTTCACCACTTTTTCAACCACACGTTTAATCTCTCTATTAGTAACCTCCACTTGCCAACTTGTTTGAGGATGGTAGGCCGTGGCTACTTTGTGCTTCACTCCATATTTTGCCAGAATTCCGTCAAACAACCGATTGCAAAAATGAGAGCCTCCATAACTAATACTAACTCGGGGGGTTCCAAAACGCGTGAACACATTTTTTTTGCAAAAACTTGGTTACCACCTGGGCATCATTCGTGGGGAGGGCTACGGCTTCAACCCATTTTGAGATATAATCAATGGCAACCAAGATGTATAAATTTCCATATGAAGGGGTGAATGGTCCCATGGAATCTATCCCCTAAACATCGAAGACATCAAATTCAAGAATCCCTTGTATCGGCATCTCATGGTGGCGAGAAATGTTTCCGGTTCTTTGGCAATGATCACATCTTAACACAAATTCATGAGCATCCTTGAAGAGAGAAGGCCAAAAGAAACCCGATTACAAGACTTTACAAGCCGTCCGAGATCCACTAAAATGGCCACCATAAGGAGAAGAATGACAATGGATCAATACCGCAATTTGCTCCTCAAAAGGAACACATCTCCGCAATACTTGATCTTTCCCCAATTTGAATGAATAAGGCTCCTCCCAAATATATTGTTTGACATCATAGATAAATTTCTTCCTTTGAGATGAAGAGAAATCCGAAGGGATAACGTTGCTCACAATGTAATTGACATAATCCGCATAGCATGGAACCGTGGCATAAGAAATAGAAAATAAGCTTTCATCCAGAAAGTCTTCTTTGATAGGAGATGGAGAAGAGATTCCATCTTGCTCAAGTCTAGATAATGATTCGCTACCACATTCTCTGTTCCCTTCTTTTCAGGAATTTCAATGTCAAATTCTTGGACTAGAAGCACCCACCGAATCAATCGGGGTTTAGCATCCTTCTTGGTGAAGAGATACTTAATCGCCGAATGATCGGTGTACACAATAACCCTTGAACCAATGAGATATGCCCGAAACTTGTCAAACGCAAAGACAATGGCAAGAAACTCTCTCTCCGTTGTTGCATAATTAAGTTGAGCATCATTGAGAGTCTTGCTTGCGTAATACACCACATGAAAGATCTTGTCTCCTCGTTGACCCAAAACCGCCCCAATGGCATAGTCACTAGCATCATACTTCAACTCAAATGGCAAAGACCAATCGGGAGCCATGATAATTGGAGCCGACACCAATCTTTGCTTTAATGCTTCAAAAGCTTTCAAGCAATCTTCATCAAACTCATAATTAGCATCATTCTCCAAAAGATTGCATTGTGGCTTTAGCAATTTTGGAGAAGTCTTTGATGAACCGTCGGTAGAATCCCGCATGCCCAAGAATGTTTTGAATACCTTTCATATTTGTTGGAGGAGGGAGTTTTTCAATAACTTCAATCTTGGCACGATCCACCTCTATACCTTTGGAAAAAATATTTTGCCTAAGAACAATACCTTCATTCACCACGAAATGACATTTTTCCTAATTTAAGACAAGATTCACATCCTTGCACCTTTCAAGCATCGTTGTGAGATTCCGCAAGCAACTATCAAAATTATCCCCATATACCAAAAAGTCATCCATGAAGATCTCAATCTCCTTTTCCATCATATCCGAAAAAATAGCCATCATGCATCGTTGGAAAGTTGCGGGTGTGACGACCCGACCCGGATCCCAAGACGAAATCCCAAGGTCGTGCCGCCGGAAAGCAAATAACAACATACAAGTAGCAAATAATGGGTAGGGCCATAACGGCGATACACCGACAACTCAAAACATACGCGGAAGCAAATTATAATACAACAGTGGTGCCCGAGCTAACAAGCTCAAACTAAAACAACCAAAGAGATGATTAACCTCTCGGTCCAAAAATTCGATTCGCGTGCCGCAACATTGGGCACGTAGAACAAACTCCCTGTTATGCAATTCAATAATAAGCATAAAATAAACCAAGTCATCGGCGAAACTACGGCCGGAACCCAACATTAAACTAAGTCTAAGACTCTAGTCTAACAACTCAACGGCTAAATACATGCCGGAGAACAAACATCATATTAAACTAGCAATTTAACATGCTGAACATATTCACCAATTAACCACGCACGACTAAAACCAGTCGGCTACCAACAAAATAAGTACTAACAACCAGAAAATATATGGAAGTTTAACTACCAATATATAACAAGCACAACCACCACCGGTTGGCTACCAAAAGAATAGGCTAACCACATAATTACAACATTACAATACATAAAGGTTTGCTACCCAAACATGAAGTTTATATAACTTCATCTTCCCAACGACCTCACCAAAAACAAAAGAAGTCATCTAAGTAGCAACCTTTCCAAAAGAATTCCTTGCCAACGCAACCTCCCGATTTACTTGGATCCACAGCTCGGCTTGGATCTAGGGAAAACAACCAACAAATAAAAGTAAGTCACAATGACTTAGTAAGTTACTAACCATAACTTCCTACCATGGCATAATGCTCAATCATAAATATATCATGCTATTGTCATGAAATAACCTCATAATAAATCATGTATGGCATTCATGCTCAACATTAAATAAATATGTTATCATCCTAGTATAACATGTCATCATAAATTCATGTCAAGTCATTTTTGTCTTAACAATAATAATTTATACCTTTGGCATAAAACAACATTCCAATAAAGCTATGTGATAGCATTTATGCTTACAACATTAATCAATATGTTATCTATTAAGTATAACATGTAAGAAACCAAACCATCAACATATCATATCCAATTCACTAAGCACGTATTCACTTAAGTACTAGTGAAGCAATTCATATATATAAGGGATATGATACCATACCAAAATTCCTCCGCGCGTGTCGCTCCTGCAAAAACACGTGCAAAACCCTTATGTGCCCTCGATATCCCTCTCGTAGATATCGGACGCCCCGAGACGCCTCCGCATTTCTCGAGTTCCATAGTTATCAAAGTCATGTGTATTACTACAACTAAGATAAACTACTTCCCCACCGTGGCCATCGATGGAGGGGTGTGTGCAACCCGGCACGGCGATCCATCGCAATCACGAATCCCATAATTCGTGAAAACGATGTATCGACCCACCAAAGACTCAACAGACCGACGCCAGCTGGACTCAAGACCCAAGCACAAGTAATATATACTCATATGCTCAAAACAAGTAGGTAAACACTCTACCATCAAACTAGTCATGCAATTTATTCACAACTAGCATAAACATCACAACCAGAATCATATAAGCTCATATCAAGTGTGTTTCACACACTTAAAACTTCTTGGAGGCTCGACCTCCATGAATTCTACCCAAGATTCCGTAGGACTTAAAATCATAGTTCCTAGGATTCAAACTAACCCAAAGGTTAACTCCGTTGAGTTCAATCTAAGTTTTCCGAAAATTCAAGGAATAGAAGCTTAGGCTTCATCATCCCCCTAAGTTCATATCTATCGTCAAAACCATAAACCCGACGATCAATAAACTCACATAAACCCACCAAAATAATTAACAAGGTAACTTAGAACAAATTAAACATCTTGGTTATAAATTTATTCAAGTCACCATACTAACCAATAATTTCCAATTCACAGTTAATTCGCACAATATAGTTTAATATGCTCTACTAAACATATAAAACAATTTAAGCATGCTCACATCATTAATTTTGCAAGCAAATCAAAATTAGGGCAAGACACCCTCAAGCATCTCATCAAACCAACATTAATCCATTATCAATCAACATAAACAAGTTCATTAGGCTAGTTAGAGCATGAATTTACATATATCATAGTCTCACATAGGCCAATCGAGTTCTATCATTCAATTGAAAACCTAGGGTT
The DNA here is from genome assembly GCA_013146195.2 of Codonopsis lanceolata. Classification (NCBI taxonomy): domain Eukaryota; kingdom Viridiplantae; phylum Streptophyta; class Magnoliopsida; order Asterales; family Campanulaceae; genus Codonopsis; species Codonopsis lanceolata. The sequence goes on from CM028380.1 coordinate 138,269,888, forward strand.
CATACATCTTCTACAACCTAACAATGGCTTCCATTGACCTCAAATACCACAAATGGCTGTTTCCCTAGGGTCAATGGAGCTCAAAAATCAAGGGAAGAGAGGTAGAAACTTACAATTTCTCACCCACAAAGCTGCTCAAGCTCGAACTCAACGATGAAGCCGTTTTCTCACTCCGCTCTCTTCAATCTTGCGGGTTAGATGGAGAAAGACCCCAACAATGGCTTCCAAGATTAGCCTCTTGAAGCCCTAGAATCGCCTCTCCGAAATCCCTCTCTCCTGTGAAGGAGGCATAAGCGATCAGAGTGAATAAAGAGTGCGGTTGTTTGCTTTTATATGAGGGATTAATTCCACTAATCAATCACTAATTACCCCTAATTCTCTTAATAGGTGATTAGAGTTAGTATTAGGCTAATTAAGTGAGGTTAGAATAGGTTTAGTTGGGTTTAATAGGCCAAAAGTTCGGATGCCTACCCAGACAACAAAATCCCGTAAGTCGATATGAGAGGACCTTGCGGTCGCTTGGGCAAGTGATGCGACCGCATCACTGTATTCTCGGCATTCCATGTTTTACGCTTTCCTTGCTCGGTCCGGACTCTCCGCATTCAATCGAAGTCTTTCCAAGCCAAAAATGGTCTATAAATCAACCTTAATAACCTCCAAACCATAACCAAAGTAATCAAGCCTCAAACCCCATCAAAACAAGGCCAAGAAATCGAGGCGAGAACTCTCCCGAACGAGCCAGGAAAAGTTAAACGAAAAGGGTTAACGCTAAAATCAAACTAGCAACCCAACCAACAATGCAACAAGCATCTAACCAATCTCCAAGGCATGTTAATGATATTATAAATGCCTTCTAAATTTTCCATGTGTTAATCACATAAAATGTAAACCCAGAGATTCAACACATCTCGCGTGAGAAAAATGCATACGATGCATCTCAAACAACGTCAATGATCATGCTATTGACTCTAAACATAACTTAGGGAGCTAAATGAACATATTCATCATGATTATAAGTGTATGAATTCATGCATATCACAAGCAAAAGCGTATTTCGGGGTTTTACATTCTCTTTTAAGGAATTTAGCCCCTAAATTCTTACCGTAGTCATCGAACAAATGAGGATATTTCTCTTGCATCTCCAACTCGGTCTCCCAAGTTGCTTCCTCGATCACGTGATTCTTCCAAAGGACTTTCACCAATGGAATTTTCTTGCTCTCAAAACTTGCTCTTTAGTGTCAAAGTATCTTCACCGGTGCTCAACATAAGACAAGTCCGGTGAAAAGTAATCTCCTCATACTCAAGAACATGGGAATCATCCTTAAGATATTTCCGAGCATAGACACATGAAATACATTATGGATCTCCGACAAAGGCGGTAAAAGCCACCCTATGCCAAACTCCCAACTCGCTCCGAGGAATCTCAAAAGGTCCAACATACCTCGGTGATAATTTCCCTTTCTTTCCAAATCTCTTGGTACCCTTCTAGGCGATACCTTAAGAAACCGCAGTCTCAACAGAAATTCCAAATCTCTTCTTCTATTATCCGCATAGTGGAAAGCTTTGAGCGGTGAGCAATCTATCTCGAATTATCTTTACACTCTCAGGAATGCTGAACAATCTCTGAACCCCATAATTTTGCTTCTCAACCTCATCCCAACAAATAGGAGATCACTTCCTCCCATAAAGAGCCTCATACGGTGCCATCTCGTGCTCATTGGTAACTATTGTTAATACGCAAACTACGCCAAAGGAAGATGTGTATCCCAACTCCTTTAAAATCAATCGTACAAGCACTTCATATCCTCAAGTATACGAATCGTTCTCTCGGACATCCGTCGGATTTCAGGGTGAAAAGGCGTATAAAGTTCAACTTGGTCCCCAGCCTCTTGCAAAGCTTGCCAAAACCTCGATGTAAACCTCGGATCCCGATCCGAAACAATACTTGGAACCCCGTGCAATCTAACAATCTGCCGCATCAATACATTGGGCGACTCAATGAATAAGTCGCCATGCAATCGAATAAAATGAGCCGACTTAGTGAGCCGATCAACAACAACCCAAGCGGCATCAAAACCTCTACGATGCGTGGAAATCCCGAAACAAAGTCCATCGTAACATGTTCCCATTTCCACTCCGGAATATCAATGGCCATACAACCGCGAGTCTTTGGTGTTCGCGCCTGCGACAAGTGAGACACCTCGACACATAGTCGCTATAAATGGCTTCATACCACTCCACCGAATTGTTTCTTCAAATCTCTATACATTTTCGTACTCCTCTGGATGGATAGTATACTTTGCTTTGTGAGCTTCATACAAGCCGCTTACATCTTCAAATGATGGAACACAAACTCTACCTTTAAATATCAAAATACCATCTTGGTTCATCGAGAACTCATTCTCCATTTCTCATTCAAACCATCAATGATTTTCATCAACTCTGGATCTTTCTTGAGTCTCCTTAATTCTTTCAATAAAAAGCGGAATAACCGCACACTAGCAAATAATACACCATGATTTACCTCGCTAGGATTCCAATCACGAACATCTTCCAACATTTTCCATTCCCGCATCATCAAACATGACAAGTGTACTTTTCTACTCAATGCATCGCAGCTTCGTTAGCCTTCCCGGATGATACAATATAGTGCAATCGTGGTCCTTCAATTTCTCCATCCATCTCCATGTCTCATGTTCAACTCTTTGAGAAGAGATATTTCAAACTCTTGTGGTCCGGTGAAAATCTCAAACTTGAACCATACAAATAATGTTTCCACTTGTGCAAAGCAAATATAATCGCCGCGAGCTCAAAGATCATGCGTAGGATAATTCATCTCATAGGAGACAATTTCCTTGAAGCATAAGCAATCACTTTCCCATTTTGCATAAGACCAATCCTTCTTTGAGCATCACTATAAACAACAAAATTATCACCTCCGCTAGGCAGTATATACTAACTGCTGTGTAGTCAACCTTCTCTTCAATTCTTGAAAGCTTTCTTCACATTTATCCTCCATACAAATGCGATCTTCTTTTGAGTCAAATTAGTCATAGGCGTAGCAATCTTCGAAAATCCCTCTATGAATCTCCGATAATAACCCGCTAGCCCCAAGAAACTCCGTACCTCGATATGGTCGGTCTCCTCCAATTCATTCTTGCTTCAACCTTGGAAGGATCCGCTATCATCGCACTAGAAACAACGTGCCCCAAAAATGAAACCTCCTCTGCCAAAATGCACACTTGCTAAACTTGGCGTAGAGTTGCCTCTCCGAAGAATAAACAAAACCATCCCAAATGTTGTGCATGCTCTTCCGAGACTTAGAATACACAAGGATGTCGTCTATGAAAACCACCACGAAGCAATCAAGAAAATTGTGAAATACCGGTTCATCAAATCCATGAATACGCTTGGCGCATTAGTCAACCGAATGGCATCACCATAAATTCATAATGCCCGTACCTCGTGCGGCAGTTTTCGAACATCTTCGCTAACCTTCAAGCGATGGTACCCAAATCTCAAGTCAAGTTTGGAATAGACCACCGATCCTTGCAATTGATCAAACAAGTCATCTATATGAGGCAATGGATACTTGTTCTTGATCGTTGCCTTGTTCAACTCTCGATAATCGATGCACAATCTCAAGGCTCCCATCTTTCTTCCTCACAAATAATATCGGCGCACACCAAGGCGTCACGGCAGCTTAATAAAGCCAATGTCAAGGAGCTCTTATGGCGAATCTTCAACTCCTTTAACTCCATGGGTGCCATTCTATACGGCGCCTTGAAGTGGTGTAGTCCCGAAGCATAACTCAATACAAAATTCAATCTCTCTCTGGAGGCATCCCAAAATCTTTAGAGAAACATCAGGGGACTCACACACAAGCGGCACATCTTCAAGATTAGAAGAAGAAACCCGCTTGTCCACCGCAAACAACCTGACCTAACCACGACAACATTTTCCTAGCCTTAAGCGCGAAATGGCGTAAACCACTCGGTGCATTATCTCCCAAAAACAAAGTTAGGAGCACCGAGGCAAAGTAAAGTGACTCTTTTACTAAGGCAATCCACCAATGCATGATATGTGCTCAACCAATCCATACCAAGAATAACATCAAAATCAGAAATGGTAACACCACCAAATCGCATGCAACACATGTTTATCCACAAATACATCGCATGCTCTATAAATATCAGAAGCTAACAAACATTCCCAAAGAGGGTAGATACTTGGCACATATGGTAAGGCGAGGCATAACACATAGCTTATCAACGAAATGTGATGCAACATAAGAATGCGATGATCTGGGTCTATAAGTACACGAGCCTCATGCCGAAAATAGAAACGGTACCTCCTCCGATGACTGTAGACTCGGTACACCTCTCTATCTAGAGCAAATACGCGACACTGACCTTAGCTTTTCCATCGCTATCTCTCTTTGTTCCGGTGTAGTCGACTAGAACCTCTGGATTGCTCTTTAACTTTGGACAATCCTTCTTCATATGCCGGAAACTCCACAGTAGTAACACTCATTGGTGCTCCATTCTTATTCCGGCACCTATCTTACGTATGCCCGATCTTGGAACAATAAAACAAACCAATGCCACGCTACGATCCCTCGGTAGATGTAGTACTAGCACCCTTGCCCTCAAGCCGACTCTTCGCATGACCTTCATAATGAGATTTTCCACTTCCTTTCTTGCGATCATTGCCTCCACTAAAATTTCCACGTTACCGATCCATGACTCACTTGAAGCGCTTGAGGCTGGCAGAAAGAGCAAAATAGGCATAATGCGATGCTCATCAATGTCTCTCTCAATAGTGTAGGCCTATCAACGGCCTTCACGTACTCCACAAACTAATGAGAAAGAAAGTTGTTTCTGAACTCGGTCCTCGAACCGCTTCAATTTACGTGTCCTCCTAGCTTCATGCGGAATCAAATGTGCGATGCGAGCCAACTCGTGAATCTGGTGAATCTTTGGGAAAGCGTCATACTCCCACGCACCAAATCCATAAACTCTTTCTCTCTTTTCTCACGACAACATCGGGTGCATAGGAAG
>CM028380.1:138275047-138294234 GCA_013146195.2 Codonopsis lanceolata
CTCCCCTTGAACTAACAAGGGCCAAGAGAAATCACCTTTGTGGTCCCAGATTTTATCCCAATATTGTGAACATGCTTTTCGAGAAGGTTGTAGTGGGGAGTACCTTGTAAATAAATCTGCGGACATTATCACTTAATCGAACATATTGGATCTGACCTCTTTCTTCTTTTCAAGTTCTTGAGTGTATAAAAAAGCTGCTTCGAGGATATGTTTGGACACATCACTTTTGATGTATCCCATTTACTTTGGGTGACACATGCGGCATTGTCTTCAAATAATCTATTGGGTCGTTACCAGGTAGTCCCAGCATTTTGAATATCTTGGAGTCATAGATCGAAGACATACACACTCTCGGCCAGGCTTCATGAAGTGCGATCATCTCGGCATGATTTGACGATGTAGCAACTAGCGTTTGCTTTTGAACGCCCGGTGCAGATACCACCCATCGTGAAGACATAGCGGATGCGTGATCGGCCTTATGAGGATCGAGACAAATAACTATATCTGCAAAACCAATCATTTCATCCTAGATCCTTTGGGATAAAATAATCTCAATCGATCGTCCCTTGAAGATAACGAAATATGTGCTTGATACCATTCCAGTGTCTCGTGATGGAGATGAACTATATCTTGCCAATAGATTTGTAGCAAATGTTATATCGGTCTGTACAATTAGCAAGGTACATAAGAGCTCCAATAGCACTTAAGTATGGTACTTTAGGACCAAGTATTTCTTCATTATCTTCACAAGGGCGAAATGGATCTTTTTCAACATTAAGTGATCTATTAATCATGGGGTTAGTGAGAGGTTTGCCTTATCCATATAAAAGCGCTTCAAAACCCTTTTTTGTAATTTGATTGGTGTACAAATTTTCCACTATAAAAGTGTTCTATTTGTAAACCAAGACAATATTTGTGCGCAAGATCTTTCATTTCAAATTCTCCCTTTAGGTAATCCTTCTTTGATTTCCTTGGGAGTTCCAATGATATTCGGATCATCTACATAGACAGCGATAATAGCAAATCAAGCGTCGTTTCTTTATAAAAAACACGGACATAATTGATCATTCACATATCCGTCTTTAACAAATGCTCACTTAAGCAATTATACCACATGCGGCCGGATTGCTTTAATCCATACGATGATCGTTGTAGTTTAATTGCACATAATTCTTTGGGCTTTGAGCTCGATTGCCGGGCACTTTAATTCCATCGAAATTCTCATATAAATATCGGCATCTAATGATCGGTATAAATAAGCCGTTACAACATCCATGAGATGCATATCTAGATTTTTCAATCGATAGGCGATTAGATATCTGAACGTAATAGCATCCACATACGAGGAGAATACGTTTCTTCATAATCAATCCCATGCCTTTGAGAAAACCTTGTGCAACAAGGCGAGCCTTATATATCACAATCTCATTTTTCTCATTTCGCTTTCGAACAAAAATCCATCTGTATCCAATGGGTTTCACAGCTTCTGGTGTGAGAACGATAGATCCAAATACTTTTCGTTTATTCAACGAATTTAATTCAGCCTTCATGGCATCTATCCATTTGATCTTGTCATGCCTCTTTTGACATTCAGATACAAATTTTGGTTCGGGATCATCAGTCATGTCATTAATTTCTTGGGATACCGAATAAGAGAATATATCATCAATATTCTCCATTTCATCTCGGTTCCATATTTTTCCATTACATATGTAATTAATGGAAATCTCATGGTTATCATTGCCTGCAGGGCTTACTAGATTTGCATGATCGTGTGTTTCTTCTGGAACACTTTAATGTGATTGGGGATTTTCAATCACTTTCCTTTTGCGAGGATTTTTATCCTTTGAACCAATGGGTCATCCACGCTTCAGGCGTGTCTTAGATACATTTGCAATTTTATCATTTGGCGCGACCTTTTGGTATTTCTATTCGGTAGGAGCATTTATAGCAGCCTACATGTGACTTTGTCACTCTCTTTGTATCGATAAATGCATCTGGCAACTGATTCGCTACATTTTGTAAATGTATGATCTTTTGAACTTCCAGTTCACGTTGCTTTGTGGGAGGGTCAAGGTGCAATAACGATGATGTGCACCACTTGATCTCTCTTCCCACATGTTTCCCCTCTTCACCTAAAGGTGGAAACTTGTCTTCATTAAAATGACAATCGGCAAAGCGTGCCGTAAAGACGTCACCCGTTTTTGGTTCAAGATATTTTATTATAGATGGGGATTCATACCCAACATATACTTCTAATCTCCTTTGTGGTCCCATCTTTGTGCGTTGTGGTGGAGCAATTGGTACATATACCGCACAACCAAAAACTCTTAGATGGGATAGATTCGGCTCTCACCCAGAATGCTAAGCGTATTGGGAGTATTTGTGATATGCACTTGGCAGGCGAATCGGTGCGGTTGCATGTAAACAACATGACCCCATACGTAAGTAGGGAGCTTTGTTCTCATCATTAATGAATGCGGCAATAAGTTGAATATGTTTGATCAACGATTCAGCCAAACCATTTTGTGTATGAACATGGGCTCTTGGATGTTCAACATCGTCCCTATTGCCATACAATAATCATTGAATGCTTGAGATGTAAATTCACCAGCATTATCAAGTCTCACTTTCTTGATCATATAATCTGGGAATTGTGCTCTCAGCTTGATTATTTGTGCAAGGAATTTGGCAAATGCCGTATTAAGAGTTGATAATAGACATACGTGCGACCATTTGCTAGAAGCATCAATCAATACCATAAAGTATTGGAATGGTCCACTTAGTGGATGGATAGGTCCACATATATCACCCTGAATTCGTTCCAAAAACGATGGTGATTCATATCCAACTTTAGTTGGTGATGGTCTAATTATCAACTTTCCTTGAGAACAAGTCTCACAAAGGAGTTCATTAGATTGAAAAATATTCTGGTTTTTCAATGGATGACCACTAGAATTCTCTATAATTCTACGCATCATTATTGATCCTGGATGCCCCAATCTATCATGCCAGGCTTTAAATGTTTCAGTAAACTTCAGGTTTACTGTAGAATATGTTTCAAATATTCTTATGATTGTACTATACAATCCAGATGATAGAGATGTCAATTTTTCCAATATACACTTGCTTCCGAAAGTGTTTGAGGTAATGTAAAGATATTCATCATTCTCCTTAGTCATAGTCTCAATATGATATCCATTCAGACGAATGTCTTTGAAACTTAACAAGTTTCTTTGAGACTTAGGAGAGAACAATGCATTATTTATCAAAAATTTCGTGCCTCCAGGCATTAGGAAAATTGCCTTGCCAAATCCTTCAATTATTTTGGCATTACCAGATATAGTGTTGACATTAGCATTGTCAATTTTTAGATTAGAAAAATATTTCTTATTTTTTAAGTATGGTATGCGTAGTAGCGGCTGCAATAGACATAAATCTCCTCCTTGGATTTTGGATTCAGACATATTTGTGATCTATTTCAATATGAGAGAAAGTAAAATAAGATGAATAAATATGATAACACATTGAATGCAAAATGCATATATAAACTTTATTGTAAGCATGCTAGTATACATAGAAAAAACAGATAATGTTCCTACATAACAACATGTTACTTTTTCCACAGCTTTTATCTTAAACTCGGACCATAGCTTCATTCCTATGTTCATTTATTGTTCATGACCAATATCATCACTAATGGTATTGGTCATGTCGACGTTGGCCATATCACTGAAATCAAAATGAAGATCTTCAGGATCATTTTCAAGGAAAGTTGTCTCTACATTCTTTCCTTTTTGTTATCTCTCATAAAGATCAACTAGATGTTTGGGCGTTCGGCATGTGCGTGCCCAGTGGCCTGTCATGCCACACCTAAAACATGAACTCTCTTCATTTTTTGGACGCACATTTTGCCTACTCGAGGAGGTGTTTCTATCATCATCTCTGTTCCACTTCAGGTGGCGAGAGGAATTTCCATTATACGGATGATGATGATGGCGACGAAAATTATTTCGTCCGCGGCCTCTTCCTCGGCCTTGATTTCGACCACGACCCCGACCTTGTCCATGATTTCCTTGGCCGCAACCACGACCGCTACCACGACCACGCTCTTGACCTTCATCGTACATAGTCTCATTCGCTTCAGGGAATGGGGCTGAACCAGTTGGTCGAGATTCACTACAAGAAAAAGTAGTATTTGGGTCGCCAATTTTTAGGTCACATGTAACAGTGGACCCTAATACCTAGTTTTTTTTGGAACCGAAAGCATTATGAGGGTCCCTAATACTCTTTTTACTTTGCCGGGTAAATTTTTTGTTTCCCCAAATCTCCCTCATGTATTTCACGTAACCTAAACAGTTCTTCTCCATTTCCCTCTCTAAAACTCACCCTTTCTCCCTTCTCCCTTGCCGGCCAGCAGCGTACATCACCTATCTAGGACTGTCGATCTTCGTTTCTCTCTCAAAAATATTCACTCTCTAGATTTGTGAGAAGGTGAAACACAATCAGAGGAGGGAGAAAGTTAAAGAAGCTTGGTTCTGAAGAAGTTTCGTTGGCTCAACTAGGTTATCAATTTTCAAGGTAAAAAATTCTTCATTCAAACTTATAATATAGGGTTTTATGTTTTTATGAACATAATTTTATTATGATTGTTATTATAATGCTCTAGGGTTTTGTTTTACTTACAGTTTGAATGATTTAATAGGGGTCAATTTTTTGGATTGATTTGTAGTTATGTCTGGACATTGGGGAAACAAACATCTTCTCTATTCCTCAAATATTCTTTCTGATCCCTCCTGGCCTCGTACTTTCGATTTGACCCAAACCCAATTCTAAGTCAACATTATCAATCTCTTAAACAATTTTTTTTTTAATTTGTGCCCTGTTTTTCTTTTATAAATTTATGGCTTTCTTTTTAGTGTTGCATTAAATTTTAATTATTTGTTGTCGCTGAATTGTCCAAATTCTGGTGGATAGAATTGTGTCCTTATAACGCTTGTTGAACTTTAGACTTATTTGTGAGTTCCCATGTTTCTCGTTGAATTAATAATTAACCTTGTTTTTGGCTGCCAAGAAAATGTAAAATTTGGTTAAGAATTAAATAAATGCTAATAAATTATCGGGTTCACTTGACTTTTTTCGAAAATGGAATAAGTTTTCTTTCCATCTTGCATTGTTAGTGAATGCAAGAACGAAAATAATGAGATTCCTTAATTTTTACATCATTCTTTATTTTCAATATTTTTCGGAGTATGTACATGGTCTGTATCTGAATCATTTTTCAGTTTTTATAAGCAAAGTTAGTTGCAACACTTTTGATTTCTATTTTTGATGGTCTGTGGAAATTAGATTGCTATTTTCACATTTAATGAGTGAGGGTAAATCATTGGTTGCTTGATAGCTATTTTCATTATTATTAGTAAAGAAAGGAAGTGTTATTAGTACAACACCCACATCTTTGATAGCGATTGCTACGCAGCACACATTCATTTGGGTAAACATGTAAGTGGAAAACAAAAGGCAATAATATCTAATTATATGAACCCACAAAAAATTTAGGCTACTAGAAATAATCGGAAAGGTATAAACTTGCCAAAGACCTGTGTACTTAACCATATAAGATACATTCCTAATGCTCACCATCAAGGATAACTTACGCCATTTTGTTTGAATTCCTTTGGCATTTTTCTCTTTGAGACTACCGAATAAAAGCTAGTTGAGAATCTCACCCTTGACTCTCTCCCCTGATCTTCTCTCTGAACTGCATCCTTCCAAAGCGAATATATTTGCTTGGTACCTATGATAGGCTAGGAGCATTATTGAAAAGGAAAAATGGTTTCATTTTGACTCTAATTTGGATGCATCCAGAACTCTTTTGTAACTCCAGAGTTCTTCTAACACGAAATTCTAACCCGAATAAGTATTTGGATATAGATCCCAACATAACGTATTAAACGAAACAATGCTGGTAATAAATACTTTAAATGAAAACATATTGTCAAAGTAAAACTACAGTAGGCACCACCACCACCTATCAAATCAAAGTTATTGCAAGGTATTGGTGAATAAGTTTCGTTTGTTGGCTGTTTCGTGCCTCAAGGTTGGTAGTTGATTTTTGGAGTTATCAATGTTTTAGAGTGGGGTAAGAATTTGAAGCTTTCTCTAAGTAAGAAATGGGAGCTGGAAGCTATTGCTCTTAGTAGTATGAAGAGGTTGGTTTGATACTTAATTTGCTTTGTTCTTAGTAGTATGAAGAGGTTGGTTTGATAATTTATTTTTTTTGCTTGATGGGATGGATTAAGGCCATGCGTTTGCTCTTATAGGTTGTCCTATGGCACAACTCTATTCTGGCAGATAGCTGAAGAAGCTTAAAAATGCTTTCACCATATTGCAGATCAAAATAATTATACGGGCTGTAAAAGCGTGATCCGTATAGATAATTTTCAACCTGATTCCTCCCTTAGGTGATGATCAGGATGGTTGGTTTTGACAATGTTGCTTCATTAGGAAGTGCTGTTAGGTTCAACGGAAGTTGTTTGTGTTGTTTGGAGTCTCTTTGTGTTGCTTAACATGTAGGTCTGTAACCATTTTTCTCATGCAGGCTAATAGCTATGTACATTTCGAGAAGCTAAGGTTCACTAGATCATTTTCTTGATGACAAACATGGAATGTTTTGTTTGGTGTCTTGATGTCTTGTGTGTCTCCTTTGGTTGAATCTTTTCTATGCCAGAAGTTATGGGCTATAGACTGGTAGTAAAAGAGATGGTAATATATGTGGTCGTATGGCTTGTTTGTTTGCAAGTTTATGTAGCATTTCTGAGAGAGAGATACTTGAAGTTATGGAATTGAGCTCCCTCATTCTGTTGCTCAATTATATTATCTGTGGCACCTCTGTGAGGTTCATCATCAAGTGTTTTCTAGCAGCACCCCTTTTCAAGAAACTCGGCATGGGTTGGCTTTAGTTACATCTTTTATTTTGTATTTTTTTCATTCTACATCGATGGTGCTATTTATCTCACTTCCTTATCCCATTAAGTAGTTATGTTTCCTATCCAAAGAATAGACAAGAAAAAAAGAGGAGGAAACTAGTGGTGCTGCTACAAATAAATGATTTGTTAACTAACAGGTTTATTTTATGAATGCTCAGGGTCAGATGAAGCTGTTTGGGACCATTGTTTACCCAAAGAACCAGTATCTGACATTGCAGTTCTCAAGAGGTGGCAATAATATAATATGTGAGGATTACTTAGATACTTTGGTTAGTGTTCTTGTGGTGTTCATTTAGTTTATTTGATCAATATGTTAGTCTTTCTTCTCAAATCACAAAACATTTTATTTAGGATTTCATCTAACCTTAAGTATGAGGGCAATATTTATTATTGGGTTCCTCACCCCTGAATTCATTATGTACTTCAATAAGTCGAGTAGGGATAAACTTTTCTGTAACTGTAAGGCATCCAAAATATTTCACCTTCAAACGACTAAGGCTACAAGGTTAGAACTAATAACAATGTAATGAAAGTAAGTTAGAACTTATATCAGCTTGTTGATCCGGTGGATATTTTGGCTCCTTTGGAAAAGTCTGCATTTTGGAAAGGAGTGGTTAGTGCTCTCTCTCTCTCTCTCCCTCTCTCCCTCCCTCCTATAGACAATCACTTGGACACAAAGATTGTTGAAAGAATAAAGATGCATCATGTTCTTCAGCCAAGAGAATATCTCCCTGTGATTTCACAGAAGTTTGACGAACTCTAAAGAAGGTAATTTCACTTCCAGCTCCCCCTTAGCAGTATAGTATTTCGCCTTCATCATATACAGCTACAATTTACTTATCCATGCAATTTTTCTTTGGAGTTTTTTTTTTCTCTTTTTTGAATTATCTTGCCCTGGGCACTTCCCTCTCATGCCTTGAAGTTCAAGATAAGACTGTCCAATTCAAACGAAACTGCACCTATGCTAGATGAACTGATAAAAATAATGGTATCTACATAGGATCAACCTTTTCCATGCATGTGTAGTTATAATACTATAAAATTACTTCCTAATATGTTTTTGTTAACAGAAGAATATTATCATAATATTTATTTTTTTCTGAGTGCAGATTCTTTTTTATTTTGGTTCTGTTGTTGATACATATCCTTGTCAAAATTCACCTCCTAAATTTCAAAAGGTACTTATTTCTTTTGAGCTTGTTTCATTAAGGTTATCCTCTGACATGGATTAACGTATTAATTTTCAAAAGGGAAATGCACTTTTGTTTGCATGACAACCTTATATGGTACCTTGGTTTGGGTTAGGGAAACCTAGTGTTTGATTGTGGATGTAGTGATGTAAAGAAGTATAAGAAATCATAATAATGTGGATCCTCGTACTTGGGCTTCAAGCCACTGTGATCTTACCCCACAGTTAATGGCATTCTTGATTGTGTGTTCTAGGTATCCCTAAAATGAAGATCTTATTTTAAAAGCAGAATTAGTGTAACACCCCGTATTCTTGCATGTGCATTGTATGCTTGCCTTTATACTTTCTGGTTGATTGTGAGCATGTTTATTTAGTCCATATATGATTTAGAAACATTCATAAGTCATTCATGAAGCCCATAACATGTTTAGAATCATGTAAGCTTGTTTGTTGAATCGCCGGTTCGATTGCCTTGTTTTGGTCTTAGCGATTTTCCCTTCGTTGCTCGTATTGCTTCTATTTAGTAGATGCGAAGTGTTCGTTGAGTTCTTGGCTTTGTATTCAGGTCATAACCATGTTTAAACAAGCCTTTTTCATGTCCAAGTTATCCTAGTTTGAATGAGTGTTTGATTGGTGTTTGATTCGTTAACCATTCGTCGTGTGATTTGAGCCTTGTTCTACCTTGTTCCGGATGTTGTTCGGGTGCACTTCCGACTTGTTTTGAGTTGGGTTAGACCTTATAATGGTTGCCCATAAGTTTGGGACCATTTAGGACATGTTTAGACCAAGTTTTGAAGGTCCAGAAGCCCAGGCGCCCGCCTGGCACCTTGTGAGGCGCCCGCCTCAAGTTCTGGGAGCAATTACAAAATGATCAGAATCAGGAGAAGGGCTCAGTAGTTGAGGCGCCCGCCTGGAGGATGTTGAGGTGCCCGCCTCAACATCAGATGTGCACTTACGGGATTTTTTCCCTGTTTTGATGTTGAACGACTTTTATACCCAAACCCCCTATCTAAACCTTTCTTAAACCTCCCTAACCCTCCTCACTTAAGTCCTAATATATCTAACAAGCTTTAAGGATGGATTAAGAGAGCTCTAATGATCATTAAGCCACAAAATCAGATTTTTAAAGAGACCACATTGGCCTGACACATGTCCCACTCAAATTCTAGACCAATATAAGCCTTGTGTTCAGATTTTGACCCTCATTTCTCACCTTCAATCCCTAAAAACGAATTTCCTTCCTCTCAAGCTTCTCCCATGGCTTCTTGAAGGTTTCCTCTTGGTCTTCCCTCATCCATTCTCCATTTGCTCAAGCCACCTTCATCAAAAGTGTAGAGCTCGAAGAGAAGATCATTTTCAACCGATTAGTTTCTTTCTTTGCTTTCTTTGGTGTTGAACACTTGTAAGTTACTCTTTTCTTCTTCTTCTTCTATTTAGTTCTCATTGACCCTAAGGAAACAAAGCCTATGGTGATTGAGGTCAATGAGGACACTTATATGTTTCCTATGCTATCTTCTTGTATTTTGAAAATATGAACTTGCTAGGAGCATGTATAGGATGATTTCTTGCCTATGGAAGTTTATAAAACTCTTTCATCTTGTCTATTGAAGGTTTTGATCATGTTAGAAACATGTATTATATATGTTGCTTGAATAAGTGCAATATGTGAATACCCTAATTTTAGCCTACATTGTATGTTGTTAAGCTATTATGTGTTCTATCCTCAAAGTGGAACTCTATGATGTATGTGAATCACATTGCAATGCCTTGGTGAATTTACAACCTTGTTGAACCTAGAAATGACCTAGGTTGGGTTATGAAGCACATAGCTTCAATTTCTCCAAAATTGGGAATTTAGAGAAAAGACTCAACGGAGTCGACTCTAGGGAAGAATTGAACATGTTGAACTCTAATTTCAATCCCTACGAAGTTTGGACACCGTTTGATTTGGTTTACTCAAATATGAGCTTGGTTTAGTTGTTTACAACAAGTTGTAATGAAAGATTGGTTTTGAGCAATTAATTGCCTTGACATGTTTTTATGGTAGAGATTAATACCCTACTTGGTTGGTCGAGTTCGCTCTTGTTGAATTCGGTTCTTAATTGGTTTAAGTCAAGTAAACATCTACTTGTGCATCACATTGAGTCCAGCTGGCATTATTTGGTTTGTTTATTAAGTCAGGGTGGGACGATGCATCGCCTTCACGAATTATGGGATTCGTGATCGCTATGGATCGCCGCACCTGGGACCTCACACACACCTCCATTGTTGGCCGCAATGGGGAAGTAGCCCCTTTGCCGTATCAATACGTGCCGCATTGACTTGCTATCTAGATCGAGTAGGTTCTCGATAAAAGTCGATGTAATCACCGAGCATCGATGTGGCACGATAAAGTATAATAAAGTTTTATTGCAGGAGCTACGAAGCGGTCGTGACTATCATATCCTACTTGTATGATTTATTTTACGCACTTATGTGAATAATGTGCTAAGTGCTATATGATGATCATGTACTATAACTGTGATAAATGTCATGCTATAACATGAACATGCATTTTAGTAACTTACTAAGTCTTTCGACTTACCCTATTTGTTTGTTTTGTTTCCTTAGATCCGAGCCGAGGAGACGGTCCACGTTAGACTCGCTATTTCACGCTTGGTCATTTGTGAGCTCAAGGTTGCTCTTTTGGGACTTTTGTTACTTAGTCTTTTATTTTGGAAAGGACGTTGGGAAGCAAGTCATGTAGACTTGTCTTGGGAATTTTGTTGTTGTAGTAAACTTAAATATTATATACTTATGATCTTTTGTATGCCGACTTGTATGTCGAGTCTGTTTATATGTTTATGGTTCACTACAGTTTCTTCCGCTAAAGCTCGTTTAAAGTATTATTATTGTTGTTGTCTCCGGCATGTTGTGGCCGTTGAGGTTTTATAAGCATGTGTTAAAATTGTAGGAGTAGTTGTTGGGTTTCGGCTGTAACGTCGCCGATGACTTGTTTATTTTAAGTTGTTTTTCCGGCCAAGTGTAGCCGAGTTGTTATTCGTATGCGATGTTGCGCCACATGAAATTTATAATCCTACTTGTGCATGCTTGTGTATCTTGTCTATTTGGACGGCACGACTCGGGATCTCGCATTGGGGTCCGGGTCGGGCCGTCACAATTAGCAACTTGTAATCAGGGCATATAAATACCCCAATTATGCTTTCTCAAGATAACAATTAATTACCTCTTATGGCTCATTATATACGTTTGTGTATGTTTTCTAGAGAAAAGAAAAGTGGATCCTTGACTTTTAGAGATAATAATCTGCTACCATCTGGTTTGCTTTAGTTTTTTGTTGTCATTTACACAGAAACTGAGTTGAGCTGGTCTATGTCTTTGACGCCATTTTACTTGAAGAATAAACTAAAGTAGGAAAAGTTTTAAGGCTATGTTTGGCTTGCTAGATTCTGGCCACATAGCAAGGTCCTTTCACAAATAAGGAATTGAGCACCCTTTCTTTGATTATATGTCATTGTGCATACATGCTGCCAGTGTCTTTCATCAAAATTAAGCTTGGGTAGGGGGCACTGCCACGCTTGTTGACATTGAGGGTTTCAATTAATTTCATGAGCATCTTCATATTCCATAATTATTGTATTGTCTACATCATTATTTTGGCAAAAATTATAGACAAGACATAGCTAGAAAGACTAGAATGGCTATGTTGATTCTAAGGCATTGGTTGTCTTCAGCATTTAGATTTAGAAGAAATGAGAGCACAAAGGAATGTTGACTGTTATAACATTATTACTTCAGAAGTTGGTAAATCACTAAAATATAGACCTCCCTGTTCCACAAAAAGGAATGTTGCCCCTGCTCTCTCATCCAAGCTACTGGTCTCCACAGATAAAGCCTTAATTTTAATGTCCATCGAACCATAGACCTTCCTGTTCCACAATTTTAAATCTTCAGCCCATATAAGCTAGACCAGTTGTGATTACATGGAATTGCAATTGTTGTTTGCAGACTTGGTAAGATAGTTACTAGTTCATGTTCTTTCCTTTCCCTGCAACTTTGACTTCTTTAATCAACTTGCTATGACATTAGTTTTCTTAGTTATGATGCCTGCTATTTTATATTACCCGCTAGATGTGATCATCCTAGAAAAGAACTTAGGACAAGTTGAATTTGACTATTTTTTATCACTCGCCCGATTTTATTCCAATAGACAAGTTGAATTTAAATATTTCAGCTTTTTCGTAGCGCTTCATGCTCTATGGCTGTGGGTATTATGCTCTTTCCTTACATTTGACTTGGGTACTAATGACATCAGGATGCCTCCCACAATTTTGGCAGTTGTTTGATTCATCAGAGATCATTTTATTTATAAATTACTTGTTTTTTCTCTATAGTTGTCAGTTACTAGAATTGGCCCCTCATTGTCAGGTTGAAACAATCTTTGAAATTAGCTCTCTGATGGAGATATCAGATCTAGTTGGCTTCTTCTTGATTTGTTTTTACAACTCCCACTTTATTTTGATATGTTTTTACTATTTGCAAACTACAAGGATGGGTACATCGTGCACTAGTGTTATCTTTTTTTTAGAAAGGAAACGACAACTTTTATTAGTTGTTGGTTCTCAAACTTGTGTTCGATGCAGGCCAAGAAGAGAGGAGATGAGTTACTAAGTAATAATATTGAATTGCATTTCCCTAGTGATTGTACTTGTAGAAAGTAACAAGAATTAAGAAATTATAGGTTAAAATATTTTAACTTAAAATGACACATACCAAAACATATCATCACTGTGTGATAATTTGATTCACACTCTCAGAGCATTGAACGGACCATGTTCACAGAATCTCGAGAAATGTATTGTCTCAAATGTTGAAGCTTTATGTGACCACAATGTGCCCGACTCCCAGATTGGGAAACTTATAATTTGGCAGATAGCAGTGTTACGGAAATGGGCTTTGATATTTATCCTTGAGCTTGTACCTAGCTAGCTAGTTATTTTCTTGTTGTACATGAGTTGATAAGAAATTTTCTTATATTTCCTTGGAAAATGAAAATTATGTGATTATTTCAATTGATTGTTTTATTTCATTTAATTTTTCAGATTGCTTTTGGGAATAGCGCAAGATATCGTTTGATGCACATTGGTCAAAAGTTATTATCAAGCCTTTGTTTTTTTTTGTTTTTTTTATGATGTACTAGTTTGTTGTTTAAACTAGTTGAGACGATATTTTTATATTTCAAGAAGTTGTTTGTAGGTTGGTTAATTAATCTTATAACAATCAACTTTATTAGCAAATTGATGTAGTGATTATCTTTTATTATTAATGATCTCTTCTTTTACCAAAACTTTTGTTTGTTGTATTGATGAAATGCTAAATTTATAATTTGTTAATAGAAACATGGATTGTACATCTTTTGGGACGATGGAAGTCGACCTTAATAAGTTTTCCACCTATTTTTTCAACATTACCCGCCACAATTTTTAGTAATTTCCCATCAAAAGTTTTGGTGCCAAAACATTTAGGACGGCAACAATCCGTCTTTTTTGTTTTCCCACCAATAATTTAGAACCAAAATTGTTGGCGCCAAAACATTTAGGACGGCAACAATCAGTCCCTTTTGTTTTCCCGCCAATAATTTAGAGCGTTTTGAAACGTATTAGGGTCTGCAAAAGTCGCGTCCTTAAAAATCTTTAGGGACGGCTCATCGCGTCCCTAAAACATTTAGCACCCATATTATTTAAGCCCCCATTTTTCCGTCCCTATGGCCGTCTTAAATACTATTAGGGACGGCAAATGGACTTTTAGGGACGGCAAATGAGCGATCCAAATACTCTCTTTTCTTGTAGTGATTCATGATTTTTCAGTAGAATCTCATTATTTTGTTCAGCTACAAGGAGGCAAGAGATCAATTCAGAGTACCTTTTAAAACCCTTTTTCGATATTGCCGCCAGCAGAGCATATTCGAGGCATGAAATGGAGAAAGTGTTCTCCAACATATCATATTCAAGGATGGTTTCGCCACATAATTTCAACTGTGAGGTTATTCTATACATCATTGAACTATATTCATTAATGGTTTTAAAATCTTGTAGGCAGATATGAATCCAATCATAGTGTGCGTGGGTCCCAATGAGCACAATAATAAGCTAGAAGGGGGGGGGGTTGAACAGCTTATTAACACTTTAAAAACTTTTAAGTAAGTTCCTTGAAAGTTACTTGCAATCTATGAAAAGAATCAAGTAGCGAAGACCTTCAAGAAAGTTTGTTCCGTGTCCGCCGATAGGACTACCTGTAGACCTTTTACGATTACTTAAGTTCTCATTGAAATGGATAATATAAACAATGAAACTAAGCAGCTTAATAATAGACGTATGTAAGGAAATAACACAAGTATTTTGGGATGGTTCACACTATAATGAGTGCTACGCCCACCACCAAGGCAAATAACCTTGATTTAAATTGTGCACTATGTTTTCCACTTAGATCAATTACAAAGAATATCCCTAATGGATCGTGTACAAAATATTGACTTGTGTTTGTCTAGGGAATTAAATATCTCAAATACAAGATATTTAATTCGCAAGTGTATATAGTTAATGGAAGTAAACAACAAGAAGAATAAAACAATAAATGTTGAAGAGCAGCCTTCTTGTTGTTGACGAGGACTTCTAGATCTGTTGAGGATCTATTGAATGCACCGAGCCGAAAGACTTGGAGTTGTGTAGATTCGAGCAATTTTTTAAGTGTTCGATTGATTCTCTGCATGCTTGTCTCTTTGTTCCAGCCTTTCAATGGCAGAAGGTGTGCATTTCAAAAGAATCGCGCTGAGAGACGAAGACTTCAACAACTCTATTCATAAATGCATTAAATGCATGGGTCGTCAATAAGGAATTTCGTCTTCACACATATCTAGAGCAGTATAATCATTTCGAGATCTTCAAAAAGGTGGGCGATTTGGTGTCGATTCGAGAGATGAAGCGTAGTAGGGGACAATCGCTTTATCGCTTTTACATCGCTCAGACGAAAAGTATTCCTCGCTGAAAGTTTGCTTTCGGCGCTTGACATGTCGTGAAAAGACTTGGATTAATTCAAATAATATATGGGAATAAGTTTGAATTAATCCAGCCTAGCTTGATCCGGAGAGGACACACGAGAAGCGCATCACCGGACACGAGGTCTACCGATCTTAAGCTTTGAGCGTGTCTTCCTAAGTGAAGCCGAGAAGTGGTCTTCCGCCGAACCTCGAAAAAGTCCTACAAAAACTATACAAGGCAAAGTTCTATACACATGCCACGCTAATCGATACGCCACCGATTAGCCTGAAGTATAAAACTAATGTAATGTACCGATCGATATAAATTTAACATAAGAATCAACAATCTCCTCCTATTTATATCCGTCATCATTACTACAAATGAGGGTTTTAAAACAAGCTATTTAATAGATAATAGCATGTCTCGAGAAAGTTTATATATTACGTAATCGGTAGACATGCCTCTATTAAACGTAATAACACCTCGATGCAAGGGACTAATCTAAGTGCATACAAGAATAAGAGAGTCAAAGAATAGCACACAGATCAGCAGCTTAAATCAATTTAAACCGAATGTTTAAATTCTAATAAAGATAAACAATAAAGCAAAGAAGAATTTAAACAATATAATTTTTGAAAAGCAAGTAATCATCTGTATTCATAAACAAGATGTTTACATTTGACGTAGTTTTCAAAAATAAGATAAATACAAAGGAAAGGGAAGAAAAGATACAAAAGCTACCAAGGTCTTTTTCTCGCTTGCTTTGTCCGCAGCCTCCTTTTCTCCTTTCTCGCTCTAGCTCTTCCATTCTTCGGGTATTCTAAGATTCTGATCGCTTGAGGTCCGTGGAACGAGAACGGTAGTCCAGCTTCTTCACGAAGACGGCCGTTTCTCTTCCATCAAGCATTCGTTGATAGATCTCATTTGTTTCTCCTCCGTGATGGCCGATCACGATCCCTGCTGGCATTCATAATGTCATGAGCGTAGTTTCGAGCGAGGTTGTTGAGTTCCATAATAGAGTACGACCGTGGCCGAGATGGAGAGTGATGGCGTGAATAGCTCGTGAGAAAATGGAACCTATGATACGGCAGCCTTCATCTCGCTGAGCTTCGATGTTGATCTTGACATCGGTGAAGTCGTGTCGCATCTGCCCAAAACGAGTCCGCATCCTCTTGAAATTGTCGAAGAGTAGTGGCAACCGGCCGTTGGCCGCAGCGGCGCCGTAGCTACTGTCGGTAGATATGTAGCGTGAAGTTCGCCTAGCCGGTAGATGGCATCTAGTCGACAAAATTTCAAACAATTGGTCGGGCCGATTTCAAAGTGAGTAGATTGGAAGTATGCTTGGATGAATGGTGTCGGCAGGCGTAGTCCGCAGCCCGATGGGCCGTTGGATATGGGGAGTTCTCGAGGCGTAAGAGGATGAGTCTTGGGTTGGTATGGTTTTCGTGGAAGAGGATGTGGTTATGTGGGAGGGTGGAGGGGAGTTGGTGGGGAATCCAGCCCATATCGCTGTCGAATTTTCACCGATGTGGGAGGATTGGGAATGGGTTCGTAGAGAACCGTAAAGAAGGGCGTGGTAGAATAGGAATTTTGGTTTTGAAGAGAAGGTTGAGGAGGTTGATGAGAAGGTTGAGGAGGTTGATGAGAAGTGGTGAATAGATTCGCACGACGAAAGTTCGAAGAGGAACTTGGCAGCAGCAGGTCTAAGGGCCGTGGTGTGGTTGAAGAAGTTGGTTGGGATTGGGGTGGTGAGGAAGGTGTGGATGGGTCGTGAGTAGTTAAAGGGTGAAGGAGGAGGAGGAGGTTCCGCCGGCTCCTCCCGATTTCAGGCTCCTCCCGAGGGATAGACTCCTCCGAGGTGGTGAATTCTAAGTAGATGACCGTCCGAAGGAATAGATGAAGGGTTGACTAGGCAAGGCTGCAGGCCGGTAAGTAGTTGGTTGGGGTTCGGTAGATGGTATAGATGAAGGGTTGACAGCTTGAGTGTTGGGCGCTAGAGGTAGTCGGGCATCGCGGCTAAGTATAGAGGGTCAGTACTCCAGAGCCTTTTTTCTTCCTCGCTACGAATGGAGACTCACCGCCTTCATCAGAGGTTGGTGGACGCCATGGCTGGTCTTCAAAGGTTTTACGGCTTCCTCTCGCTTAGGCTCTGGGAGTGGATGCAGGAGGTGGTGGAAGCATGGTCACTGGTCGGATCGGTAAGGCTTCGCTTGGGTAGACGGAGAGAGGAATGGCTAGATTGGCCTCGGTGCCTCTTCTTCTCGCCTTCCTTCATCTCTCCTTACGGATCCACTTGGCCTCGCTTCCTCTTCGCTTGAGGTGCATCGCTTCCTTGTTTCTTGCAAGACCACGAGACGAGTCTGCTTTCCAAGAAATTGACAAGTCCCACTGGTGCTTCTTTCTGCTCACCAGACGCTCGCATAATCAGATCCGAGTATCCAACTAAATTGAAGTTGTTGGATTTTGAAAGTACCGATGCCTAGATTTGTTGTTTTTGAAACATATCCGATGATGCGCTTGGCAAAGAAGCAAATGTGACTCCTTTGATCCTTTGCCTCAAATCTAGCACAAACACAAACATCAAACATAATGTCGTCTACTAGCAAGAAGGTAAAGAAGTGAACCTATGATTCTCGATACTTGGTCATGTTCTCTTGCTTTCCCTTTTCATCTTTGTCAAGATGGCGCCGGTAGACATTGGAGTTTCAAATCCTTTGGTCAATCAAGACCAAACTTCTTGATTAGTTCCTCATATTTGGTTTGGTCGATTGAAGATTCCGTCTCCAAGTCTGTTGTATCTCAGCCCCAGAAAATAGGTAAGTTCACCCATCATGCTCATCTCGAACTTCCTTGCAGACGCCTTCTCAATCTTTGCAATGTGCTTTGGTTAGTCGATCCAAAGATGATGTCATCCACATAGATTTGTACTGTAGAGAATGGCCTTGTGCCGAGGATGAATAAAGTAGTGTCGATTCTTCCTCTCACGAATCCTTGTTCAATTAAGAACTTGGATAGTTTCATACCAAGCTCTAGGAGCTTCAGCCGCAGAGCTGAGTCGTAGACGTGGTCCGCTTTGTCTCGAGATGACAAATCCCGGAGGTCGTTCCACGTATACGCTTCTTGAAGATCACCATTCGTAAAGGCACTCTTAACATCCATCCGATACACTTTGAAGTCCA
Source organism: Codonopsis lanceolata (assembly GCA_013146195.2). NCBI lineage: Eukaryota > Viridiplantae > Streptophyta > Magnoliopsida > Asterales > Campanulaceae > Codonopsis > Codonopsis lanceolata. Next base: position 138,293,442 of record CM028380.1, read on the forward strand.
TGAACGAGGCATAAGCTAGAAAGATTCTCGATTGCTTCTAGTTCAGCAACAGAGCAAATGTTTCATCAAAGTCAATTCCTTCTTCCGCTCTGGCAGTAGCCTCGAGCAACCAATCTAGCTTTGTTTCTCGTGACATTTCCATCTTCATCTCTTTTATTTCTGAATACCCACTTGTGCCGATGACCGGATGATCGCTCTTGGGCTAACTAAGCTCCACATCTTTCAAACCGTTCGCCTCTTCTTGCATAGCTTCAATCCGCTTATGATCTTCGATGGCTTCATCAATCTTCTTTGGTTCGAAGTTCTCATACAAATGCATAAGCAAACAACGCTTTTCTCGAACCTTACTGCAGGACTCTCGAAGTTGAGATCACCAATGATTTGGGAAATGGGATGATCTCTTGCTTCAATAACGTTGGAAGAAGATCACTTCGGTGGATTCTTCCCTTAAGAATTCTCGAGTTGGTTGAGAAGGAGATTCACCAAAACTGGGTTCAAGAAATAGAGTCTTTTAAAACTTTCATTTTCTCTCGGTGAACAAGAAGGATGAGAGATCTCGAAAGGTGCTTGGGGTAAAAAGAGATGGGATCGTGGTCAATGATGAGTTGTTATTGGTATCGGCAGAGGTCTCTTTCTACCGTGAAGGGTTACCGATATTTGGATCCGCAGCTTGCCGTCGATTATAATCAGAGTCGATGCTGTATTTGTACTGTCATCATTATCGTAATCATTAGCAACGTCGGAGCCATTCTAGGCTTCTAACAAGTCATATTCATCAAAAGAAACATGCACG
>CM028380.1:138294334-138321362 GCA_013146195.2 Codonopsis lanceolata
AAATTCTTGTTATTGATATTAGCCTTATGATTTACATGTCAAGGCATATAAACTTAACAACAATAATTCCTGCTTTTAACATAATGCCATATCCGAATAATATTCATGATAAAGCATATTAACATAACAACGGTAATTCATGTTATTGTTATAACATTGCCTTCCCATACTATTCATGTCAAGGCGTACAAACTTAACAATAATGATAATACCTTTGGCATAAAACCACATTCAATAATACTCATGTGATAATACATGCTTACAACATTAATCAATATGTTATCTATTAAGTATAACATGTAAGAAACCAAAACAAACATCATATCATATCCAATTCACCAAGCACGTTATTCACTTAAGCACTTGTGAAACAATTCATGTATAAGGGATATGATACCATTACCCAAATTCCTCCGCGTGTCGCTCCTCTGCAAAAAACACGTGCAAAACCTTTATGTGCCCTCGATATCCCTCTCGTAGATATCGACGTCCCGAGACGCGTCTCCTCGAGTTCCATAGTTATCAAAGTCATGTGTATTACTACAACTAAGATAAACTACTTCCCCACCGTGGCCATCGATGGAGGGTGTGTACAAACTGCAAGACCGCGGCGATCCATCGCGATCACGAATCTCACAATTCGTGAAGACGATGTATCGTCCCACCAAAACTCAACCAAACCGACTCCAGCTGGACTCAAAACCCAAGCACAAGTAATATATACTCATATGCTCAAAACAAGTAGGTAAACACTCTACTATCAAACTAGTCATGCAATTCATCCACAACTAGCATAAACATCACAACCGAGAATCATATAAGCTCATAATCAAGTGTGCTTCACACACTTCAAAACTTCTTGGAGGCTCGACCTCCATGAATTCTACCCAAAATTCCGTGAGGACTTAAGATTATAGTTCCTAGGATTCATACTAACCCAAAGGTTAACTCCGTTGAGTTCAATCTAAGTTTTCCGAAAATTCAAGGAATAGAAGCTTAGGCTTCATCATCCCCCTATATTCATAACTATCGCCCGAAACCATAATCCCAATGTTCAATATACTCATATAAACCCAACAAATTATTTAACAAAGCAACTTAGAACAAATTAATCATTTTGAGCATAATTTCATCTAAGTCATCATACCAATCATAACCTTCAAAACATGATTAAAATTTACAACATGGTTTAATATAATCTCTTAAACATGTGTAATTCAAAAAACTAGGCTTACAATTATGTTTGACAAGCCGAAACACAATTTGGGGAAAATCCTTCCAAGCATCTTTGTCATTCAAGCTCAATACCATAATCAATTCATATAGCAAAGTTTAATATACTCTATTAAGCATATAAAACACATTAATCAAGCTCACATCATCAATTTGCAAGCTAAAACAAAATTTGGGCAAGTCACCCTCCAAGAATCTCAACCAAACCAACACCAATCCACATGAACAATCAACATAATCAAGTTCAATAAGCTAGTTAGAACATGAATTTCACATAATCATGGTCTCACATAGGCCAATCAAGTTCTATCATGAATTTGAAATCCTAGGGTTCATGCATCTTCTATAAACCCTAACAATGGCTTCCATTGACCCAAATAGCACACATGGTTGATTCCCTAGGGTCAATGGAGCCTAAAAAAGAAGAAGAAGAAAGGTAGAAACTTACCAAACTCAGCCCTAACAAATCTGAAAATTCGTGCCCTAGAGATGATGTCTTCTCTTCATCTCCTTCTTCAAGCTTGTAGGTAGAATGGGGAAGAAGAAGACTCTAGCAATGGACACCAAGCTTAAGCCCTTCAATCTCCCTAGAAATCACCTTCTCAAGCTCTCTCTTGGTTGGTCAAGTTGGAGTGCTTGAAGAAGAACAAGAGGGAAACCGATTTTGTCTTGGCCGAACAAAGAGAAGAGTGCGGCTGAATTCTTCTAATATAAGGGGGATTAACTCACTAATTACCCCACTAATTAACCCCTAAATCTCCTAATATATGTTAGGACTAGTTTAGGTTAAGTAATTGGGTCAAAGTCCTTGTGGTTTAAAAATGGGTTTGAGAGGTCAAATTTCGGACAGCACAAAAAGACCAAAATCCCGACATTCTCGCAAATAGGACCCTGCGGTCGCTAGGCTTAAGTGATGCGACCGCATCGGTGTATTTTCAAGATTCTAGGTTTTCTCGCTTTCCTTGCTCTTCCCGACTCTCCCTCCAGGTGTTCTCGAGTCCTTCCAAGCCAAAAATTGGTCTACAATTCAACCTTAATGTCCTCCAAACTATAACCAAAGGAATCAAGTCTCAAATCCAACAAAACATGGCCAAGAACTCAGGCGAGTAACTCGCCCGACGACTAATCGAAAAGTCAAACTAAAAGGGTTTTCGCTAGAATCAACTAGCAACCAAACCGTCGATGCAACTAGCATCTAACAAACATCCAAGGCATGTTAATGATGTTTTAAATGCCCTCTAACAATTATCCATGAAGTTACAACATAAGTCTTAAACCCGAGATTCAAAGATCTCGCGAAAGAAAAGTGCATACATGCATCTCAAACGACGCCAACGATCATGCTATTGACTCTAAACATATACGGGAGCTAAATGAACATATTATGATGATTATAAATATATGAATCCATGCATAACACATGCAAGCAACATTTTAGGGTTTTACATTCTCCCTACTTTAAGGAATTTAGCCCCTAAATTCTTACCGTAGTCATCAAACAAATGAGGATATTTCTCTCGCATCTCCAACTCTGGTCTCCCAAGTTGCTTCCTCGATCTCGTGATTCTTCCAAAGAACTTTCACCAAAGGAATTCTCTTGCTCCTCAAAACTTGCTCTTTCGTGTCAAGTATCTTCACAGTACCGCTCCACATAAGACAAATCGGTACCGAAAAGTAATCTCCTCATACTCAAGAACATGGGAATCATCCCTAAGATATTTCCGTAACATAGACACATGAAACACATTATGAATCTCGACAAGGACGGCTGTAACGCCACCCCCAGAAGCCAAACTCCCAACTCGCTCTAGAATCTCAAAAGGTCCAACGAACCATTGATAATTTCCCCTTCTTTCCAAATCTCTTAGTACCCCATAATCTTACTTCTCCAACCTCGATGTGAAACTCCTCGGATCGATGCCTCCGAAACAATACTAATCTGAACCCCGTGCAATCTAACAATCTCCCCGCACATAAAATGCCGCTAATGACTCAATGAATATGTCATAGCAATCGAATAAAAATGAGCCGACTTCGTGAGTCGATCAATACAACCCAAACGACATTAAAACCTCTGCGAGTACGCGAAATCCCGAAACAAAATCCATCGTGACATGTTCCCATTTCCACTCCGAATATCCAACCACGGTAACAACCCCGAGTCTTTGGTGTTCCGCCTTCACTGCCGACAAGTGAGACACCTCGACACACGATACACTCTATTTGTCGCTTCACATCATCAACTCGAAGGGACACAAACTCTACTCGGAAGTAAAACCCATCTTGGTTCATCGCGAACTCATACTCGTAATTCCCACTCGAACCACAAACCTAGACTCAGTCTCCGAGTCTACTATCTTACAAATCAACCAAGGAGGCAAAAACCGAACTACCAAAAATCCCACATTCACAAGTTCAAAAATTTTCAATAACCATAATACCAAGCACTTTAGGTTGAAAATATCTTGACTCATACTTGAGTCGCATAGCACTCACAAATTCCATGACTAATTAATTAAGCATGTGAATTCCAAATATATCATCGGAGCGTATTCAAGGACTTTATAAACATAAGTCTCCCGAAACTATTTGCTTCGGAGCCACAACATGAAATATAAATACAAGAATTCTAAATCATGAGAGGTAAAATGGCCGATAAGGCAATTCACAATTTAAGGAAGAGTGTTCCACAACACACTTCTAAAACAAGTAAGTTAACATTCAGGATCATGCAAGTCATGCTCGCAACTTCCAAATCATAGACAATGCACATAAGAGCATCATGTGAAAATTTATTCCATTTATTTTCCTTTTCTTACGGTAAGAGGTTTAGTCAATTTCTAACACCTTACTACCAATCCTAGTCCACCAACGAACCTCTTTTGATCACCAATTTAGGGTACCGGCTAAATTGGATTTCAAAACTTTTCGTTTAAAAGGATGCGAAGGGCTATGAGAAAAATCTTAAGCATCCTTTACTACAGTCTCACATAATCATGCAACAGTGTGATCATGGTATATTCACAAGGCATGAGAATCAAGATTTTATCATGCTATACTTTAAACAGATTACATTGCTTACTAATGCATATAAGCTTGTTCATACTCAAACACAACTATTTCCGTTAGACATATTTACTACTCTTGTAAACCATGTCTTTTCTTTTAACAAAATGCATCTACCATGCATGCTCATACATAAGGATCATACATTAATTTTCCTTTTGAAAATAATATACGCACCGGTACAAGTTATGTCTATACTTCATAATCACAAATATATTTTACTCATAATTTTAATCATCAACGAAATGATAAAAATTTTATCATTAGCGGTGTCGCATGTACACACTTATATTATGCAAGTACGATATAAAATAACCAAGTATCATCATATATCTTCTCATATACCCCATGTAATTTCCGCTATTCATATAATGCATAAAACTCATGTAACTCATAACCATGCATATGACCGCAGTCAAAGCAATTACTATGTTATGTGTAATTACTAATCCAATCGTATATTCTCATAAAAGTTCCATCGTGCTAATTTTTCGTACAATGGTAATTCTAACAAATAACAAGGTTCAGTATATTCACTATACTGCCTAACTTGATACTTTCATAGTAACTCCGAGAGTAAAGAGGTAACATTCACTCTAGTACTCATAACGGTCAAAACTCGTAAAATCTTTCATTACCTTGGTCCAAAATCTCGTATTCGGCCAACACACACGAGAAATACTCTCGCTTACGACATGCTATTAGTCGTGATTTAGCGGTATATTTGTTCGTAATAACCGTAATCCATCTCAGAACCACTAAGTAACAATCGTGCGATTCAAGCGCGTCCTACTCGCATAAAAATCACACAACAAAGTATAATTATTTTACTGTACATATATCTCTATAGAGCATACAAATTTAACGCACCACTAGTATTTACCACTAGTAGCATTAACACATATTCAATATTCACATATGTATAACATCACCATCCATATAGGCTTACATAACAGATATTTATCAAATCGATTGCCTACCGACAAATCGAAATTTCAACCAAAACCGTAAACCAATCCCATACCGGGACATCCTCCTCAATAATATCCATAAATTGAGGAAAACAAAAATAATTAAATCTCAACACACAATGCAATGTATGTATTAATGCGTATGAGTTACCGATACAACGTGCACTCATAACAACGATAAAAGCAACCATAATATCCGTATAATGAATTACCTCCTATCCAAGGTAGGTCTCAAAACTCCGCAATGGCCAACCGCCACGCACGCATACAACCTCAAACCCTAGCTCGTCTATAACCATTTCACTAAGGTTCACTAGACTGTTATTAGCGCTCTTAGAGTCATTAATCCTTAATTTAAGGCAATCCATTCATATGTGATCACCACCATAAACTAAACACTTGTCTATATCGCTCCAACACCTACACTTGGTGTCCCATTACTCAAACGAAACTTATACAACAATTTATCACCTCTTCATCTATGATTTTAGGTAAAAACATTACTCCGCTTATTAGTCTACGGATTTGCCTATACAGTTTCAAGAGGTATCTACTATCCTCTAACCACATCATCAACCTTAATATTCCCTGAGGTCTTCTCTCAGGTGCGTTCCTTAACATTTAACTTTTTCTCATGAGTATAAACCACAGCCCCTCGAAAATCCGCAAGCTATAATAAAATGAATCGCCTATAATATTTTATCCTTAATCCTTAACTCTTTCACGATTTATGGAGTCTTCCTAGTCTCATCCGGTACTAAGTGCTCTTACTCTAATGAGCTAACTTTATGAAAATCCATAAATATTGAATCACAATATCATAATATTCGCCACCAATTCCTCAAATGGATTCTCAATCATGGATACTACGGTACCACCTATATTTATCAACATTGGCACTTCTACTAGTGCTAACCTCCATTCTAGTTCAAACATCTTAACATACTATAACTCTCGGACGTTAAGATATAACAAATCACACAAAACCAACCCCCAAAGCCAAGGAACCTATCCCTGAAAGCTAAATTTATAATCATAGCTCGATATTAATCGGTGGATCGACCGGATCCCAATACGAGATCCCAAGGTCGTGCCGCCGAGAAAACAAATAACAACAAGTAACAAATAATGGGTAGGGCCATAACGGCGATACAGGACAACTCAAAACACATGCGAGCGAAATAAAATAAAAGCAGGTGGCGCCCGAGCTAACAAGCTCAAACTAAAACAACCAAAGAGATAGTTAATCTCTCGGTCCAAAAATTCGACTCGCGTGCCGCAACATTGGGCACGTAGAACAAACTCCCTGTTATGCAATTCAATATAGAGCATAAAATAAACCAAGTCATCGGCGAAGCTACGGCCGGAACCCAACATTAAACTAAGTCTAAGACTCTAGTCTAACAACTCGACGGCTAAAACATGCCGGAGAACAAACATCATATTAAACTAGCAATTTAACATGCTAAACATAACACCACATTAACCACGACGACTAAAACCGATCGGTACGCCAACAACATAAGTACTAACAATTATATGTACTAACAACCGTAAAATATATGAAAGTTTAACTACTAACATATAACAAGCACAACCACCACCGGTTGGCTACCAAAAGAATAGGCTAACCACATAATTACAACATTACAAATACATCAAGGTTTGCTACCCAATCATGAAGTTTACATAACTTCATCTTCCCAACGACCTCACCAAAAACAAAACCAACAACTAAGTAGCAACCTTTCCAAAAGAATTCCTTGCCAACGTAACCTTCTGGATTTACTTGGATCCGCTCGAGCGACTCGGATCTAGGAAAACAACCAACAAATAAAAGTAAGTCACAATGACTTAGTAAGTTACTAACCGTAACTTCCTATCATGGCATAATACTCAATCATAAATCACATCATGCTATCGTCATGAAATAACCTTATATAAAAATCATGTTATGGCATCCATGCTCAACATAAATAAAACATGTTATCATTGTAGTATAACATTTCATTAAAACCCATGTCAAGGCATTTATATGTTTAACGATCATAATTCTTGTTATTGATATAACATAGCCTTCCGATGGGTTACATGTGAAGGCATATAAACTTAACAACAATAATTCCTGCTTTTAACAAAATGCCATATCCGAATAATATTCATGATAAAGCATATTAGCTTAACAACAAGAATTCATGTTATTGTTATAACATAGCCTTCCCATACTATTCATGTCAAGGCATATAAACTTAACAATAATGATTAATACCTTTGGCATAAAACCACATTCCAATAATACTCATGTGATAGCATACATGCTTACAACATTAATCAATATGTTATCTATTAAGTATAACATGTAAGAAACCAAAACATACATCATATCATATCCAATTCACCAAGCACGTTATTCACTTAAGCACTTGTGAAACAATTCATGTATCAGGGATATGATACCATTACCCAAATTCCTCCGCGCGTGTCGCTCCTGCAAAAACACGTGCAAAACCTTTATGTGCCCTCGATATCCTCTCGTAGATATCGACGCCCCCGAGACCTTCCGCCGAGTTCCATAGTTATCAAAGTCATGTGTATTACTACAACTAAGATAAACTACTTCCCCACCGTGGCCATCGATGGAGGGGTGTGTGCAAACCCGCACGACGGCGATCCATCGCGATCACGAATCTCACAATTCGTGAAGACGATGTATCGCCCCACCAAAACTCAACCAAACCGACTCACTGGACTCAAACCCAAGCACAAGTAATATATACTCATATGCTCAAAACAAGTAGGTAAACACTCTACTATCAAACTAGTCATGCAATTCATCCACAACTAGCATAAACATCACAACCGAGAATCATATAAGTTTCATAATCAAGTGTGCTTCACACACTTCAAAACTTCTTGGAGGCTCGACCTCCATGAATTCTACCCAAAATTCCGTAGGACTTAAGATTATAGTTCCTAGGATTCATACTAACCCAAAGGTTAACTCCGTTGAGTTCAATCTAAGTTTTCCGAAAATTCAAGGAATAGAAGCTTAGGCTTCATCATCCCCCTATATTCATAACTATCGCCCGAAACCCTAATCCCAATGTTCAATATACTCATATAAACCCAACAAATTATTTAACAAAGCAACTTAGAACAAATTAATCATCTTGAGCATAATTTCATCTAAGTCATCATACCAATCATAACCTTCAAAACATGATTAAAATTTACAACATGGTTTAATATAATCTCTTAAACATGTGTAATTCAAAAAACTAGGCTTACAATTATGTTTGACAAGCCGAAACACAATTTGGGGAAAATCCCCTTCCAAGCATCTTTGTCATTCAAGCTCAATACCCATAATCAATTCATATAGCAAAGTTTAATATACTCTATTAAGCATATAAAACACATTAATCAAGCTCACATCATCAATTTGCAAGCTAAAACAAAATTTGGGCAAGGCACCCTCCAAGAATCTCAACCAAACCAACACCAATCCACATGAACAATCAACATAATCAAGTTCAATAAGCTAGTTAGAACATGAATTTCACATAATCATGGTCTCACATAGGCCAATCAAGTTCTATCATGAATTTGAAATCCTAGGGTTCATGCATCTTCTATAAACCCTAACAATGGCTTCCATTGACCCAAATAGCACACATGGTTGATTCCCTAGGGTCAATGGAGCCTAAAAAAGAAGAAGAAGAAAGGTAGAAACTTACCAAACTCAGCCCTAACAAATCTGAAAATTCGTGCCCTAGAGATGATGTCTTCTCTTCATCTCCTTCTTCAAGCTTGTAGGTAGAATGGGGAAGAAGAAGACTCTAGCAATGGACACCAAGCTTAAGCCCTTCAATCTCCCTAGAAATCACCTTCTCAAGCTTGTGGTGTTCATTGATGATATCCTTGTGTACTCGAAGTCATGAGAGGAGCATGAGCATCATTTGAGAGAGGTTCTTACTGTGTTGCGTAAGAGACAGCTTTTTGCTAAATTTAGCAAGTGTGCTTTCTGTCTAGAACAAGTTGCTTTTCTTGGGCATGTTGTGTCTAGTGATGGTAACGCGGTGGATCCATCAGAAGTTGAGGCTGTTACAAAATGGAAGACGCCTAGTACGGTGACCGAAGTCCGTAGTTTCTTGGGCTTGGCGGGTTATTACCGTAGGTTCATTGAGGGATTTTCTAAGATTGCCACTCCTATGACTAATCTTACTCAGATGAAGTCTGCCTTTGTTTGGAGTGACAAGTGTGAGGCTAGCTTTCAGGAGTTGAAGAAGAGGTTGACTACACTCCGGTTTTAGCTTTGCCTTGGTGGTGAGAACTTTGTGGTTTATTGTGACACTGCTTTGGAAGATGCTCGAGGATATCCGTGAATGGAGTCCTGTTGTGAGGGAGTATGGTGTTCTCTTTGCTAGTGTTCGTGCTACACTAGTATTGTTTGGGTGGATCAAGGAAGCTCAAGCTACTGATCCAGATTTGATGAAGATTATCGAGGGATTGGGTGAGAATAATACACCCGAGTTCGCGATAAATAGTGATGGGATCTTGACGCGTTCGAGTAGGATTTCATGCTCCTTCTTCTCGATGAAGGGAAACGTATGGTTCTTGATGAGGCTCACAAGGCCCAGTATTCGATACATCTGGGTAGTACTAAGATGTACCGTGACTTGAAGAGGCAGTTTTGGTGGAATGGTATGAAGAGGGAGATAGCTGAGTATGTTTCGAGAGGTTTGACGTGCCAGCAGGTTAAGGCTGAGCACCAGAGACCTGCCGGTTTGCTTCATCCACTTGAGATTCCGGAGTGGAAGTGGGAGCATTTAATCATGGATTTTGTTTCGTGGTTGCCACGCACTCAGAGGCTTTGATGCGCTTTGGGTTGTCGTTGATAGGTTGACTAAGCCTTCTCATTTTATCCCTATTGCGATTTCCTACGCTTTGAGCGTTGTACATTCAGGAGATTGTGAGACTACGTGGCGTACCTGTTAGCATTGTGTCAGATAGAGATCCCAGATTTACTTCTAGGTTCTGGCATTCTTTGCAGGAGGCTTTGGGTACGAAGTCAATTTCAAGATCGTTTCATTCCCAGATGGTCAGTCGGAGCGATTGATACAGATCTTGGAGGATATGCTACGTGTGTGTGCTATGGATTTTAAGGGTAGTTGGGATTCACATCTACCGTTGGCTGAGTTTGCGTATAATAACAACTATCAGTATAGCATTGAGATGGCGCCGTACGAGGCATTGTATGGGCGTAAGTGTCGATCACCGATTTGCTGGGATGAGGTTGGTGAGGCTAAGTTTTGGGGTTCGGAGATGGTGCAACAGTCAGCTGAGAGTGTGAAGCTGATTAGAGACAGATTGCTTACGGCTCAGAGTAGACAGAAAAGCTACGCTGACAACCGGAGACGAGATCTTGAGTTTCAGGTTGGTGACTTTGTGTTCCTGAAGGTATCGCCCCGGCGCGGTACTAAGCGGTTTGGGAAGAAAGGGAAGCTTTCTCCCAGGTTTATTGGTCCGTTCGAGATCTTAGAGCGGATTGGTTCTTTGGCGTATAGACTTGCGTTACCACCGTCTATATCGGGTGTTCATGATGTGTTTCATGTTTCCATGCTTCGTAAGTACTTGAAGGACGAGTCACATGTCCTTACTTATGAGGAGAATACCTTTGAGCCCGATCTTTCTTACGTTGAGAAACCGGTGAGGATCCTTGATTCCAAGGAGCGAGTCTTGAGGACTAAGCGGATTCCTTTAGTGAATGTCTTGTGGAAGAATCATAATATTGAGGAAGCCACATGGGAGGCTGAGAGTGAGATGAGGGAGAGACACCCTTACTTGTTCGAGATTTCTGGTATGAATTTAGGGACTAAATTCCTTTTAGTGGGGGAGGATGTGAGAACCCAAACCCCATTTCATGTTTGCCATCATTATAACATGTTTATAATATGTCTTTACATATTTGAGACTTCATTTTATTCATATCGTGTCGGCATTGAATTGGTTAAGATCATAATAGAGTAATGGTCTTCCATGCGTTGCATGCCTTGTTGTTGTTGTTTCGGGTGTTCATATTAACGTGTTAGCACCTTAATAAGTCTCATGAGAGTCTTAATACCTTGCATACAAGATTTACAATGTTCATCTTAGTTGTTTCATGCTTGGTTGGGAGTTTAGAAGCTTCGTTGCTTCGTTTGTGTTTTGTGGTTTTACATCATTGCTTGTATTGCCTTCATTTCGTCTCGAGAGAAGTTCGGTTGAGTTCTAGGCCTTGAATACAAGCCATAACCATGTTTAAACTAGCCTTATACATGTTCATAGATTGGTTGCATTTGGAAATAAGATGACCAACTTATTACTTCACAGATTCAGTCCGGTTTTCGGGTGAACTTCGGGAAAATTCTGGTACCAATCTACTAAAGAGAATTTTCTAAATATTTATTATGTTTTACCTACATATGTTAGGATACTCCCTGTAAATTTTGGTAATTTTACAAGGTGTCTAAGTACCTCATTTAGGTCTTGACTTATGGCTGTGCCAGAATTCTATTTTCAGGAAATCAGCTTCGGTACTTGATTTTGTTGTAACTTTATTTTGATGAATATAAGTCCAAATTGAGTAATTTAAAACTATAAAATATAGTTTAATGAGTCTACTTTCAGAAAAATCAAAAATCACCTCATTTGGAGTTGTGAGCAATTTATGGTCGATTTTACAAGATCGACTGTCCAGTAACAACAATCTGGAAATTGGCCATGAATAGTGGAAGCGCTCGCATGGGTCAAAAATGATGCGACCGCATTGTGCCAGATTCAGGTTTGTGTCATTTTCTGGTTGATTTTGGTTGTTGACCCAAGTGCCCTTGCCCTTGGCCGACCTTGGTGAGTCTAAGCCACCTTTGTTGACTTGTCTAGGACCCTTATTGACCCTTGGATCATGGCTTATCAAAGGCTAGCATGCCTTGGCCAATTAGAAGTCTCTTAACCCATTCACTTGGATTGGGGGTTTTAAGGGAAGTATATAAACTAAAATGCAGACCTTCCAGCCATTTTAGCTCATCTAAAACCAGAGAACTTCAGGGACTTAAGCAATTTTCGGCCATGGAAGAAACCCTAGGTTGAAGGGCCATTTCCCGGAGATCCGGTGGTCCGATTGTCGAGCCGAGACCGCCAAATCGAAGCTCTTGATCACCTCTACAAGAATCCTTGCTCTAATCAACCTTTCCTCCATTAATCATAGGACTAAGGTGAGTGACAATTCCCTGAGATTTTCATGTTAAACAAAATAGCATGACCCCTTCATTATAGTTGTTTTAATGTTGATTTTGAACATCTTTTGTGAAGACACAACCTTCAATTCAACATATAAAATGTGAGTATGATTTTATGAAATCTCTATGAAGTTATGATTTTGACATTTATTAAAGCATGAATGTTGTTTGTATTAAGCTTGGGAATAACTCTTGTGAAAGAATTCGGTTCAATTCAAGGTTTAACAAAATCACCGAAACTAGGGTTTGAAACTCGAGATTGTGTTTAAGGCTAGTTCGAGAACATGAACGGCTTAGTTATAAAGTTCTAAATGAACGGAGAACTTAGGAGAAGGCAATGTGATACATATAGTATCAATACTCTTCTCGGTTGAATTGTAGTAAAACTCACCGGAGTTGAATTTAGGGAGTTATGAACAATAACGACTCCACAATCAATCCCTACGACGAATGTAGTTCGTTAGACTAATGAATTAGCTTACGATACTTTGAGATGGATTGATGAGTATGCCTTGATGTATGTGTGCTTGTAAGACTCAATCGAGTTCTTATGCGGTTGTGTGATCGTGTGGAGTAAATGCATGATCGAGAGCATGTTATAGAATGACATATCTATTTGACATGATGAATTTAGTGCGTTAGACTAATGAATTAGCTTACGTGACTTTGGGATGGATTGAAGGGTATATTTGATATGCGTGCTTATAAGACTCAATCGAGTTCTTATGTGGTTTGTGTGATCGTGTGAAATAAATGCATGATTGAGAGCATGTTGTAGAATAATGAATCTATTTGACATGTTGAATTCGCTTTTGTCGAATTCTTGTGTGATCCCTTAAGTGAGTAAACAACTACTTGTTGAATAAGTTCGCTCTTGTCGAACTTATTCCTTATTTGAGATTTCATGACCAGTAAACATCTACTTGGCATTGCATTAGTCCAGCTGGCATATTTGATTGAGTCGTTGGTGTGACAATGCATCGCCGTCACGAGTTATGGGACTCGTGATAGTGATGGATTGTTATTCCGGGTTTTTATCACACACGCCTCCACTGTTGGCCACAGTGGGGAAGTAGCACCTTTGCTGTAACCAAGAGAGCACATTGGAAGGTCTAAGTACCAAGGAGAGCTTGGTACCCGAGCAGAACTCGGTACTCGAGTAGAGAACTCGATACTTTGATACACTAATCACGGGTATCATTGGCACGAATGTTAACGCTGTGTATTGCAGGAGCTACGTAGCGGCATCGGTTTCATATCATATCCTCCGTATATGTGGTTTACCTTTATAGCACTTATGTGAAACAATGTGCTACCATGGATATGTGTTTTAAGTGTTTATTAAATGAACGCTTTGATTGACTTGATATTAAAAATGATATCTTGATATGTATCTTTGCATGATGCCATGACATGCATAATTGTTAACTCACAAAGTCTTTATGACTTACCCCTCCCTTTTCGCTTTAGATCCGAGCCGTTCAGGTACCGCTCGTTGAGGTGTTGCAGGATTTGCGCTTGTCCGTGATCGCACGCGACGAGGTTGTGGTTTTTAGATGTCCTTATTTTGTTCTGTTTTGTAAGGACGTTGGGTATAGCAAGTCATTTAGACTTCGCTTGGGAATTTGGTTTTGTTGTATTTATGTCTATACTTGTATTCTATTTTGAGTGTGGCGCATATGCCTAGAGCCTTGTATAGATGTAGTATGGTTCACGTGATTTATCTTCATTGGGCATTACTTTAGCTCTTATTTAAGTATGTTGTTCTCGGCATGTTATAGCCGTCGAGGTATATTTGCATGAAGTGTAGTGTTGGGTTCCGTAGTAAAGTCGCCGATGATTTGGTATAATTGTATTAATTGTTATATCGTGTAAAAGTTTTAAATTATTCGGCCTTTTGGTGCCGAGTCGCTTCATCGAAATGTTGCGTCACGTCGTTTTCCAAAACTGAGTCTTTGCATGTATTGTTGTCTTATTTGGACGACTTGACTTGTGATTCCATCTCGGGGTCCGGGTCGGGTCGTCACACTTCCATGGACGAATTTGAGCTTCAAGCTTCTGATTCTCTGGTTTTGTTAGAGCTAAAATGGCTGAAAGGGATGAATTGGGTTTATATACTTCCCCTCAAACTCCCCAATCCAAGTGAAAGGCTTTAAGAGACTTCTAATTGGCCAAGGCATGCTAGCCTTTGATAAGCCATGATCCAAGGGTCAATAGGGGTCCTAGACAAGTCAACAAAGGTGGCTTAGACTCACCAAGGTCGGCCAAGGCAAGGGGTTCAAGGGTCATTAACCAAGACAACTAAAAATCTCACTCTGCAAACAGGCATGATGCGGTCGCATCATGCCCAAGCCATGCGACCGCAAGGGTCCCTCTTCAAAGATTCTCGCACATTTTGACCCCCTCTGATCTCCT
This sequence comes from Codonopsis lanceolata, assembly GCA_013146195.2. Taxonomy (NCBI): domain Eukaryota; kingdom Viridiplantae; phylum Streptophyta; class Magnoliopsida; order Asterales; family Campanulaceae; genus Codonopsis; species Codonopsis lanceolata. The sequence continues at coordinate 138,309,297 of CM028380.1, forward strand.
CCTCATGAGCCAGCCTCCAAAACCCAATGCGACCGCGAGGTTCTGAACATAAACTTGTCCTAAACATGTCCTAAACATGTCCAAACTCAAAGGAAACAATCCTAAGGTGTAACCAAGCCCAAAACAAGTCGGAAACACACCCGAAACACATCCGAATCAAGCTAAAACATGGCTGGAACCACTCGACAATTGGCCAACGAATCAAACACGAATCAATCCCAACTTAATCTAGGATAGAATGAACATGTATTAGGCTTGTTTAATCATGGTTATGGCTTGTATTCAAGGCCAAGAACTCAACCGAACTTCTCCCGAGACGAAATGAAGGCAATACAAGCAATGATGTAAAACCACAAAACACAAACGAAGCAACGAAGCTTCTAAACATCCAACCAAGAATGAAACAACTAAGATGAACATTCTAAGTCATAATTCAAGGTATTAAGACTCTCATGAGACTTATTAAGGTGCTAACACGTTAATACGAACACCCGAACAACAATAACAAGGCATGCAACGCATGGAAGACCATTTCTCTCTTATGGCCTTAAACAATTCAATGCAAGCAAGATATGAATGAAATGAAGTCTCAAATATGTCAAGACATATTGTAAACATGTTATAATGATGTCAAACATGAAATGGGGTTATAGTTCTCACACACAAGCTCTTCCTTAGATGAGCTTTCACCATTTTTCCTTAAAGGTTGTTGGTGAGTGTTCTTCCTTCCATATTTTGCAAATTTTTGAAAACGTTTAACAAACATAGCAAATTGTTCATCAGATAAAAACACATTTTCACTGGAAGAAGTAGAAGGTTTGTTTTCAACAATGATTTCTTCTTGGACCATGGTGGCAAAGACACGCTCAACTGTTTGTCTTGCTCTAGAGCTTGATTAACTTCAAGTTCATAAACCTTTAAACTTGCGTAGAGACTACGAAGAGTCATCTCGTTTAAGTTCTTAGATTCTTTCATAGCCGTGGTCTTCACATGCCATAAGCTACCTAGAGAGCCTAGAAACCTCATGTTCATTTCCTTTTTGTCATATGTTTTACCAAGAGAAAAGCAACTATTTATTACCTCACTGAATCAATCGTATGCTTGTCTCAAGGTTTCCTTAGGATCCTTTTTGAAAGAATCAAACTGTTGGATGTATGTATATTTTCTGTTGTCTCTTGTGTCTTGGTCTCCTTCCAAGTATTCTACCAGAGCTTCCCACATCTCTTTCGCAGCTTGTACATCGAATCATTTGCTGGTAGGTGCTTGTGTCTAGAGAGTCGGTGATTATATTGATTGCTTTGTTGTCAAGTTCTACCACTTTCTATCGCCCTCTGTCCATTCTCGATTCTTCTTTAGGAACTTCTGCAGGTTCCCGCCGATGGAGGCTAGAAGATTTGCCTTCATTGGTACATGTTGACCTGCAGTGACACATTTCCATAACCTGTAGTCAATAGAGTTCATGAATCTCATTACTTTATCCTTCCGTACATCAAAATGACCTTCGTCCAATATTGGGACGTGGTTAGCATTAGATGTAGGCAGCATATAGTGTGTTTGTGCCATTATGTCGTATCTCTCAAAAGTTTAATCTAGGAAAAACTTGTTTTCGAAGAGTAAGGCTCTGATACCAATTGTGGGTCCCAATGAGCACAATAATAAGCTAGAAGGGGTGGTTGAATAGCTTATTAACACTTTAAAAACTTTTAAGTAAGTTCCTTGAAAGTTACTTGCAATCTAAGAAAAGAATCAAGTAGCGGAAGACCTTCAAGAAAATTGTTCCAGGTCTGCCGATAAGGACTACCGGTAGACCTTTTACAGATTACTTAAGTTCTGCTGAAATGGATAATATAAACAATGAAACTAAGCAGTTCAAGTAATAGACAAACAGTAAGGAATAACACAAGTATTTTGGGATGGTTCACACTATAATGAGTGCTACGTCCACCACCAAGGCAGTCAACCTTGGATTTAAATTGTGCACTATGTTTTCCACTTAGATCAATTACAAAGAATATCCCTAATGGATCGTGTACAAAATATTGACTTGTGTTTGGGTCTAGGGAATTAAATATCTGTAAATACAAGATATTTAATTGCGTGTATATAGTTAATGGAAGTTAACAACAAGAAGAATAAAGCAATAAATGTTGATGAGCGACTTCTTGTTGTCGACGAGGACTTCTAGATCGTTAAGGATCTATTGAATGCACCGAGTGAAAGACTTGGAGTTATGAAGTTTCGAGCAATTCTTTAAGTGTTCGATTGATTCTACATGCTTGTCTATTGTTCCAGCTTCAATGGCGTAATTTATAGCAGTGCATTTCAAAAGAATCCGTTGGAGAGGACGAAGACTTCAAAAGCTCTATTCATAAATGCATTAAATGCATGGGGCTGTCAGCAATCAAGGATTTTTGTCTTCCCAGTTATCTAGAGCAGATAATCATTTCTGAGATCTTTAAAAAGGTGGGCGATTTGGTGTCAGATCTGAGAGATGAAGCAGAAAGTAGGGGGACGCTTTTCTTTCCATCTCAGACGAAAAGTCTTCCTGCTGGAAAGTTGCTTTCGGCGGCTTGACATGTCGGGAATGACTTGGATTAATTCAAACAATATATAGGAATAAGTTTGAATTAATCCGCTTAGCTTTTTTGTCGAGAGGACACGTTGAAGTAGATCACTGACACGAGGTCTACCGATCTTAAGCTTTGGCGTGTCTTCCTGAAGCCGAGAAGGGTTTTCCGTGAACCTCGAAAAGTCCTACAAAAACTATACAAGGCAAAGTTCTATACACATTTGCCACGCTAATCGATACGCGTACCGATTAGCCAGCAAGTATAAAACTAATGTAATGTCTTCGATCGATATAAATTTAACATAAGAATCAACAGTTTTGTATTATCAATTATGGAGAACTAACTCCATAATCTAGGAATTTTAGGTAATTTGTATCGAATCTTTTGTTATTTATTATATTTTTATTCATTCAATTCTTGTTGATCATGGTGTTTATCAACCCCTTTATTATCTAGCTTTGAACAAATGAATGTAATCGCAAGTAATAAAAGCCTAACTATTAAGGTCACCCTTGTTAAGGTCAACGATTACATTCTTAGAAGCCATTTCACTACAATTTGAAGCAAGAAAAAGACATAAGCATATATATTTCGATTCACTTTTGTTCCAAAAAATCAATTACTAAACATAATTACATCATACATGTAAGGAGGGAAAATCCACGAGGCTCGAAATCACAACCAAAGTATGCACAAAGTAAAAATATTCATAAATTGATAATTTAAACAAAAGAAATAAGATAGAACAAATCTATCAAAGCACATATGTACATAAATATTTCCACTACTGAAAATAAAATTATTGAGTCTCGTATAGTCCTAATCGCAATTTTAGAGTCCAAAATAAAAATTAATTATGCTAAAAATGACTTAAAAATAGTTTAAAATTAACAAAGAATTTTAAAAAAATATTGAACAGTCCCAAATAGCCCTAAACAGCCACAGAATGACAAAACAGCCCCTGGAAATTATTTTTGAATTTTTAATAAATAAAAAAAACATGTTTTATTCACTGAAAAAACCAAAATAAATATTTCCAGGCTAAATTGACCAAAACAGAGGCCACCATTGGACTCAGAAGGCCAAAATTAGTCTAGACGCATCGACCGTTACAAAAATGGAGTTCTGTAGAAGCTGCCCGCACCATCTACGCGTGTGGGCTTCAAGGGAGGAGCTGACTGGACGCTGAGTCAGCACTAGGGCTGATGTGGCACGCTAATGTGGCAGGGCTGATGTTACGCTGATGTCACTAATGATGTCATCAAATTCGTGCCTCGGAAGTTGGTCCCACTGTGCTGACGTGGCAGCCAGATTAGCAGTCAACTCTTTGACGATTGACCAGTCAACGGTTGACTGGTCTTCCTCGCAGTCTCTCACACGCCCAGCCGGAGAGTGTGGTCCACTCTCCGCCTTCCCGAACTCCAATGAGGTCGCGGACAATGTCGTTGGATTCGTATCCACGAGTACTTTCCAGTCTTGTACTTTTTACACCAAAAGGAGTGCTTTTGAATCTTGCCCTAATTTAAATTTTCTTAAAATCATTCTACTTTTTGTCAGCCAAGAACTTATAAATTGTTATTTTATTTTGGTCAGCTTGCAGCATAATTTTTGTCAGTCACTCAGAATAGCTGACCATAGTTAAAGTGTCAGCTTCTTTACCTTCATTGTTTAAACATTTCCCGGTACTGACAGTTTCTTATTTTGTGTTTTGATAGATCATATGTTCAACAGGATCTCTATGATCATGTAAGAAGATACGTCTGATTTGAAAAAAAATCATTTCAAATTCAAATGTATTTTTAACGGGCTGCACTTCAAATTCATCTATAAATACCCACAGGAATCTCTTGAAGAATAGATAAAAGTCGGAAACATTCATACTCTCAAAGAAATCCTCTCTGTGCCTTAGCCTTCATAAACTTTAGCTAGATATTCTTCATTGGTAATTTCTTTCTAGTTATTATTTAGACAAACACTGAGTGACTTACTTCATATTCTTCAGTAATCAGTTAGTTTGTCTCACGAGTTTGATTGTTATTAAATCATACTCCATAAACATTGGTCTTTTTTTGTACACTGATCCATTATAGTTCACCTAGATTTTTAATAAAATTAGTGCACGTCAAAAATCCAAGTTTGACCAACTTTGTAGTGGACGTAGCAGTTTTACTGTGAACCACTTCAATTTCTCTGTCAGTTATTTCATCAGCTCTTACAACTTGATCTAACACTTAAGAAGTCTTGATCTACTTAAGTGTCAGCCAGTTACTTACATAAATTGTTTAATTATTTGTTTTGATAAATTGTTATTCAGTTCCTTCTTTATATATAGTGATCTATTTTTCAAAAAGACAATTAAGTGTGTCAGCCAGCTGACCAATTTATTGTCAGCCTAAGCCTCTTTGAAACATCAACCAGCTGACCACATCTGCTGACTGACAAAATTACAATTTCCGCGGCAAACTGTTAATGCTTTACAAATCCACCCTCAAAGTTTTTAAAAGGCTATTCACCCCCCTCTATCCTTGTCAGTTGCCAACTGGACTTACAAAGGAAGAATCATCAAACAATCGCAATACTGCTCTTCATGAAGGAAAACGCATTACAGGCCGTCTTCTGCTTGTTCGTATCAAACAGGAAATTTCTAGCATCTTAACTGTAGCTGGTCTTCCTTCCTACTCTCTGGACAGTTGGGATAGGTATTTTGATCACCCATTTGGCCGGGATAGTTCCATCCCAACATCTAATCGTGCTGTTTTCTGGTTGAAGCCTATGTCAGGCTTGGTCAAGCTAAATACTGATGGCGCTTGTCGTGGAAATCCTGGTGATAGTGCAGGCGGGGGAGTTATTTGGGATTCTAGTGGTGGTCTAATCCATGCCTTTTCCTCTTATTTTGGTCACTCCTCTAGTTTCATGGCCGAATGCTATGCCCTTCTTCAAGGAGTTGAATGGCTTTGTTTGCACAATTATGTTGGAGCTCATGTAGAAGTTGATTCTAAAGTCCTCTTTGATTGTATCACCGACAAATCTAATCCTCTTTGGGTTTCTCTTTATTATGTTCGTGCCATTAAATCGATGAGGAATACTATGCGGCTGGTCTTCTCTCATTGCTTTCGTGAAGCCAATAGTGTGGCTGATGCTCTTGCTAACATGGGTTGTGATAAGGGTAGAGACTAAACTTTCTCTTCAGTTCCAGATCTTCCTAGACATATCCGAGGTCTTCTTCATCTGGATTCGATCGGCACCGCTTATATCAGGATTTCTTAATGTGGGTTTTATCTAGTTATCTTTTGTATGTATCTATTTCCGTTTTCGAGGTCAGGCTCCTCCGTCCTCCCATTTATAAGGGCAAGGCTGGTCGTCCCCCTCAAGTTTGTTTTCCTTTATTTTCTTATTAATAAAATCTAGCAGGGTGCCGCCCCTGTTTCCCTAAAAAAAAAAGTTTAACAACTTGAAAGCTCGATCATGGCAACTATAAAAGCTTTTCAACCAAACAATGTTACTCAAGAACTCATTTTTGATGAAGATCACTTTGATATTTTGAAAGAAAGAATTACAAGATATATGAATAATATTGATAAACGATTGATGGAATGTGTAAGAGATGGTCCTATGCAACCTATGAAAATCAATACTAAAGTTGGTAAATCTTCTACTGCAGATGACGATACTATAAATCCTCTTGCTCCTACTATTGAAGAATATGTTCTCAAACCTCAATATGAATGGACTGAGGAAGACAAAATTACAGATGGACTAGATGTCAGAGCTGTACACATTCTGTCAAGTGCTATTCCAGATGAAAACTATAAACAAATATACGACTGTGTAACTGCCAAAGAAATTTGGGGTGCTCTTGTTGAATACGTTGAAGGAGACCAAAACACCAAGGACAACAAACTCTATGATTGCATACAAGAGTTTGATGCCTTCAAAAAGGATCCAAAAGAATCATTGAAGAATGCTTACGATAGATTTCTCAAGGTAAGTACTAGATGCTCTTCTCTTGGTAAAGTTTATAGTATGAAAGATTTGAATATGCATTTCCTTAGTAGCTTGGGAAGTAGATGGCATGTTAAGGTCACAGCCATAAATGAAGCAAGAGACTTGAACAAAACTCACATATGTAGTCTTGTTGCAAGTCTAAAAAATTATGAAAAGGAAGTTCTCAAAACTCAAGAAATTGAGAAAAAACTTTAAAGGTATCTCTTTGCAAGCTGAAGAAGAGACACCTAAAACGTCTACATCTCTATCAGATGATGACTTTGATGAAGATGAATTTGCCACTTTTGCTAGCCAATTTAGAAAGTTTAAATCTTTTAAAAGGAACTTTCAAAAACTTCTACGAGTTTTCAAAAATCTTCCTCAAATTTTCAAAAAACCTGCCTCAAGCTTTCAAAGACCTTCTTCTTCAAACTTTCAAAAGCCTTACTTCAAAGGAAATGAAAACAAGGATGAGAAAGAAAAGTTGTTGTGTTTCAATTGTAGAAAACCAGGTTACTTTGCCTCAAACTGTCCTTCTACAAAAAATGAGTATTACAAAAGAGCTCCCAAAAATTTTGAAAAACAAAAGGGTTTGGTTGCTGAAGATCAAAATCTTGCAACATGGATTGAGACAGATTCTGAAGATGAATCTGCTGATTTTGTGCAAGAAGAAAATCTGTGTCTTGTTGCAGAATCAGCTATGTATGATTCAGAAAATGATTTTCCTAGTCCAAAATATTCAAATAAGTCTGATAATGAGCTTCCAAGCTCACCTATTAAAAACACCAAGCTGACAAAGGTCAACAAACCTGATCAGTTTGTGGTTAAGAAAATAGGAAATAGTTTTTATGGACAAGGAATCGTAAGTCAGTTAGAAAGAAAAATCAAGTCAACCTCTCCAAGGACTGCTGACATCAAAATAAACAATATGTCAAAAAGGTAGGAGGAGAAGGCTACTGACAAAAGTGTTGATGATCTACCGGGACAAATGCAATAAATGCATTCCAAGTTTGAAACACTTAAAAGAATTCATGTTTATTTATCTAGTGACTTTAAACGAATCTCTGATGAAAACCGTGAGCTTCAAATGATCAATGAGCTTTACAAAGGACAACAAAATGAATTGCTGCAACTTAAAAGCATTAATGAAAAACATGAAATTCAAGCAAAAATCTCAAATGCCCAGATTGCTGACCTTATAGAAAGGAATCTTTGACTGACCAATGTTGTTGATACTTACTCAAAGTCAAAATCTGCTGTTGAAACCATCATTAGTCAACAGAAAAATCATGAAGACCAACATGGTCTTGGATATTTAAAAAGTGATGAAAACTGTGAGATCAGATAGTCAGATGGTGAACCTAAGATTCTTCTCAAAAAGAATAAAGAATCAGCTTATAATGCTGTACCTTTCAAATACCCTAAAAATGTGAATCAGCTTAAGAAGTCCACAAATAAAAAAGATAAGCTGAACAGTGACAGTTATCAGTCTTCTGTTAAAAAGACTAAACAATTGTCAGCTGTTGCAACAGCTGATAAATGTCAGCCAACTGACAGATGTCAGCCAGTTGACAAAAGAGGAGGAATCAAAAGGAAGATAGCTGATAAGTTCAAACAAATCAATTTTGTTGCTGCTAAGACCTCTAAGCTGAGTCAAAATGAATCAAAGAATTCACCTCAAATGACTGATAAACCTGGTTATCATAGATGCAACATTTGTTGTACTTTTGCTCATCAGTCTCATGAATGCCTGTTTAGATTTAAACCTACTGACAAAGTCAAAATGCCTAACTTCATGCAAGTTTGGCTACCAAAGAAAACTAACCCTTTGGACCCAAATGTATAAAGGGTACCATGATTTAAATATTCATATTTCAGGTATGCTTAATGACAGATGATCAACCAACTGACATATGGATATTAGACAGTGGATGCTCTAGACACATGACTGGGTCACTTGAACTTCTTATTGACATTATCTCAGCCAAAGGATCCTCTGCCATTTTTGGAGATAACTCAAAAGGGAAGACTAAAGGTTATGGATCCATTATTAGGGGATCTATAAAAATTGAATGTCTCTTTAGTTCAAGGTTTGAAACACAATCTTCTAAGCATTTCACAATTCTGTGATAAAGGTATGAGCTGCTCTTTCTCTTCTACTCACTGTTTTATCAAAAACAACATCACAAAGGAAGTTTTACTTACTGGTTCTAGAAAAAGAAATGTTTTTGCTATTGATTTATTTGTTTAAATCACAATACTCAAATATGTTTAGTAGCAAATAATACTTCAAAAACTTCATGGCTTTGGCACAAAAGACTTTCACATTTGAATTTTAAATATCTTTCCAAACTTTCAAAAGGAGACTTAGTGAAAGGTCTGCCATCTATAAACTTTCCTTCTGACAAAAAATGTGATGCTTGCATTTTAGGAAAAATAACAAAAACTTCTTTCAAACCCAAACCATGTCTTTCAAACAAAAGAATTCTTGAACTACTTCATATGGATTTATTTGGTCCCATTACAACTGCAAGTTTGGGAGGAAACATGTATACTATGGTGGTTGTAGATGATTACTCAAGGTACACATGGGTTGAAATGATGCAATCCAAGGATGAAACTTATGGAATTCTCACTACCTTGTTAAGAAATCTTCAAACTCAAAGAGAGTGTGAGATCATAAGTGTAAGATCAGACAATGGTACAAAATTCAAGAACCTTGGCATGGATGCATACTGTGATGATCATGGTATTGATCATAATTTTTCAGCAGTCAGAACACCTCAGCAAAATGGTGTAGCTGAGAGGAAGAAGAATCTTGATTGAGCGGTAAAACCATGTTAGGCGAAGCAAAAGCGCCAAAATATTTTTGGGCGAAGGCATCAACACAGCTTGTTTCACTCAAAACAGATCTCTCATAAACAAGTTTCATGGAAAGACCCCATACGAATTATGGAGAGGAAGAACACCCAACATTGCTAACTTTAAATTTTTTGGATGTAAATGCTTTATTCACTACAATGGTAGTGACCACAGAGGTAAATTTGATGAAAAAGCTGATGAAGATATTTTTGTTGGTTATGCTAAACATAGTAGAGCTTATAGAGTTTATAATAGAAAAACTCAAATAATTGTTGAATCTATGCATATTACATTTGATGAATTCAATTTACTTGACTCATGATGTTACTAACAATTTTGAGATTTTTGAGACGGGAAACAATGATAGCTCAACTCAAAATAATCCTTCATCTTCCATTCCTCCAGTTGTAACCTTAGATATTCAGAATGAACTTTAGCAAAGGTAACAACTCCCCGGTGACAATCTAAATCTGAATCATATCGTTATAGTCCCGACCGGTCGGTTGAACATTTTCTACCTGAAATTCTTGGTCGGTGACACTCCTTTTTCTTCACCTTTATCAACTGAACCTCTCCTAGGCCTTCCCAAATAAATCAGAGAAGCTAAACATCATCCTGTTTCAAACATTATTGGTAACCCCTTTGTTGGTTTAAGAACAAGAAGCAGTTCCAAGAATGAAACTCTTGATTCACATGCTTTTGTCTCCTCTATTGAACCCAAAAAGATTGATGAAACTTTGGAGGATCCCCAATGGATTGAGGCCATGCAAGAAGAACTAAATCAATTTGAAAGATGTCAAGTTTGGGAACTTGTTCCAAAACCTTCAAATCAACAAGTTATTGGAACAAAATGGGTGTTTAGGAACAAGTTGGATGAAGATGGAAATGTCACTAGGAACAAAGCAAGATTGGTAGCCGAGGCTATAGGACAGGGAGGAGGCATTGACTATGATCAAACATTTGCTCCTGTTGCCAGATTGGAAGCTATCAGATTATTCCTTGCCTATGCAACTTTCAAGGATTTCAAGGTCTATCAAATGGATGTAAAAAGTGCATTTCTAAATGGTGATCTACAAGAACACGTTTTTGTTGAATAGCCTCCTAGATTTCTTGATATAAAAAAGAAGGACCATGTAAACAAGCTAAGAAAGGCTCTTTATGGTCTCAAACAAGCTCCAAGAGCATGGTATGAAACTCTATCAAAATTCCTTATGAAAAAAGGGTTTCAAAGAGGTAAAATTGATACAACTATTTTCTCATTAAAGTACAAAGGTAATATCTTACTAGTTCAAATTTATGTTGATGATATTATTTTTGGCTCTACTAATGATGTCTTGTGTAAAAGATTTGAAAATCTTATGAAAGGAAAATTTGAGATGAGCATGATTGGAGAACTCACTTACTTTCTAGGTTTGCAAATTAAGCAAACTGAAGAAGGAATTTTTATCCATCAATCAAAATACACAAGAGAGATGATCAAGAAATATAACTTACAAGAACCAAATTCAGCAAACACTCCAATGGGAGTTGAATGTCATTTGGTCACTGATGAAAAAGGTAAACCAGTTAATACAACTGAGTACAGAGGTATAGTTGGATCTCTCCTTTATTTAACTGCTAGTAGACCAGACATTATGTTTGCTGTGTGTATATGTGCACAGTTTCAAGCTAATCCAAAAGAATCTCATATGATTGCTGCAAAAAGAATTATCAGATACTTGATTGATACTGAAAAATTTGGTATTTGGTATCCAAGAGACTCTTCTTTTAACTTAATTGGATACTCAGATGCTGACCTTGCAACTTGTAGAGTTAACAGAAAAAACACCAGTGGCACATGTCAGTTTCTTGGTAACAGACTGATATCTTGGGCATGCAAAGAGCAAGCATCAATCTCCACCTCAACTACAGAAGCTGAATACATTGCTGTTCACAAATCCTTTGGATAAAACAACAACTATTGGACTATGAGATGCAAATGGGAACATGTCCTATTTATTGTGATAATACTTTTGCTATTTCTGTTTCTAAAAATCCTGTTATGTATTCTAAAACCAAACATATAGACATAAGATATTACTACTTAAAAGATCATGTTGAAAAATGTAATGTTCAGCTAGAATATGTTCCTACAGAATTTCAATTAGCTGACATATTTACAAAAGCCTTAAAATATTATAGATTTGAATTTTTAAGAGGTGAATTGGGAATGCTTATAATGTCATAGAAAGATATTTTGTATCCCTAATCTTTGCAGGATAAATAGAGCAGCTGACAAAGAGAATCAACATTGACTTTTTATTTGTCAGCTGAGTCTCATATAGCTGACAAAAATTGTCAGCCATTAGCTGACAACCATTGACTCATGAATCTGTTTGGGACTAAGCTTCTGAATAAATCCTCAGCTAACAACCTTTATTCATCAGCTGACATTATTCATCCAACAGCTGACATCTCACAGTTGACAAAAGTCAAATAGCTGACATTCTTTTTATCTATCTCTTAGCTGACAACTCATTGACTGACATTTTTAGTCACTGTTCAGGTAGCTTCTAATCCCTAAATCAAAGCTGATTGTATCTGAGCTAAGATTCATATAAAATTCAGATCAAATTTAAATAATCATAAATTCCTTCATTTATTGCGCCTT
>CM028380.1:138321462-138354440 GCA_013146195.2 Codonopsis lanceolata
AACCTCCGTTTTACCTATTAGTATTTCATAGATTACTATTCGGTGTAGATAGTTATGGTAGTAATTAACCACCGGTTCTTGTATTCTGGTCTTTGAATTTGAGAACTCTTTCCGATGTTTGTGTTTGGGTATTTGGGGGACTACCTTGATTAAGGAGAAATTTCCTCATGATATGTTGGAACATTGAGATTGGCAAGAGGTGGTCACGTGATGATTGGTTGTCGAGCCATTATGCGGATTGACTTATAAGGATTGGTCGTATACTAGTTAGTAAGAATATGCTACCTAGTGACGCGTGAAATGTTGTATTGTCTCTTGATTAGTCTAATACATTGATAGTGTACTAGCCTTGTATAATGTGTTTTATCTACCATTGATGGGGAGTTAATGGTATGAATATTTCAAAATCTTGTTAACATACATAGTAAATTAATATACTATGTTGCATGATGTTGATGCCATGCCTATATCTGCGTATGATTTGTATTCTTGAGACCGATATGAAGGATGTTTTTATGTGAATCACGAACACCCCACATCCTTTACGACGAAAGCTTTTGAAGTCACTTCAGAGGGCCCCTGACTTGATTATCAAGAGGTCTTCGTCGGAGAATTAGAATGGTATAAATTAGATTTGAAATTGACCGAACCAATTACCAAAAAGGTATGGAACAATAAATGGTGTATTGCTATAAAGGTGCAAATATGATGCACCGTATTTTCTTGAGAATTTATGTGTATTGCCTGCTCAGTTGCCTTATGTGCTTGAGGTGTCTACACCGTTGGGTGATTGTGTGCTTGCATCTGAGATTTATTAGGGGTTGTGATGTACTTGCTTGTGATCGGGTTTTGCATGCGGGTTTGGTAGTATTGCCTATCCGGGAGATTGATGTGATAGTGAGAATGGATTGCCTATGTGTTTACCATGCTTTAGTAGATTGCCATTGCAAGAGGGTTACTTTTGCTATGCCCGGAATTCCGGAGTTTGTGTTTATTGGCGATCATGCTATGAGAGGTATACATGTTATTTCTGCTTTACGGGCTAGAAAACTTCTATCTCAGGGGTGTACTGGGTATATTACTTGTGTACTTGAGACTAGCATGTCTACTTCTATCTAAGAAGTTCTAATTGTTAGTGAAGTTTCGGTAGTTAATGAATTTCCGGATGTCTTTTCGACTGATTATGCATTACCTCCCGACCGAGAGTTAGAGTTTTGCATTGAGTTATAGCCGGTACTTCACCTATCGCTCGAGCACCTTATAGGATGGCTCCAGCTGAGTTGGGAGAGAGTTGAAGGAGCAGTTGCAGGAACTGCTTGATAGAGAGTTTTTTAAACCGAGTGTGTCTCCGGGGGGTGCACCGGTTTTGTTTGTGAAGAAGAAGGATGGTAGTTTGCGTTTGTGCATTGACTATCGTCAGTAGAACCAGGTTACTATAAAGATTAAGTACCCATTACCCCACATTGATGATCTCTTTGATCAGCTTCAGGGGTCTGTTGTGTATTCCAAGTTAGACTTGAGGAGTAGTTCCCACCAGTTGAGGGTTCGTGTGGAGGGTGTCCCGAAGACAGCCTCTCGTACGTGTTATGGCCATTATGAGTTTGTTGTGATGCCGTTTGATTTGACAAACGCGCCTGTCGTTTTTATGGACTTGATGAATAGAGTATTTCATGAGTATCTTGATTGCTTTGTAGTGGTGTTCATTGATGATATCCTTGTGTACTCGAAGTCATGAGAGGAGCATGAGCATCATTTGAGAGAGGTTCTTACTGTGTTGCGTAAGAGACAGCTTTTTGCTAAATTTAGCAAGTGTGCTTTCTGTCTAGAACAAGTTGCTTTTCTTGGGCATGTTGTGTCTAGTGATGGTATCGCGGTGGATCCATCAGAAGTTGAGGCTGTTACAAAATGGAAGACGCCTAGTACGGTGACCGAAGTCCGTAGTTTCTTGGGCTTGGCGGGTTATTACCGTAGGTTCATTGAGGGATTTTCTAAGATTGCCACTCCTATGACTAATCTTACTCAGATGAAGTCTGCCTTTGTTTGGAGTGACAAGTGTGAGGCTAGCTTTCAGGAGTTGAAGAAGAGGTTGACTACACTCCGGTTTTAGCTTTGCCTTGGTGGTGAGAACTTCGTGGTTTATTGTGACACTGCTTTGGAAGATGCTCGAGGATATCCGTGAATGGAGTCCTGTTGTGAGGGAGTATGGTGTTCTCTTTGCTAGTGTTCGTGCTACACTAGTATTGTTTGGGTGGATCAAGGAAGCTCAAGCTACTGATCCAGATTTGATGAAGATTATCGAGGGATTGGGTGAGAATAATACACCCGAGTTCGCGATAAATAGTGATGGGATCTTGACGTTCCAGAGTAGGATTTGCGTTCCTTCTTCTGATGAAGGGAAACGTATGGTTCTTGATGAGGCTCACAAGGCCCAGTATTCGATACATCTGGGTAGTACTAAGATGTACCGTGACTTGAAGAGGCAGTTTTGGTGGAATGGTATGAAGAGGGAGATAGCTGAGTATGTTTCGAGAGGTTTGACGTGCCAGCAGGTTAAGGCTGAGCACCAGAGACCTGCCGGTTTGCTTCATCCACTTGAGATTCCGGAGTGGAAGTGGGAGCATTTAATCATGGATTTTGTTTCAGGGTTGCCACGTACTCGTAGAGGCTTTGATGCAGTTTGGGTTGTCGTTGATAGGTTGACTAAGCCTTCTCATTTTATCCCTATTGCGATTTCCTACAGTTTGAGTCAGTGGGCAGCGTTGTACATTCAGGAGATTGTGAGACTACGTGGCGTACTGTAGCATTGTGTCGATAGAGACCCCATTTACTTCTAGGTTCTCGCATTCTTTGCGAGGCTTTGGGTACGGTCAATTTCAAGATCTTGCTTTCATCCCGGTCGATGGTCAGTCGGATCGATTGATACAGATTTTGGAGGATATGCTACGTGCGTGTGCTATGGATTTTAAGGGTAGTGGGATTCACATCTACCGTTGGCTGAGTTTGCGTATAATAACAACTATCGTCTAACATTGAGATGACGCCGCATCGAGGCATTGTATGGGCGTAAGTGTCGATCACCGATTTGCTGGGATGAGGTTGGTGGGGCTAGATTATGGGGTTCGGAGTTGGTGCAACAGTCAGCTGAGAGTGCGAAGCTGATTAGAGATAGATTGCTTACCGCTCAGAGTAGACAGAAAAGCTACGCTGACAACTGGAGATGAGATCTTGAGTTTCAGGTTGGTGACTTTGTGTTCTTGAAGGTATCGCCCCGACGCGGTACTAAGCGGTTTGGGAAGAAAGGGAATCTTTCTCCTAGGTTTATCGGTCCGTTTGAGATCTTAGAGCGGATTGGTTCTTTGGCTTATAGACTTGCGTTGCCACCGTCTATATCGGGTGTTTATGATGTGTTTCATGCTTCGATGCTTCGTAAGTACTTGAAGGACGAGTCACATGTCCTTACTTATGAGGAGAATACCTTTGAGCCCGATCTTTCTTACGTTGAGAAACCGGTGAGGATCCTTGATTCCAAGGAGCGAGTCTTGAGGACTAAGCGGATTCCTTTAGTGAATGTCTTGTGGAAGAATCATAATATTGAGGAAGCCACATGGGAGACTGAGAGTGAGATGAGGGAGAGACACCCTTACTTGTTCGAGATTTCTGGTATGAATTTAGGGACTAAATTCCTTTAAGTGGGGGAGGATGTGAGAACCCAAACCCCATTTCATGTTTGACATCATTATAACATGTTTACAATATGTCTTGACATATTTGAGACTTCATTTCATTCATATCGAGTTGGCATTGAATTGGTTAAGATCATAACAGAGTATTGGTCTTCCATGCGTTGCATGCCTTGTTGTTGTTGTTTCGGGTGTTCGTTTTAACGTGTAAGCACCTTAACAAGTCTCATGAGAGTCTTAATACCTTGCATACAAGATTTACAATGTTCATCTTAGTTGTTTCATGCTTGGTTGGGAGTTTAGAAGCTTCGTTGCTTCGTTTGTGTTTTTCGGTTTTACATCATTGCTTGTATTGCCTTCATTTCGTCTCGTGAGAGGTTCGGTTGAGTTCTAGGACTTGAATACAAGTCATAACCATGAGTTAACAATCCTAATACATGTTCATTCTATCCTAGATTAAGTCGGGATTGATTCGTATTTGATTTGTTGGCCAATTGTCGAGTGGTTCCAGCCATGTTTTAGCTTGATTCGAATGTGTTTCGGGTGTGTTTCCGACTTGTTTTGGGCTTGGTAACACCTTAGAATTGTTGCCTTTGAGTTTGGAATCATTTAGGCCATGTTTAGGACAAGTTTTAGGTCTGTACCTCGCGATCGCATTGCATTTTGGAGGCTGGCTCGCGAGGAGATCTTGAGCCGAGAGCTAGTCCAAAGTGCCCGTGAGAGGGACCTTGCGGTCGCATGGAGGAAAAGTGAAGCGACCGCATGGTGCTGTTTTCAGCCTATGTTCATTTTGAGTGGATTTTGGCTAATGTCTCTTGAACCCTTGCCCCTTGGCCGACCTTGGGCACTCAAGGCCACCTTTGTTGACTTGTCTAGGACTCTTATTGACCCTTGATCATGGCTTATCAATGGCTCACATGCCATAGCCAATTAGAAGTCTTTTAAAGCCTATCACTTGGATTGGGGTTTTAAGGGAAGTATATAAACTAAAATGCAGACCTTCCAGCCATTTTAGCTCATCTAAAACCAGAGAACTTCAGTGGACTTAAGCAATTTTCGGCCATGGAAGAAACCCTAGGTTGAAGGGCCATTTCCTGAGATCCGGTGGTCCGATTGTCGAGCCGAGACCGCCAAATCGAAGCTCTTGATCACCTCTACAAGAATCCTTGCTCTAATCAACCTTTCCTCCATTAATCATAGGACTAAGGTGAGTGACAATTCCCTGAGATTTTCATGTTAAACAAAATAGCATGACCCCTTCATTATAGTTGTTTTAATGTTGATTTTGAACATCTTTTGTGAAGACACAACCTTCAATTCAACATATAAAATGTGAGTATGATTTTATGAAATCTCTATGAAGTTATGATTTTGACATTTATTAAAGCATGAATGTTGTTTGTATTAAGCTTGGGAATAACTCTTGTGAAAGAATTCGGTTCAATTCAAGGTTTAACAAAATCACCGAAACTAGGGTTTGAAACTCGAGATTGTGTTTAAGGCTAGTTCGAGAACATGAACGGCTTAGTTATAAAGTTCTAAATGAACGGAGAACTTAGGAGAAGGCAATGTGATACATATAGTATCAATACTCTTCTCGGTTGAATTGTAGTAAAACTCACCGGAGTTGAATTTAGGGAGTTATGAACAATAACGACTCCACAATCAATCCCTACGACGAATGTAGTTCGTTAGACTAATGAATTAGCTTACGATACTTTGAGATGGATTGATGAGTATGCCTTGATGTATGTGTGCTTGTAAGACTCAATCGAGTTCTTATGCGGTTGTGTGATCGTGTGGAGTAAATGCATGATCGAGAGCATGTTATAGAATGACATATCTATTTGACATGATGAATTTAGTGCGTTAGACTAATGAATTAGCTTACGTGACTTTGGGATGGATTGAAGGGTATATTTGATATGCGTGCTTATAAGACTCAATCGAGTTCTTATGTGGTTTGTGTGATCGTGTGAAATAAATGCATGATTGAGAGCATGTTGTAGAATAATGAATCTATTTGACATGTTGAATTCGCTTTTGTCGAATTCTTGTGTGATCCCTTAAGTGAGTAAACAACTATTTGTTGAATAAGTTCGCTCTTGTCGAACTTATTCCTTATTTGAGATTTCATGACCAAGAAACATCTACTTGGCATTGCATTAGTCCACTGGCATATTTGATTGAGTCGTTGGTGTGACAATGCATCGCCGCCACGAGTTATGGGACTCGTGATAGTGATGGATTGTTATTCCCGGTTTTTATCACACACGCCCACCTGGCCACAGTGGGGAAGTAGCACCTTTGCCAACCAAGAGAGCACATTGGAAGGTCTAAGTACCAAGGAGAGAGCTTGGTACCCGAGCAAGAACTCGGTACTCGAGTAGAGAACTCGATACTTTGATACACTAATCACGGGTATCATTGGCACGAATGTTAACGCCTGTATTGCAGAGCTACGTAGCGGCATCGGTTTCATATCCTATCCTCCTTATATGTGGTTTACCTTTATAGCACTTATTTGAAACAATGTGCTACCATGGATATGTGTTTTAAGTGTTTATTAAATGAACGCTTTGAGTGGCTTGATATTAAAAATGATATCTTGATATGTATGCTGCATGATGCCATGACATGCATAATTGTTAACTCACAAAGTCTTTATGACTTACCCCTCCTTTTCGCTTTAGATCCGAGCCGTTCGTACCTCGCTGAGGCGCAGAGGTTCGTGCTTGTCCGTGATCGCACGCGACGAGGTCAGTGGTTATTAGATGTCCTTGTTTTGTTCTCTTTGTAAGGACGTTGGGATTAGCAAGTCATTTAGACTTTGCTTTGGGAATTTGGTTTTGTTGTATTTATGTCTATACCTGTATCCTATTTTGTGTGCCGGCGCATGTACGCCGAGCCTTGTATAGCAGTATTATGGTTCATCTGCTTTTAAAACTTCCGCCGGGCATTACTTTAGCTCTTATTTAAGTATGTTGTTCTCCCATGTTATAGCCGCCGAGGTATATTTGCATGAACTGTAGTGTCAGTTCCTAGTAAATTCGCCGATGATTTGGTATAATTGTATTAATTGTTATATCGTGTAAAAGTTTTAAATTATTCCGGCCTTTTGGTGCCGAGTCGCTTCATCCGAAATGTTAAGGCCACGTCGTTTTCTAAAACCGAAGTCTTTGCATGTATTGTTGTCCTATTTGGACGACTTGACTTGTGATTCCATCTCGGGGTCCGGGTCGGGTCGTCACAAGATAACATAAAATATACATACATCCAGCAGTTTGATTCCTTTAAGAAGGATCCAAAGGAAACCTTGAGACAAGCATACGATCGCTTCAGTGAGGTAATAAATAGCTGCTTTTCTCTTGGTAAAACTTATGACAAAAAAGAAATGAACATGAGGTTTCTAGGCTCGGGGTAGCTTATGGCATGTTAAGACATGTTAAGACCACGGCTATGAAAGAATCCAAAAAAAAACTTAAACGAGATGACTCTCCATAGTCTCACACATAAGTTTGAAGGTTTATGAGCTAGAAGTAAATCAAGCTCTAGAGCAAGACAAACAGGTTCAGTGTCTTGCCCGACCATGGTCCAAGAAGAAACCAGCATGAAAACAAACCTTCCATTTCCTCTTGTGAAAATGATTTTCTATCAGATGAACAATTTGCTATGTTTGTAAAACGTTTTCAAAAATTTGCAAAATATGGAAGGAAGAACACACGCCAACAACCTTTTAGGAAGAATGGTGAAAGCTCATCTAAGGAAGAGCTTGTGTGTTACAATTGTAGAAAACCTGGTCATTTTGCCTCCAAATGTCCTAAGCCAAAAGTTGAAGCATACCGAAAACCTTCTTATAGGAAATTTCAAAAACAAAAGGGTATGTTGGCTTAAGATATAGAAGACAAACAGGTTGCTACATGGTTTGAGACTGATTCAGAAGAGGAGGAGGATGACTGTGAGCAAGCTAACATATGCTTAATAGCTCATGATTCAGGTCCTACCTATGACTCTGAAAATGAAGTCGAAGTTTCACCTAGTCCCATGGATAAAAAGTGAAACCAACGATTGAAGGATGACTTCGGTAAGGAAGAACTTCTCAAGGATAATCAAGATATGCTTGAAGAATTTAATTTCTTTAGAGTAGCCTATGTTAAACTTGCAAAGAACTGTGAAAAACTTACTGCTGAGAAATCTATGATGGCAGCTGAGATTCAAATTTTCAATAGCTGTCAACAAGAAAGTATCAAGCTCAAAGGAGAAAACAAATTCCTTTGTGATAAAATTGAATGTCAATCTGAGCACATCAAAGGACTTGACCTAGAGAAAATTGCCTTGCAAAAGACAATTGACTCCTGGAACAGCTCCAAAGATGCTTTTGAAGAAATCCTTTCAAGCCAAAAATCTAGTAATGATAAAACTGGCATAGGATATTCAGATGTGCCCCTTACGACATCCTCTTCAGTCACAGAGAAAGGTGAATCCTCCAAGACTGCTAATGATATGTCTTTCTCTAAACAGACATTCGGAAATATAGGGAAACAAGGATCAGGTGGTAGTTTAGGCTTGGACGGTGTTCTATCTGAGTAAAGAACATAATAGTCGAATTTACCAGATGGTTCACCGAGGGTTCCTACGGCTGGGTCACCTTCTTCATATCTCTTCTGTAAACTCTTTTGAGAAGAGTTTTTCTTCGTTTTGAGATCTTCATCCATCAAGAATCTAGAAGCATCATCTAGGCAGGACGATGTGCAAACAGGTCAGACAGCTGACAGGTGAGCAATAGGTTGGACCATATTGCTCTCTGTGGGGAATACTTTGCACGGGATGTTCGCTTTCTGTGAAGATGAGAACTTCACTTCGACGAGGCCATCTTCATGACGCACAAACTCTAGAGGTGTACTGCTTTGTACAGGAGTCTGAGGGGCTTGATGAGTTTGTTCCTAATTGGTTACCCAACGCTCAGGGAGGAGCTTGAGTAGATCTGCTCGCGATAGCCGTCTCGGGACATAGGTGCATGTTGGTGTAGCACTAGAATTGTAGCCTTCTCCTGAGTCTTGGCCGGGGACCATGAGGTCCAGAGAGTGATTCTGTACTCTGAACGCCATTTGGTAGTGAAACGTTGCCTGGAACACGTTCACCTGGGCAGTACCACCAATCTGGATCTTGGCTTTTAAGGATGTGAGCAAGGAAGGGTCGTTGAGAGGCATGTTGAAGTTGGGGTAGAAGGTTACAAAAACTGTTTCGGCGTTTAGTGTTGTTGGACCATGCAGATACATGCATGTTGGTACTCAACAAACCGTGTATCTACCAGAGCAATTCTTGAAAAGGCTGGGAGTCCTTTTCGACCATGGAAGGTTAGGGCTAATCTGACTGCTCCAAAGTGGATATGGGTATATCCTTGGGAGAGACAGTGTCTGGGTAGGTCTGAAGGAAGGGATAAGGAACCTAGGTGTTCTGAGGTAGTTGCCGGTAAATGGTATGAATCAAACCGAGAGGCTTGAACATACTATTTTACCTGTTGTTCGGAGTAAGAACCTATGATCTTCTTTACTTTTCTGGAGAAAGAAATATGGGGTTTAGAAAACACATGGTAAGGCTTGACTATGGGTAGTTGGGAGATAGAGATTTTAGAATCATCAGGAACATAAGATATTTCATATAACTGATCTATCTTAGAAGTTAAAGATTGTCGGAAGCTAGATGAAGGATATAAGAGAGAAGACATGATTGGGAACTGAGAACTGGAGGCACAACTAGTTTCTTCCTTTTCAATAACTTTTCGAGGTAACACCGCGACTCTCTTCGTCGTCTTACCAAAACCTCATGGACTCGACTGACAAAGGACACAAATTCAGCTTTAATCCAGGAAGGCTCAAGTTCTAGCTTCTATCTTGGTTTTCTGATGCGAGAGATCAGGAGCTAAGCCTGCAGTCACAGAGAATACTAATCCGAAGACTTCTTCCAAAACTACAAGTTTGGTTTTCAGGCTGTGAGAGATCAGGAGCCAGGCCTGCAGACACAACGCTTACTGGTCCGAAACTCGGCGGGAATTGACACTGTAGAGGGAGGCACACAGAATTGGCTAGAAAGAACGGTGTTCTATGGCAACCAATTCTGTGGAACAGAGGTAGGGACTATCGAGGGTATGGCTCTGATACCAAAGATTGGGGGGGGGGGGTTAAGGCAGATCTATAGAAGACCTGTAAGAACACAAGGGGGAGAGAGAGAACACTCTAATAGAAGAAGACGGATGGAGGAATTGTGACCGCTAATTTTTCCTTCCCAAATACTAAGGTATTTGGGAAGGCTATTACACAACAGTCCCAAATACTAAGTAATTGTGACCGCTAATTTTTCCTTCCCAAAAAAAGGTTTTTGTGACCGTTTTTTAGCCTTCCCAAATAACATAGGTCACAAATAGTCACTTTTCTTGTACTGACGGTGATCTATAGAGATCAGAGGTATAGTTGCAAATAGTTGGGCTCTGAACACCAACACCGGGAATCTATAGAGAAACTAGAGAGAGAGAGATGGAGAGAATACAACTTTACTATTTATTTCTTTCTTCACTTCCTCTGATTACAAACAAAAACATAAGGCCCATTATGTAGGGCTTAGGAAAGAACTATTACAAACAATTTCAAATCAACTATTACAAACCAATTATTGAACAATGACGTAAGCGCTTACGTCAAGGACCAATAATTCAACCTAATAATGCAATATGACGTAAGCGATGGCGTCATAAGGCAATAATACAAACTAATAATGCGCGATGACATAAGCGATGACGTCAAAGAGCAATAATACCAGCCTAATATTCAAATAAAGACGACAAAAGCAATAATTCAAAAGAAAACAACAAAACAAATAATTATACAAGTGACGATGACTACCAACGGGAATCTGGATGCGATGGATCATCCTCATTTGGATCCGGGTAAGGTCCGTCACTGTTATTATCAGAACCTGGGCTCTCACTTTCCGCTGATTCAGATGTTTCAACAATCGGTATAATGTGAGTTAAAGCCCATTGATCAAACGCGTCGATCCATTTGGATGATACGGGATGGTCGTATGTCCAAGACTGTGCGCCTAGCATGATGTGAGAGGGAATGGTCTGAGGATTGATCATGTTGGCTCGAGCAAGGGCTCTCCTTGTATTCATGAACAACTCAAAATTTCTCATTATGCAAGTGGTCCCTGCTGGATTAATATCAGACCAATCAAAGACGAATGCCATGGGTGCATGATAGACAAATGATTGACCCTGATTTCTGATGGTTGAAGGAGGGAGATATGAGCATGGTCTTCTGAATACGATGGTTACGTACGGTTTTCTACATGAAGAGAGCTGCTGCGTCCATTGGTGAGCTGGAAGGAACCATTGGAATAGCTTCGACAGGTTGCTGGAAGGAGGTGGGATATTGTCAAGCTGGTACTGGAAGAGATAGGAGAGGAGCTTGACCGAGTTGAACGAGACTCCGATGGTATATGCTTCAAACAAATACCAAAAGAAACATAAAGCTTCTTTAGGGAATCTGAACAAGTCATGGATATGGAACAGGCTAAGGAAGGGATAATCTAGATGTAACTTAAGCCCTTTCATGAAGAGTCCATGACGATGAAGAAGGATGGTGAGAAAGTTTTGATAATTTGGTGTGGCCCGTTGCTTGAGGGTAATATCTGCAATGGCTTCTGTTATCTCACCAGGAAGAGAAAGGACAGGGATTAGGTCTGGTGGTTCAGGGTTGGAGGAGGAAGAAAGGGCTGCACTGATGGGGGGCACCATGCTGTTGTCAAGGTTGGGTTTTATGGAAATCATCCACACCTTTTTATAGGCGTCTGGCCCTAAGAGAACATCTACAGGGACATATGCCGATTCTTTGAAATGCTTGGCAGTAGATTTCCACAGTGGGAACCATTTTACCCATCTTAAAAGACGTGCCCGGGGAAGAGCCTTTCGCTTGTATTGAAGCATGCGGGGGAAAGAAGATATGACCATTCCATCTGGAAAGGTGTGCCTGATTAGATGGAATTGGAATCTTCTGTCTTTACTTTGAACAAGAAAGACCGGTGCCCAATAACCATTACTTGCGTCTGGCTGAAGGATTCCCTTTTTTAATGCAGCGGGAATCTTTAAAAGAGGCATAGTGCTTACCAGCTGTGTGATTGATGTGACCTCTTTGGATTGTTTTGTAGTTCAGGGGGAGGGACCTTTTTCAGCAAGGGGAACAGCCAGATCTCTTTCTGAGAAGATAGAGCATCCATGATTCTACACAGTTCTTGAGCAATGTGTGGCTGAGGCGGGTACATACTGTTCGATATCTATATCATGATGGGCATAATATCGTACTGAGTTGCCAAGGAATGGAACTGAGAGTGTAGGACTACCTGAGGTTCCTCATCGGGGGAGAACAGCAGAATACCATCGAGGTAGGTCAGGGAATTGAACCGCAGAATGCAGTATGCTGATTTTGGTCTTTTGGCAAGATGAATTCCTAGTTGCCAGAAACCCGACTTGAGATCGAACTTTGAAAGTACCTTTGTGTCGGATGGGAACAAGGATTCCTTCTGTTGGAGAGAAAACCTGTCATCTGCCACGAAGTAAGAGGGTGACTGGTGATTGATGACCAAACACAGCTTCTTTTGAACCTGCTCACTTTGTCTGTTGACATAAAATACCTCATACGCACATGGAGAGGATGTCAGTTCTATAACATCTTGGTCAAAAGGCTGGGTGCATTTTGTGAGAGCAAGTTGGTAGTGATCGGGATCTATCCCTGGTTTGCTTGCCTTGTTAGGATTGACATCTCCCTTTTGTTTAAATGGTAATGCAACAGGTGCCATGTGAAGCCATGGAACTGGGCTCCAAGGGTTGAAGAAGCCCTTGTAACAGAGACCGTCCTGTATCCATCGTAAGTCGGGCAACTTATGAAGGATATCGAAACCGATGAGGTGGCCTTTTCCATGTGAGTTTGAGCCTAGCAGTTTGTATTTGATGACACATTTGGGAAATAGCCTGATGTGGATAGGAATGCTGATCTTGTCAATGGCGAGGCTATTACCATTAGCAACAAGGAAATACTGTTGGTATGGCTTCCAAAAGCTAGCTAGGAGGATTTCGGGATTGAGGATGGATACTGCAGATCCTGTATCAAAGAATGCTATAACCTGGATAGGCTTAGCATATGGAGAGGTGAGAAGGTGGACATTGGCCAGGGGCATAGGATGGGTTTTCTGATGAACAGGTAGATTGTGGGGAAGAGGATTTAGCATGAAGACCTTGGGTATGGGATCATCTTCTGATGAGTCAGAATCTATTGAATCCCCTGGATGGGCAATAGAACAGATTGTTGACTCTCCTGGTTCATCTTCAAGAGAGTAGAGGGACTCGAGGTCAGAGAGATCGACTAGCTCAATTTGATTTTGCTCTTGGATCAGTGCTTGAGACTTCTTTGTATCTGGATAGTCTTTTGAGAAGTGTCCCTGTTTGTGGCAAATGAAGCACCGATCAGAACTGCGGCCGCGTTGGAGATTTTTCCTTATGAATCTCCATTTTTTTCTTGAAAGGACGTCGCAAAAAGCTTTTCCTCTGGGAGGAATAAGAAGATCTGGAGTGGGACACCTTTTCTGTGTGAGTGCAATCACAGGACGATTTATCCTTGCACTTGATTTGGAAATGTTTTTCACCACTCGCAGATCCTAATTTTGTACCAGTTTTTTCAAACTCTTTAAAGAATCTTCTCTGGTTGCAGAGTTTTTCTAGAGCATTTAGGACCAACTGGTAAAGGCCACCAAGAGAGGTCTGAGCAACCGTCATGTTTTTGGATTCCAGAGATCGATACGCTTCGTTGATGAGAGACTCTGGGAAGGAGTTGAGGAACACTTGTTTCAGGTTGACATCATCAACACCGTGGAGAC
The DNA here is from genome assembly GCA_013146195.2 of Codonopsis lanceolata. NCBI lineage: Eukaryota > Viridiplantae > Streptophyta > Magnoliopsida > Asterales > Campanulaceae > Codonopsis > Codonopsis lanceolata. The sequence continues at coordinate 138,335,070 of CM028380.1, forward strand.
AATAGAAACGCTCGGACATCCAATTGTAATGCGTCTCTAGGTCCTTCTTTAGGAAAGAACAACACTTCATCTGTAAGAATTCTTTTCTGGCATGAATAGTGTGTTCTGTGGGGCTGCCAATGAATTCATAATATATAATATTCATGAATTCCTCTGGAGATGGGGCTTGCTGAATCTGCAGCTGTCTATATTCTCCAAGACTGAGGTACCAGTCTCTAAGGTGCCCTTGGATCCGAGCAAGGAACATTTTGATGACCATGTCTATGGTATAGAACTGCAGCTCCGCTGTACACCAGGTAAGCATTTCCACACTTCATTCTCGCCATTTGTGAGGCGGAATATCGTCGAATGTGAACTTCTATTGAGTATCGGTCTGGGTAGTAGGTAACGAAGATTTCTGATTCTCTTGCGGAGAGGTCTGGGATGCAGATTCCTCTGGATCATTCTGGACCGTTGGCTCCGGTTCTGTCATGAACAGATGTTCAAAGGCTTCTGTGGCATCGAAATCTTCTTCCTTTTGAGAAGAGGATGGATCGACCACGAGTTCGACAAAGGAGGACAGAGAAGGTTTGTCAGAAGGCTTGGTAAGGTGGGCAAGAGCCAGTAGAAATTAGGAAACTGGGTTTGTTTCCGCAATTGGAAAGATACCAAGGGCTATAGAGGAAGCTCCGGTAATAGGATCATGATGTTCTAGATGGAAGGCTTGTGGGACAGAGTTGTTGGATGTGGAGGCTATGGCTGGCAGGGAGGCTGGAACAACTAGCGTAGGTGGTGGGATTGCTTGGTTGGTGGATAGAGGTTTAGAGGCCCAAAGAGAGAGTGAAGGGGAAGCCTCATTGTAGGTAGACTGGAAGATTGGTTGAGGGTCAAAGGCTGGTTTGGCGAAAGGTGTTGAAGGTAGTCTCCAAATATCATTCTCAAGTGCGGCCATTCTTTGTTGTTTATGTTGTCGCTCTAGATCTGTGAGCTAAGCTTTGAGAAATCTCATCTCTTGTTCCTTTTCTTGATAAAGATGATGAAACTTGGGGAGATGGTGGAGAATGGACAAGTTGGAGTGATTGCTGGTGGAGGACTTCGATCTTGAGAAGGATCTCAGTTGTCATGCTTTCGAGAGACTGTACCCTTGAAGAAAGGTTGTCTTGAATTTGAACAATTTGGTTATGTTGGGATTTGATCTGCTTGAGTGCGTTGTTCTGGGCAACAGCGTTTTCTCTTTGCCAGTTGAGGGTAGCTTCTGCTGCATTGACAGGGCCTGAGTTGATGGCTGTAGGGTTCTTGACTTTCCAAGCGTGATTTGTTCTTTGATCTGGAAGTTCAAACGATCCTAGGGAAGGAAAGTTTGCTTGGTACTCCCTTTCTATTTCTGAGGGTGAAGAAAGCTTATGGCAAGACAAGGGGACTGGATGGACGGATGGATGAAGCACTGGGCTTTTGTGGATGATGGACAGGGCCTTTTGGTAGTAAGGAGAGAGATTGGAAGGTGGGAGATTAAAAGGTTGGGAAGGCTTGCAAGGTTGAGGAGGTGGTTTAGGCTTAGGAGGCTTGCAAGGATCAGGTGGTAGTTTAGCCTTGGACGGTGTTCTATCTGAGTAAAGGACATAATAGTCGAATTTACCAGATGGTTCACCGAGGCTTCCTACGGCTGGGTCACCTTCTTCATATCTCTTTTGTAAACTCTTTTGAAAAGAATTTTTCTTCGTTTTGAGATCTTCGTCCATCAAGATTCTAGAAGCATCATCTAGACAGTCAGGACAGTTGCAAACATCTTATGGACAATGAGCAATAGGTTTGACCATATTGATCTCTGTTGGGAAGACTTTGCACGGGATGTTTGCTTGCTGTGAAGATGAGAACTTTACTTTGACGAGGCCATCTTCATGACGCACAAACTCTGGAGGTGCACTGCTTTGTACAGGAGCCTAGGGGGGTTGATGAGTTTGTTCGTAATTGGTTACCCAACGCTCAGGGAAGAGCTTGAGTAGATCTGCTCGTGAAAGTTGTCTCGGGACATAGGTGCACGTTGGTGTAGCACTAGAATCAATATCAAGGAGAATAACATCTCCTGAGTCTTGACCAGGGACCATGAGGTCCAGTGAGTGATTCTGTACTCTGTACGCCATTTGGTAGTGAAACGTTGCCTGGAACGTATTCACCTGGGCAGTACCACCAATCTGGATCTGGGCTTTTAGGGCTGTGAGCAAGGAAGGGTCGTTGAGAGGCATGTTGAAGTTCGGGTAGAAGGTTACAAAAACTGTTCTGGCGTTTAATGTTGTTTGGATTGTGTCGATACAGGCATGTTGGTACTCAACAAACCGTGTATCTACCAGAGCAATTCTTGAAAAGGCTGGGAGTCCTTTTCGACCGTGGAAGGTAAGAGCTAATCTGACTGCTCCAAAGTGGATATGGGTATATCCTTGGGAGAGACAGTGTCTGGGTAGGTCTGAAGGAAGGGATAAGGCAACTAGGTGTTCTGAGGTAGTTGTCGGTAATTGGTATGAATCAAACCGAGAGGCTTGAACATACTCTTTTACCTGTTGTTCAGAGGAAAAACCTATGATCTTCTTTACTTTTCTGGAGAAAGAAATATGGGGTTTAGAAAACACATGGTAAGGCTTGACTATGGGTAGTTGGGAGATAGGGATTTTAGAATCATCAATAACATAAGATATTTCATATAACTGATCTATCTTAGAAGCTGAAGATGGTCGGAAGCTAGATGAGGGAGATAAGAGAGAAGACATGGTTGAGAACTGAGAACTGGAGGCACACAACTAATTTCTTCCTTTTCAATAACTTTCCGAGGTAACACCGCGACTCTCTTCGTCGTCTTATCAAAACCTCAAGGACTCCACTGACAAAGGATACAAATTAGGCTTTAATCTAGGAAGGCTCAAGTTCTGGCTTCTGTCTTGATTTTCTGATGTGAGAGATCAGGAGCTAAGCCTACAGTCACAGAGCATACTAATCCGGAGACTTCTTCCAAAACTACAAGTTTGGTCAAGGCAGATCTATAGAAGACCTGTAAGAACACAAGGGGGAGAGAGAGAACACTTTAATAGAAGAGAAGACGGAGGGAGAATGGTGAACTATAATGATCAGAGGTATAGCTGCAAAGAGTTGGGCTCTGAACACCAACACCAAGAATTTAGCTTTGGCCACCACAGAATATTTTCACACTTACCCTATTCCCCAGTAGAGTCGAACTACGTTTGGTCTGATTCCTTTTATAAGGATACGTAGGAAGCCTATTTCGGTAGGCACGACCATCACAATGCTATTACTTGCATTTGCAATATGCTTACATGCATTCCATGATATAATGTTTACATGTTTCCACACAAAACGATTGAACGTCTTACATGCTCATATGTTTCGAGGCTTACATTTTCTTGCATATCTTACATTCTCACATGTTTCCATGCTTACATTTACGTACACATTTCCATGCTCATATGCCATACATGCTCTCATATACATGTTTATCCATACATGTTTTTTTCCATACATATGTGTCTCTATGCATACTGTCGACATAAATGTTTCTCATACATATTTTGCTATATACATACATGCTCTCATACATGCATACTTCCCATATACATGCCTTCCCATGTGCAAATACATGCTTGCATGCATATATGCTTCTATAGTTTCCAAACATCATGTTTACTAGGTCCATCCCTAAGAACATAGACATTCCAGCATTGTGTTTACTAGGTTAAATTCCTAGGAATATAGACCGTAGACGAGCTATGATTGGTCTGATTCCTGAAAAGGATACGTAGGCAGCCTATCCCGGTAGGTCCGACCATCACATTCATATGCGTCGCATCACATACATCTACACACGCATACATACTGCACGTACACATGATATTCTAGTATGTATACCATTTCCATAAATATATATATGCTTGTCAATCCTACATGTCCTTTTTATGTATATGCCATTTGCACTGCTTTTCAATATGCATGTCTTTCAATACCGCAATGCCTTTCAATTCCGCAATGTCTTTCAATATGTATGTCTTTTAATACCACACTGCATTTCGATGCTGCATGTCTTTCAATACCGCAATGCTTTTCAATTCCGCAATGTCTTTCAATATGCATGTCTTTTAATACCACACCACATTTCAATGCTGCGTGTCCTTTTAATACCGCACTCCATTTCGATGCCACATGTCTTTTAATACCGTACTGCATGTCGATGCCGCATGTCTTTTAAATACCGCACTGTATTTGAATGCCACAATGTCTTTTAATACCGCACTGTATTTCGATACCGCACTGTCTTTCAATTTCATATTTACTTTCGTGTCGATGATGTCTTTATTTTTCATATTTACTTTTCTGTCGATAATGTCTTTTAATTCATAAAAAACAAAAAAAAGGAGGATGAGAGGAGGAGAAATCCCACCATGCCCCGACTTTCATTACATATGTGTTAAAACGCTTATCATATAAAACATCATGCTTGTGATGCATGTCCCGAAATCGGGAATCTATATGTTATCAACAACGTTCGTCTGCTTGTGAATTCACGTTCTGTGACGACCCGACCCGAATCTCCATAGAAAATCTCAAGGTTGTTCCGTCAAGACAAGCTAAAAGACATACAAGCACCTGCTAAGCATAATGGTGCGAGTCAAGAGATGAGCCATCAAGCTCGAAACAGGAAGGTAAAGCCATAACGGCGATACAGAATAATAAAAACTAAAACCTGCGGAAGCAAAAACTAAATGGGACCAGAGCTGACAAGCTCCGAAATAAAAACAACCAAAAAGATAGTAAATCTCTACCAAAATTCGACGCACGTGACGCAACATTAGACACGCGCAACAAACCATCAAGAACCAAAGGCCTAAGAATCAACAAATTCCCAACCTGATAAACAACCACTCAACGGCTATAACATGCCGGAGGGACAAATCAACTATAAGACTATTATTTCAAATGTTAAACAACTACACCAAGATCTCACGACTGAAGTTGTTGGAGATAGAAATACCAATAACACCATACTAGAATAAACGAGCCAAACTTGTTCGAAATGACAACAGAATTAACTTCTAAAAGATACAATAGCTCGGCTATACTAGCCGGCTCCCAAATACATAACAATAATATACTACTATAATCTACCCAAGTAAAGTCTACATAACTTTACATTCGTGTCTCACAAATAAATAACAACAATAATAATAGCTCCAAGCTTATTGACCGGAAGACCACCTGCTAGAAATCTCTATCCAAGTCGCCGCGTACTAACGGGATCACCGCACACTACTAGGGAAAACAACCACACGGAGTGAGTCATAATGACCAAGTAAGTTACTAAATGCAACTGTATGGCATATTATGTCATGACATGGCATAATGCACAAGCATATATGAGGATCATGGTATCATACTAGTATACCAACAAGAAACATGTACTTAATTACCAAAGCACATAATCCCACATAAACCACATAGCATAATATCTTTCATATAAATGCTCATAAATAAACATGTGTAACAAGAAACGTAAATCGAACCATTATAACCAAATCCGGGTCCAACACCCAACCAAACTTACCATGGGATCCATCCTTAAACCAAAATCCGGGTTCAACACCCAACCAATCATACCTTGGGTTTCATTCCCAAATAATCACAACTCATCAGTTTTCCTATAATGAGTACTCGTTACATTCATCCAACCTAGGATGAGAGATGAGAGCTCGATGTCAGGCTAGATGGCATAACTCGAAATCACATTCCACTATTGGCCAAATAATGAGGAGAAAGGGAACCAATCAAGAATAGCATATAAACTCAATAAATCACAAGGTGAGGTCTACTATAATCCTCTACTCAAGATCAAACCCAAGACTGTTAAATTAGTCTAAGAACATCCATATCTCAAGACTTAGTATTTAGTCTTCACTTAAAGAATACCAGACTCAATCATAGTCCTAATCGTCATATATAATCGACATCTCCAATACTATACTCAAGAACATCATGGCTACTCCGTAGCCACTTCCTCACAAGTGCTTTCATATGCACACGACCAAAATTCTTAAAGAGAGAATTCTTTCATTAATAATTTCTTAAATATACTCGAGGCCATAAGTTCGTCTCTAATGTTCTGTGCTCTAACAAGCACGCTCAAGATATGTTTACAATAAGTCTCTATAACATGAGTGTCTCATATAGGCACAAATGAGATGCTCGGTTCGCACAAACATAATCAACCCAAAACCCAAACATCGTAGGGTTTTAACCCAAGGCTCATTATCATATTATTGGCCTTATAATGACTCCGTTGAGTCTTAATACTATATTTCATTCTTTATGTGTTTCATAAATCCACACTTTAACATTTCATTAAAGTTTACAACAAAATCCCAACATTCATTCGGGCTTGATTCCCAAGCCTAAAAATCCACATAACACATCACAATCATAATCCATTTAAAGTTTGGAAGTTATGTGCTTCACATCATTAATCAAACGAAACCCAATCATCGTAGGATTTCAACCCAAGTTCATTTAACACATTATTGAACTTATGATGACTATTATTGAACTTATGATGACTTCGTTGAGTCTAATGTACACTTTCCGAAAATTAGGGCATAGAAGCATGGGCTACAATACCCTCTTATGTTCATAACTATCATCAATAACCATATTACCAAGTTCATTAAACCCACATAATCCCAACAAAACACTTAACAAGGCAACATAGAGCAAATTCATACTTTTGTGCATAAACCCATTTAGGTCACCTCACCAATCATGCCCTCAAAACATGAATAAATCACATAGAGTGGATTAATATACTTGACTATACATGTATATCATACTAATCAAGGTTTCAAGTAAGTCCAACCAACCAAAATCAACATTTAGGCATATACCCATTCAAGTCACCTCACCAATAATGCTTACAATACTTGAATGAATCAAATAGAATGGATGAATACACTACTCTAGACATGAATATCATGCTGATCAAGGTCTCAAGTAAGTTCATCCAAGCTAAATCATCATTTAGACATCTAGGGTTCATGGCATCTTTAAAAAGCCCTAAAATGCACCAATTGACCTCACATAGCACCAAGGTTGTTTTCCCTAGGGTCAATGGGGGCAAAAACAGAGAGAAAGAGGTGTAGTAACTTACCCCAAATCAGCCCCTTCAAGCTACAAATTCGGAACATCGGTGGGATTTGTTCTCCTCAAGCTCCTCTTCAAATCTATGGTGTGGATTATGAAATGAAGGTCTCTAGCTATGGCCTCCAAAGATGGGCTCTCAAGAACCCTAGAAGACTCCCTCTCAAGCTCTCAAAGAAGCTCCCCACGTTTTTTAGAAGTGATAGGCAGAAAATGGGGTTTAAATGAAGTGTTAGGGCTCCAAATAGATTAGGAAGGTAAGTGGGTGATGTGTTTAAGTGATAGGTTTCTTTCCCTTTGATTAACCCATATAATCCACCTCCAAAACTCAATTAGATGTTTAGGATATAACTTAAGTTAGTTAGGAGGGTTTGGGAGTGGGTTAGGTTGGGTTTGGGTAGGGATAGGATAGGGAACATAGCAAAATTCTATAAAATCCCATAACAGGGATCTGGTTCCCCATGCGGTCACATGGTGTGGCTACATGCGAGCGCATGCTCTCCTTTTTTGTCCCTGGTGAGTTTTGTGCAATCTTGTTCGCGTCTGGTCCTTCCCGCATGCAACCGCAAGCCGTAAAGCTTCGAAACGGCCCATAATTGAACCCTTAAAGTCCTCAAACACTTAGCTAAACCAAACAAGTCTTAAACTACTTTTAAAGTAGGTCTAAACTCCCATAAACAACACCCGAAACAACCCGAAGCGAAACCGAAACAAGGCGTAACAACTTGCTAACGAAATGTCGAATGAAACCACAAACCGACGGGCAAAAACCCATGATTATAAACACTTAAAAGGGTTATATAATAGGCCCGAATGCCTCTCAGATGATGAACAACAGATAGGAGAAAAGAACTCCCGAAAGACGAGACGCTCACACGGCTCAATCTTAAACTACGCGATAAGGAGAATTGCTATCCTTGAAGCGTCAAAACCTCACAAGACTTAAAGAATACATCCAAATAGAAGTATAATACATCTAAACATGTTATTCAATCATCATGTAAAGATCTAGGACCAAATCGAGGTCAGGAACACAAAACCCGAGTAAACTCTCAATCTTGTCGCATTTCGACTATCATCGGGTTACGACTTCTGACTTTAGCAAGTCAACAACTACATGTCATCTCTTAAAATTATTATGGTCTTAATGTGATCTCTCATACACATCTAGACTCTCTCACAAACCCAACGAGCAATCAACCAAAGAAGAAATGCGAGTATTGCACACAATTCAAGCTAACTGGAAATCAGGGTCTTACATCCTCTCCCCCTTAAAAAGAATTCGTCCCGAATTCTAAACTGTAACAAAAACCAACATCGGGTCATCACCCAAGTACTAAACATCAAGACATTCGCTACCGTGTCTAGATTCAGGTAGGGCAACTGCTCTTTTTGGTTATTTTGAATCGGTGAAAATAGGGTCGAAACCTAGATGGGTAGCTAGGGTTCACTGTGTCCGAAGGGTTTTAGTGTTTAGGGGAAGATTCGGCAGCTTGGCAGAGGTTTGGGGTTGGATCGTAACTTTCTGGGGACTGTGAGAGTTTCTCTCAACTGTTAACGCAATGTCTCTCATTGTGTGTAACTATGTTTTTTCACTGCCCGGGGACATTTATTCATAGGCAGAAATGCGGGCTTCTGTCGTGGTTAAGAATCATCAGATGTGCTTTAACAGCTTGTACCACGTGCTTAAGGAATTGCACCAAAAGCTAACTGCACCAGTGATTGGGAGGCTATGGGCGCAACCTAGGGCTTCTGTGGGCACCGCGCCCTGGAGGAGTGTGGGCTACGCACTGCCTTTTTTCTTTTTCATTTTTGGCACTTTGGCTCCTGCAATTCACTATTTATGCATTTTTCTTTTCTTTTGCATTTTCAACCCTGTAACTTGACATCTGTTACTCCTTTTAACAGGTCTTGATATTTTATGGCATGTCATAAAACAGGGTACGAAATTGGGGTGTTTACAATGAGCATTGTTGCCTCCATTGGTATATGGTTGTCGAAAACCCATCGCTGTGATACCCCAACATTGTTTGTTGATTGTGGAGTTTGTGGAAGCTGGCTTAGCAAACTTGCAATTGAAGTGTTGTCATTTGTTCTCCCCGTAACAACCCCGCTTCCATTGTTGTTCTCTGTAAGGAATCTCGTTGTGTAACTTGATGTAGGGCCAAAACCATTGGCCTCCTCGTTCCAGTATAGTTTTGGGAGCGATCGCTTGACCGGAAGAAGATTTGAACCCGAAGATGATATATTGTTCATACCGTCATTTGTACTGAACATTCCATCAAACATGTTATGTTCATTTTCTAGGATTCAACCTGCAGCTTGGAATTTTGTTGGCTAACAGAAAGCGACGACGCGATTGATCCAAGCATATTATCTTATTTTGTATTACCGATGCCCAAAATTTATTGCCGATGTCCAATTTTTGTATTGCGATGCCCAAATTTGGGCGAAGATTTTTACATTACGATGCCCAAATTCGTTGCGAGGCCCAAATTTTTTCATTGTGATGCTCAATATTTGCATTGTGGTGCCAAAATAAATAAGAAAAGAATTGAGAGAGAAAGAGTGTGTGTGTTCTCAACGTCAAAAAGAGAAATGAATAATGAGAATGTGTGAGAGAGAAAGATAAAGTCAAAAAACTTTTTCATTCCCAATGTCACTTATTTTCATCCCAAAGTATATATATATATATATATATATATATATATAATGACAAATGTATATTTATCCCTCCAAAATCACACTTTTGAATTTTTGACTTTTGAGTTACCATTCTACTCTTTCTCTCTCATATCTTCTCTCTTTTGGTTGTATTTCTCTTTCTCTCTCATGATTTCTCCATATTTTCTCTATCATCACCACCATCTCCTTTCTTTTAATTATATTTAAACATTTTTCTCTCTTTAAACAAAAATAATAGTTCTGGAGTCAAGAAATCAAAAATATAAGAGGTTAGTAAAATAAAAATAATTTATGGAACAAGCCACTATAAAAATATAAGTTACAGAATCAACAAAACAAAAATAATTTAATACGGAGATTAGTAAAATAAAATAATTTACGGAACAAAAGTTTTAAAAAGATTCGTATAAAAAAAGTAAATAAAAAATATGTAAGTAAAATAAAAAAAATTGATGGAACACAAATAATAGTAACGAAATCAATAAAACAAAAAACAATTTAAACTAAGGTTACTGAAATAATTTCGTTATTTTTTATTTTAGCTTATTTTCTTATCAGAAATTTATTTATTCATAAAATACAAATATAATTTAATAAAAGTAATCATTCAAAATGAAGAACTTATTTGAGTTCAGATTTTATTTGTAGGGAGGAAAAAATTTAAATTTGTTCCAAGATATTTATTCTACAAAGTTTTTGAATAGTATAAAGTGTTCATGGTTGTTGTCAGGTCATGAATTAACACTTAAAATTGGTGTTCCAATAATGCTATTAAGAAACATTGACCATGCTACAGGGTTGTGCAATAGAACAAGACTAATCATCATAAATCTCGAGAATCATATTATTGAAACAAACTTTTTGAAAAGAAACAATCTTGGAGAAAATGTTTTTATCCTAAAATTGTCATTAACTATATTCGATGTAAGACTGTCTTTCATGTTTCAAAGAAGACAATTACCATTACTGGTATCATATATAATAACAATTAACTAGTGTCAAAGTCAATAATTACATGTAGCCGTAGGTCTCTTTTTGAAAAACTAGATATTGATATGCGGTAAAAATGAAAAACCAACTTATAAGATATCAAATGTTGTGTATAAGGAATTTTTTTAGAATCTATAATGATTAGTGATATACTTATGTGTAATTGTTAATAAACTGATTCTTCTTATTTTATCCTTTAAGATTTTTTTATCCTCTTTATTTTGTTTATGCACGATTTAGTTGACGTGCGTTTAACGCACGGGTTAAAAAAACTAGTTTACTCTAATGTCTATATTTTTCATTGTGATGCCTAATTTTGGGCAGGAATTGTATGCATATCTTTCTTTCGTTAAGAGTATCTTCAACATTTTTATCTCAAAAGTGTAATTAACCGGTTGAATAAAAAGAATGTGGACTGGAAAGGTTATAATTTTCTCAAAAGGGACCAACTCGGTTATCACAAAAAAAAAAAAAAAGGTGAAATTCTGGTCGATCTACTTTGGACAATTTTCAACCGTTATAGTACCCTATGTTTTTTTAACCGAAAAAGTACTTTTGGGGGGGGGGGCGGAAAAAATACAATACCCTTAATGAATAGAAAACACACGTGGAAGTCACTCAGACCGACAAAATCACGCATCGCCATACACAAATCATGAATTACAATGCACAAATCATGCATCAAAATCATGCAATGCGATTAGTCAAAGTTTTCTTATTTTATTTGGTATTATAATTAAGATAGAAATCATTCACAAATTGATTGATTGATTTCTGTATATATGTAGTTAAGGTTTCCTTATTTTTCTTGATATTGTAATTAAGGTACTAATCAAATATATTAAGTATATATTGATTGAAAGATTTATGTAAATGTAAATATGTAGCGAAAGTTTGTTTATTTTACTTGATATTTTGTAATTTAAGTAGAAATCAAATATATTAAATATAGATTGATTGGTATATTTAATTTCCTTAAATTAAATTCAATTAAGATTTTTTTAAATATCTCATTCGTTTACAACATCACGATTCTATATCGATACACAAATCGATTCATCGCGATGAACGAATTGATGTGTCGCGATCGACAAATTGATGCATCGTGATGCACTGGGTAAGTGATCATTAGCCATGTGTCCGGTTCATTAATAGCAAAGTTGTTTTTTCGCCCTAAAAGTGTCTTTTTCGATTAAAAAACATAGAAGATTTAGTAGTTAAAAACTTGACCACGCCAAAAATGTGGTGACCTTGTCGTATTGTGTCCGGGTGCCGAAGGTGACGTCATGTCGGGGTCGCCAGAGTCGTGGTCCGACGATGGTCGTCGTGGTAGGATATCTGGCTTATAATGTCTACAAAATGAAGCACCGTGAGTGGGTGGGGGTGCCCCCACGAACCATCTGGTGTGATAATCAGTATATGCTGTGTATGATAAGGAGAAAGAGAAAATGGAGAGTGTGTGTATCTTTGTAACCGTGAGGGAGAGGGAGAGATGAGGGAAAGCTGCTCCTTGTTCTTTGTTGGGAAAGTAGTGACTGAATCTTCTAGGAAGAAGTTTCCTCCTATTTATAATAAAAGCCATCTTCAGATCTTGGGCTTCCTTCGCATAATTGGGTCTGGGCCCTTCTTCAGGTATGGGCCTGGACTTCTTTTCGGGTATGGACTTGACCTAATCTTCTAAGTATATTTTTGGAGTACTCTTTTGGCCTATCTTTTCAGGCCTAATATTTTGGTGCACTTCAGTAGGAACTCCTTATCGGTCGTGGCTGACATCGAGGATAAGGAGTACAATCTGCTCGTAGTTAATTCTTCTGATGCCGAGGGTTTTGAGATTTTGTTTTGAACTCCAAGAGAGTTTATGTAGCTGACTTTTGAACCTTGGTGGGCAACCTTTGTGTATAATTGATCCTTGATTGGCATTTTAGACCTCGGTTGGCGAGAATAGGTATGCAAATAAGATATGTAGTCCTCAACATAAGACCACAATAAAATTTATCCTCTGCATGATGAGGACCTTCAAGAAATCTGAGCCATAAGGCCATCATAAGATTTATCATTGGCGTGGCGAGGACCTTCAATAAAGCGAGCCATAAGGCCATAATAAGATTTATCCTCGACCTAGAGAGGACTTTAAAGAAAGCGAGCCATAAGGCCATAATAAGATTTATCCTCGGCGTGACGAGGACCTTCAAGAAAGCGAGCCATAAGGCCATAATAAGATTTATCCTCGAAGTGGTGAGGACTTTCAAGAAAGCGAGCCATAAGGCCGTAATAAGATTTATCCCCAGCGTGGCGAGGATCTTCAAGAAAATTGAGCCATAAGGCCATATTAAGATTTATCCTCGGTGTGGCGAGGATCTTCAAGAAAACGAGTCATAAGGCCATAATAAGATTTATCCTCGGCGTGGCGAGGATCTTCAAGAAAACAAGCCATAAGGCCATAATAAGATTTATCCTCGGCGTGACGAGGACATTCAAGAAAGCGAGCCATATGGTCGTAATAAGATTTATCCTCGGTGTGGCGAAGAACTTCAAGAAAACCAATCCATAAGGCCATTATAAGATTTATCCTTGGCGTGGCGAAGATCTTCAAGAAAACCGAGCTATATGTCCATAATAAGATTTATCCTGGGTGTGGCGAGGATCTTCATGAAAACGAGCCATAAGGCCATAATAAGATTTATCATCGGCATGGCGATGATCTTCAAGAAAACGAGCCATGGGGCATAATAAGATTTATCCTCGGCGTGGCGAGGATCTTCAAGAAAATGAGCCATAAGGCTATAAACCGCAAGATACTGCAAGATAGTGACCTTGAACCGCAAGGTACTGAGAGAGGCACTAGGAGCATGTTTTTATGTTTATGCAATGATGAATAGAGGATTCATGTATTTAGTAACTTGTATATGTGTATGAAATGCTCATATGGATGTAGTAGGTATTTAGAGGCATTAGAGCATGACATCGCCTTGGCTTAGCGAGGTAAAAGGCATTAGACCCCAAATAAAGTGACCTTGAACCACAAGGTACCGAGAGTAATAACTGTGCCGAGATGGAGCAAGAAATATAGCTCATGTCGAAAGTAACTGCGATGCCGAGCTGGAGCACAATATGAAGCTCATGCGAAGTGTAGCAGCAAATGCTGATGAAATCATGATGGACGTTAGGGGAATGTAACGTGCTAACCACTCATAGAAGTTCGGTCTCAGCCGAAATATGAAGCACAAGCGGGAACGTAATGGACGCGAGCGGGGAGCATAAGCGTAGGCAGGCGCAATGTACAACTCAACCATGAGGACAATATAAAGTTCAGCCGCTAGTAAATTCGAGCGGGGAGCATAAGCACAGGTTGGCGCGGTGTACAACTCAGCCGTAAGTAAACCCGAGCGGGAGGATAATATAGAGCTCAGCCTCAAGTAAATTCGAGGGGGGAGCATAATGTAAAGCTCGATATGCATAGGTATGAAATATAATCTGCAGCTCAGGCATAGGCGCGAGCGTAGCGTGCTCGGGCATGAGAATAATAATAACATGAAGTTCAGGCACTTGCGCGGGCAAAAGAATAATAATATGAGGCTCAGGCTCTACCGTGAGCATAATCTTAAGCTCAAACATTGGCGCGAGCGTGATGTACTCGGGCACGTGAATAATAATAAAATGAAGCTCGGGCACTGGCGCCTTTGGCGTAAGCATAACGTGCACGGGCATGAAAATAATTTTCTGAGGCTCGGGCTCTGGAACGAGCATAATCAGAACATGGTCTGGAGTGAGCATGGCATATACGGGCACGGGAATAATAATAATATGAAGCTCGGGCACTGGCGCGAGTATAGCGTACACGGGCACGAGAATAATAATCTGAGGCTCGGGCTCTGGCGCGAGCATAATCTAAAGCTCAAGCTCTGGCGCGAGCGTGGCGTGTGTGGGAATATGAATAATAATAATATGAAGCTCAGGCACTGCCGCCTCTGGTGTGAGCATAACATGTACGGGCACAAAAAAATAATCTGAGGCTCAAGCTCTGTCACGAGCATAATCTGAAGCTCAAGCTTTAGCACAAGCGTGGCGTGCACGGGCATGTGAATAATAATAATATGAAGCTCGGGCACTAGCGCGAGCATAACATGCATGGGCACGAGAATAATAATTCGAGGCTCGGGCTTTGGCACAAGCATAATCTGAAGCTCAAGCTCTGACGCGAGCGTGGCATGCACGTGAATAATATGCAAAGATACTATGTAATATTCTATATCATCACTAATAATCCCGGTTAGTGGCCCTATGGCCAGTATGAGTAAGAACGCCATGAATATTGCTATAATGACCTTGGGTCCCTGCCATATAAACAAAGATGTTATAGGATCTCATCAGTGGAAGTGGTAGTAGTAGCCCCACACTTCTTGATTGTAGGAGTGTATTTGTAGATCGAGAAGTAATGAAGATCTATGTTTGCTTCATGCCTCAGTACCAGCCCCAAAGTTAATGATTGTTATTAACTACTAGTAATAAAATGTGGGCGTATGGCCTAGAATATGATCTTGGCGAGGTAGGCACGCAACCTAGTAATTATAACCATATAATAGTTTTGTAGAGGATCAACTCATGTTATTTTGCTTGTGGTTGCCGAGGAATAATAGTATTTTGTGCAGTTTCAGCTCGTCACATAATTTTAGCTCGTTAAGCAACCTTAGCTTGACATATAATGAAGCTCAGGCTCAGCATGCAACTTCAGGTCGTCATAAAATGATGGTTGGCCTCGGCATGCAACTTAAGCTTGTCACATAATTAAGCTCGCCCTCGGCATGCAACTTCAACTTGTGACATAATGAAGCTCGGCCTCGGCATACAACTTCAGGTTGTCATAAAATGATGGTCGACCTTGGCATGCAACTTCAGGTCGTCATGAAATGATGGTTGGCCTCGGCATGCAACCTCAGGTTATCATAAAATGATGCTCGGCCTCGGCATGCAACTTCAGGTCATCTTAAATAATGCTCGGCCTCGGCATGCAACTCCAGATTGTCATAAAATGATGCTCGGCCTCAGCATGCAATTTCAGCTTGTTACATAATGAAGCTTCGCATCGGTATGCAACTTTAGGTCGTCATAAAATGATGGTCAGCTTTGGCATGCAACTTCTGTGACGACCCGACCCGGACCCCGAGGAGGAATCGCGAGTCAAGCCGTCCAAATAGGACAAAAATTCATGCAAGGACTCAATTATAGAAAATGACGTGACGCAACATTGTAGATGAAGCACGACTCGGCACCAAAAGGCCGGAATAATTTAAAACTTTTTAAACCTGATATAGCAATTAAAGACAAGTATACCAATTCATCAGCGACTTACAACCGGAACCCAACACTAAGAAGTTCATGCTAATATACCTCGACGGCTACAACATGCCGGAGAAACAACATAAGTAAATAAGATCTAAAGTGATGCCCAGCAGAAGTCTTAAAACATGTCAACCAACTACATGTATACAAGGCTCGGCGTACATGAGCCGGCACTCAAAAATAGGATACACGTTACTACAAGTATAGACATAAATACAATAAAACCAAGTTCCCAAAGCGAAGTCTAAATGACTCGCTAATCCCAACGTCCTTACAAAAGAGTTCCAAAAGAAGGACATCTAAAGAGAACAACCTCTTCGCGAGTGATCTCGGACAAGCACGAACCCTGCAATGCCTCAGCGAGAAGTACCTGGACGGCTCGGATCTAAAGCAGTAAGAGGGAGGGGGTAAGTCATAAATACTTTGTGAGTTAACAATTATGCATGTCATGGCATCATGCAACATACATAGCAAGTTATCATCTTTAATATCAAGTGAATCAAAGCATTCATTTATATAAACACTTAAATCACATATCCATGGTAGCACATTGTTTCACATAGGTGCTATAAAGTAAATCACATATTAACAGGATATGTTATGGAACCGGTGCCACTACTTAGCTCCTGCAATACACAGCGTTAACATTATCGTGCCAGAGATACTCGTGATGGATTTCTCAAAGTACCGAGCTCTCTACTTGGTAATTAGACTTGACAATGTGCTCTGTTGGTTACAGAAAAGGGGCTACTTCCCCACTGTGACCAACAGTGGAGGAGTGTGTGATAAAAACCCGGTATAACAACCCATCACTATCACGAATCCCATAATTCGTGACGGCGATGCATTGTCACACCATCGACTCAACCAAATATGCCAGTTGGAGTAATGCAATGCCAAGTAGATGTTTACTCGTCATATAAACTCAAATAAGGAACAAGTTCGACAAGAGTGAACTTATTCAACAAGTAGGTGTTTACTCATTAAGGAATCAAATAGGAATTCGACAAGAGCGAATTCAACATGTCAAATAGATATATCATTCTGCAACATGATCTCAATTATGCATTTACTTCACACAATCATATAAACCGCATAAGAACTCGATTGAGTCTTATAAGCACACATATCAAACATGCCCTTCAATTCATCCCAAAGTCACGTAAGCTAATACATTAGTCTAACGAACTACAATCGTCGTTGGGATTGAATATGGAGTCGGTATTGTTCAATAACTCGCTAATCTCAACTCCGATGAGTCATTGCTAAAATGCAACCAAATAGAGCATAGATACTATATGCATCACATTGCTCTTTTCTATGTTCTCCGTTCATTTAGAACTTAATAACTAAGTCGTTCATGACCTTAAACTAGCCATAAACCCATTCCCTAGTTTCAAACCCTAGAATTGTCGATTTTGCTAAACCTACAATTGAAACTTATTCTTTCACAAGAGTTGATCCTAAGCTCATTTAGAGCAACATTCATGCTTTACACAAAGTTAAAATCAGAACTTCATATAGAAATCATAAAATCCTACATACTTTTCATAGGTTGAATTGGAGGATTCTACTTCACAAAAAGTGTTCCTAAGCATCATTAGAACAACTATAATGAAGGGGTCATGTCATAATATTGAACATGAAATTTCTGGGAATTGTAAACTCACCTTAAGCCTATGAATAATGGATGGATGGAAGGAAGATTAAACCAAGGATTGTTGTAGAGGAGGGCAAGGCCTTCGATTCAGCGGTCATGGATCGCCGATCGGGTCACCGAAACTCCGGCAAATGGTCACCCAAGCTAGGGGTCTTCCCAAGGACGAAAATGGAGGTTACTCTCAGCAAATGTGGAGCTTGGTGGTCACAAATGGCTGAATTAGGCTTGAAAATGGTTTATATACTTCCCAAGAAAACCATAATCCAAGTGATGGAGGTTATATGGCTTCCTATTGGCCAAGGGATGCAAGCCCTTGATAAGGACTCATCCAAGGGTTTAGAGAGGTTGGACTAGGGTCAACAAAGGTGGCCTGGGTCACTCAAGACGTCCAAGGGCCAAGGGTATGAGGGTCATCAACCAAAACAATCAAAAAATTTCGTATGTGTGAAATTGTTCGACGTCGTCGCTTCATTTTAGACGATGCGACGATGGTCCTCTCTTTTCAGCCTCGCATTTCGAGGTGCTCGGCAGATCTCAACGCGAGCCAACGTCCAAAAACCAATGCGACCGCGAGGTTCAGGTCCTAAACTTGATGTAAACTAGTCCTAAATGATCTCAAACTCATGGGCAACCATCCTAAGGTGTAACCCAACTCAAAACAAGTCGGAAACACACCCGAACAACCTCCGAAACAAGCTAAAACATGGCTGGAATCGCCGCAAACAATGAATCAAAACACGATTCAAACCCAACTTAGACTAGGATAACTTGAGCATGAATAAGGCTTGTCTAAACATGGTTATGGCTTGCATTCAAGGCCTACAACTCAAACGAACATATCTCGAGACGAAACGCAAGCAATA
The DNA here is from genome assembly GCA_013146195.2 of Codonopsis lanceolata. Taxonomy (NCBI): domain Eukaryota; kingdom Viridiplantae; phylum Streptophyta; class Magnoliopsida; order Asterales; family Campanulaceae; genus Codonopsis; species Codonopsis lanceolata. Next base: position 138,353,772 of record CM028380.1, read on the forward strand.
CAAGCAACGATGAACAACCTCAAAACAGAACCGAAGCAACGAAGCTTCTAAACTTTCAACCATGCATGCAATGATCATGAAGAACCTTCTAAATCATAAATGCAAGGTACTAAGACTCCAATGAGACTTATTTAGGTTCTAACATGCTAAGATGAACACTCGAAACATCAACAACAAAGCATGCAACGCATGGAAGGCAATCACTCTATTATGATCTTAAACAACTCAATGCAAACATGATATGAATGAAATGAAGTCTCTAACATGTCAAGACACAATAAACATGTTATAATGATGTTATTCATGTAAAGGGGTTTGGGTTCTCACATCCTCCCCCACTTAAAGGAATTTAGTCTCTAAATTCATATCAAGAATCTCGAATAGGTAAGGGTATCTGGTATTCCTCCCATATGGCTTCCTCAATATCACATGATTCTTCCACAAGACCTTCACTAATTAATCCGCTTGCTCCTCAAGACTTGCTCTTGTATCAAGAATCCTCACCGGTTTCTCAACGTAGGAAAGATCGGGCTCAAAGGTAATCTTCTCATAAGCAAGAACATGTGATTCGTCCTTCAAGTACTTACGAAGCATAGAAACATGAAACACATCATGGACACCCGATATAGATTGTAAAATAAGTCGATAAGCCAAAGATCCAATCCGCCT
>CM028380.1:138354540-138388695 GCA_013146195.2 Codonopsis lanceolata
AATTTTTGATATCTTTTACTATAACCATTGGAGGGCCTAATACTCTTACGTGTCAAAATTTGATTTGACCTACCATTGGACTTGCCCTTACCCTCTTTTTTTTTCAAGTGAAAAAAGTCACTTTTGGTAGAAAAATAACTATGATACCCTTATTGAACCGTATGCGCTACGGAGGTTATTATTTTTTGCAGCTTTATAATTAAACTAGGTAATTAAACTATTGAACCGCGGTGCAAAAATTAATGCAATGAAATTTATAAATCGCGGTTCAAAAATAGACTAGGGAATTAAACTTTGAACCGCAGTACAAATATTAATACATTGAAATTTATGAATCGCGGTGTAAAAATAGAATATGAAATTAAACTTTGAATCGCGATGTAAAATTAATGTAATGAAATTTATGAATCGTGGTGCAAAAATAGACTAGGAAATTAAACTTTGAAACGCAGCCTTGGTATAAAAATAATGCAATGAAATTTATGACTCATGAGTACAAAAATAGATTAAAAATTAAACTTAAAATAGTGCAATAAAATTTATGAATTACGGTGCAAAAATAGATTAGAAAATTAAACTTCGAACTACGATGCACAAATATTATATAATTCATTTTTTTACCGCGATACAATAACATAAAAAAACCAGTTTACGTCATTCACGTTCTTTTTCAATCTCCTTCGTCGTAAGCCTTCTTCTTCCTCATCCTTCCTTGCCTTCATTCAAAAATCCTCGTTTCGTTACGAACAATCACGATTTTCGAATCTAAAGTGTGTTGTTGGGTTGTTGAAAGAAAGCGATAATTTTTGGAACAATATTTCAGCGGTCTTTTGCGGTTGAAAAAAAAAAGGGGTGGATTTTGGGGTTAAAAATTTAGAAAAAGGGACCGGTAGAATTTTCCCTAATTTTTTCTCGAGAATGTCATTTGAGCTGCCGGGCCCAAAAGCCCAAACATTGGTCATGTGCCCGGCCGTCGTCTCCATGGTCATTAGCGTAGCCAGAATCACGTGCATTAGTCATAGCAGGAGCTCAACCCATAAGCGGCGAGGGAAGGATCTGCCCAAGCACGACAAGCAGGCGACCTCTTTTAAAGTGTGGGGGCAGGGTATAGCGGCGAGGTAGAAAGGTATATCTTGATACAGCTATCCGGTTCGATTATTAGGTAGCGGTTGTCTTGAATGTGGAGAGTTAATGCCGGAAGCTTCGCCGACATGATTCGGACATGGCCTTGAGCATTGCCGCAAGTAGGTAACATGGTCTGTTCACTGCTCTGTCACTATTCGAGGCTGCGAAAGTCTTCATGCTTTTCGGAAAATTTGTTTTAATGTCACGAGAAGCCGAGGAATGTCTTAATTTAAATTCAAGCGATAAGGATAAATTTAATTAATCCACTAAGACTTGTTTATTTGGACATGTCATGCTTGAACATGTCGAGACAAGGTCTTCTTGGTTCTTTGTTTGCAGGTCTTGGTGAAGCCAAGCTTGAGAGTCTTCATGAACTGTGAAGCCTATAAAATAAACTATTCTTTGGCAAATTTCTATACACAGTTGCCACGCTAATTGATACGCAGCCCAATTAGCCACTAATGTATAAAACTAATGTAATGTATGAGCATATATAAATCTAGATATAAATGAGAATCAACAGTGATCCTGTTAATTTTGATGAGACATCTTGTGAAGATCATTGGATTCAAGCAACGGATGATGAGATTCGTGCGATTGAGAAGAATAATACATGGGAGCTTACTACTTTGCTAAGTAGTAAGAAGGCGATTGGTGTGAAATGAGTTTACAAGACAAAGTACAAACCAAGTGGTGAAGTTGATCGTTACAAGGTAATGTTAGTTGCAAAAGGTTACAAGCAAAAACCCGGTATTGATTATTTTGAACTATTTGCACCAGTTGCTAGACTTGATCCTGTCCGTATGATTACTTCTCTAGCTGCACAAAATAGTTGGAAAATTTATCAAATGGATGTTAAGTTGGCTTTATTGAATGGCGTCCTTGAAGAGGAGGTATATGTTGAACAACATGCAGGGTATGTTAAAAGAGAGAAAGAAGATAAAGTTTACAGGTTGAAAAGAGCTTTCTATGGTTTGAAGTAAGCTCCTAGAGCTTGGTACACTCGCATTGATTCTTATTTTGTGGAGAATGGTTTTGAGAGATGTCCATATGAGCATACTTTATATGTCAAATCATTGCATGGTGATATTCTTATTGTTTGCTTGTAGTTGATGATCTGATTTTCACTTGCAATAATTAGAGGTTGGCACAATTTAGGGAGACTATGATAAATCAATTCGAGATGACAGATTTTGGGCTTATGACTTACTTTCTTGGAATTGAAGTTGCTCAAGTAGATGGTGAAATTTTTATTTCGCAGAAAAAGTATGCTAGTGATATTTTGAAAAAGTTTAAGATGGATAAGGCTAAACCAATTTTGACTCCACTTGAGACGAAGTTGAAGTTAGTGGTTGATGGTAATGGTGGTTTTGTTGATCCTATTTATTTTAGAAGATTGATTGGGAGTTTGAGATATTTAACTTTAACAAGACCATATATTGTTTATGGTGTTGGATTGATTAGCAGGTTTATGGAATCACCACGTCAATCTCATTTGTAAGCTGAAAAGCGAATAGCGCTATATCCGAGGTACATGTAGTGATGACATTTTTTATTCGAGTTCTAGTGATGAGAAGTTAGTTGGTTATACAGATAGCGATTAGGCTGATAATAATGAGAATATGAAAAGTATTTCGGATTATGCATTTTATCTTGGTTCGAGCGTGTTTTCGTGGTCTTCAAAGAAACAACAAGTTGTCGCTCTCTCTATAACTGAAGCAGAATATATGGCAGGAACGAGTAGTGCTACTCAAGTGGTGTGGTTGCGTAGATTGCTCAATGTTTTACAATTTAAGCAAGATGGTCCAACGAAGATTTTATGTGATAACAAGTCGGCGATTGCATTATCGAAAAATCTAGTTTTTCATGGTCGAAGCAAGCATATCGACATCAAGTTTCACTTTATTCGTGATTAGGTTCGTGATAAAGAGATCGTGGTTGAGTATTGTCCGACTGAAGATAAAGTTGCATATATTTTTACGAAGCCATTGAAGACCGAGCTATTTTGAAAGTTGAAGACTATGTTGGGCATGATCAAGTTTGAAGACTTGGTTTAAGGGAGACAATATTGGATCCTAAACCAATTCCTATTAGATAAATGATTTATTTATGTATTATTTTTTAACCTAGTTCAAGTCTGATTAGATAAAGAATTTATTTTTAGGTACTATAAATATGTGTGTCATTGAGATTTTCTAATAAAAATAGAGGTAATATAATTTTAGCACTAAAAAATAGTACAATTGTGTCCCCCCCGCCACTTCTCCTCTTCTGTTCGGTGCCAAGACCCATTCCAATGGTTTTTGAAAATCGGCTGTTCAGCATCACAGCAACAAAGGCCATTCAATTTTGATTCTTCTCATTCCTTAGTTCTGGTTATTGATCACTTACTTTCTTAGTAATTCATCAATTGGTTTGAATATTAATAATACTAATTAATCTATTATTATTATTATTATTATTATTATTATTATTTTCTTTACTCTACAAACAGTGCAGGCACGACAGTGGTAAGAGATGAGAGTGAGTGAGATGCAAGAAAGATCTTCTGGTTTTGAATTTCTTTTCATGGTGATGGTGGAGGCACGAAAATGGTAAGAGATTAGAGTGAAAGATACGATTCTTTCTCCTCCCAGTCCCAGCTGTGATCAAGTGACACGGCATAAACCCCAACCATTAGTGCCGGGTAAAACATGATTGGAAGCACCAAGAATATTGTAGATGTTCTATTTTATTGCAGTGATATAGTATGTGTTCAGAGAGAGAGAGAGAGAGAGAGAGAGAGGGTAGACGAAGGATTGGAAGGTGAATGGGTCGTGGGTTTGTTGTGCACAGGAGAGAGACATGAAAAGCATGACTGAATGAAATAAGATATCATAACCACTGCAGCAATGAATAATCATATGCTAAATCAAAAAGATGACATTTGATTCTTTACCTAAAAGTGTGTTTAAAAGTAAAATAATGAAAATACCCTTCAAATTGAAATGAAACTTACAAAATAACCCACTTACACGATTTAACGATTTTATGATTATTTATCAAGTAAATTAATTTTTTTTTTTGTTATTGCAGTTAGAGGGTTGTGACTTAAAAACAAAATTATATACTGTTAACATAAAAACCTTATTATACTTTAAAATTATTTACATTGACAAATAATTATTAAAAAAAAGAGGTCAAAATACGAATTATCCCCAAGGTTGCCACCAAATCTTAAAGTGGTACCCAACCTAAGGCTTGTGTCAAACTCATACATGACATTGCAAATTGTTTCATTTTGCACGCTAATCCTAACGAGCGTTAGAAAACTAACAGAAAATTAGCATGTGTATTTCACATGCAAAAGTATTTTAGTCATTTTGCTTCAAAAAAATTCTTTAATTCATCTTCTTCGCCTGAACATGGTCCACCTCCGAAGGCTCCCTACTCCAGGAATTTCAGGGCCACAGCCTCGGCATCTTCGATCTCACCTTCTCCTCCGAGACAGTCGCTTCCTCTCCACCGCCTCCGACAACAAGACCGCCCGTCTCTTTCAAGGTTTGCTCCCACTGACACAAATCTTGATGAGTGAAAACCAGATCTGATCGCGAGAGAGAGAGGGAGAGAGAGAGAGAGAGAGAGAGAGAGAGAGAGAGAGAGAGAGAGATCTGCTCCACCTTCATAAAATCGATTCATAAAATTTTTCCACACAAAAAAAGAAGAAGCTAAAAGTAACAGATCTGCTCCACCTCCATAATCGATGAGAGAAAGATGTGGCCGAAGACGAGAGGATACATAAGAGTAATTAATTAATTCTCCACCACCTCGATAATGATGTCCTCGTCAATTTGGCTTGCCCGACAATCTCCTCCATTATATTGAACCCACGGTCAACATCTTCAACCCGATTGTTCCTTATCTTCTTTTTTTCTCTCCTCACTTTTTCTCTCTACCCTCCGCAGATCATCAATAAATCAACAACCCACCCCTAACCCTGATTTATCCTTTCCCTAAAATTACGAATAAATCTATAATTTTCAATCCCACACTATCGACCCAAGGAAGCTAAATTTGTAAAATGACTAGATTACCCCTACATGTGAGATGCACATACTAACTTTCTGTTAGTTTTCTAACGCCCGTTAGAGCTAGGGTGCAAAATGGGACAATTTGAAATGTGAGGCATGAGTTTGGCACAAACTGTAGGTTGGGTACCACTTTGAGATTTGGTGGAAACCTTGGGGGGTAATTCGTAGTTTGGCCTAAAAAAATATTGAAAAAAAATTAAAATTATTCATACAATGGCGTACCCCAAATCGTTGAAAATTGAATTGAAATTTTGTGTATTTCAAAAATTAGATAAAAGGTTTAATTTGTAATAAAATTGTTTGTACATGGTTTGTTATGGAATGAATTCTAAAGGAATGAAGGGAAACCGGTGAAAAACTTCTGCCACGTCAGCTCCATGTAAGCGACTGACTCAGCTTTCCGTCATGGCTATTAACGCCTAACAGATGGAAGATTTGGATTGAAAAAAAATCCATGGTGGAGGTTTAAATGATCGATGAAATTGGAAACACGAGATTTAATTTGCGAATTGTGAAATAGGACATGGTTTTTTTTTTGCAAACGGAAAGATTTAAACTTTATTTATAAATTCATTGCGGGCTACACTTAATCCTAGAAATAGAAAACCACTCGTGCATGATTGAAGAAATCAATTCAAGAACATCATAACAGGCATCATGAAGTAAGAAAATCAAAATAGCAAAATTACAGAGAGGAATAGAAATGATTTGTCTCCAAAATGTTTTCCAATAATGATTTGATAAAGAAAATATTTAGTCTTGTGCTTACAATTAAAAGTTCCTTCAAAGTGTCTATGTCTAGCTATCCCATGAGAGAAAGGAAGGCAAAATTTAGTATTTACTAGGAGAAAAAAGGAGGGAGATATATATGTGTGCGTGTCTTCACACCTATGTTTTTTCCTCCCTTGTCTAACTAAGAGACACCAGAAATTAATCGAAGACTTCTGACCTTCCTCCTACTCAAAGATGTTTCTTGACTAGATAAAAAATAAGATCAAAATAGTAAAACTGCCATGAACAGCTCCAATCACAGGTACGAAATAAAACGTGACTTGGGTGCGAACGCTGCTGGACGAGCTATATTTTTTCAGTACTTTGCATTAAATTAAATTCCACCCGCAAAACAAAAAGCAGCCTGCCTATGATTAGTGTTGAGTTTGGAACTCTTCTTTTTGTCTTTAATTCACTAATAACTGAGCTTGACTTTTCACCAAAATGCTCCAAATCTGCACAAATAAGCCTAATGGTAAACTGAACCAAAACAACTAATTTTGCTATGATAAATGCAATATTAGATAGCAAAACAAGTCTAAAACGTCCTAAAATATAAACAATATGCATATTTATAATAAACATTTGAAGAATATGCTAAGTTTCGTTCATATTCTTATTGCTCAGCTACAAGAAAGATCATCCAACACGCCTAAAGAATCAAGCATCCAACAACTCCTAATCAGTGCTTCTACTCGACTTTTCTATAGTAACTTTACAGAAGTTTTCTTTTATCATTTGTGTCAACTTGTTGAAATTATGTACGAACCTAATTGGGAGAGCCAGTTAGTTGAGAATGAATTCAAATCTTTCATTCGACCTTGATAATTTGTGTATTTATTGAAATATATTGAATTATTGCATTTATAAGCAATGGGATGTGATATGCAGATGTAGGATTGAAAATTTCATGTATCTCGAGACCGTGTAGTGCCGCGAAGGCAATGAGTAGGCGAATTGAAGTAATTCGAGTAACTGGAGCATAGGTGTCAAAATAATCAACACCTTCCTTTTGATTAAAACCCTTGGCGACTAGCCGGACCTTGTATTTATCAATGGACCCATCAGATTTCAATTTTCGTTTGAAGACCCATTTACACCCTAAGGGTTTGCAACCTTTGGGAAGGTCGACGAGCTCCCAGGTGTGGTTTTGCATAATGGAAGATATTTCGCCGTTGACGGCTTCCTTCCATTGTGGAGCCTCGGGAGTAGACATTGCTTCCTTGAACGCGTCGTGGTTCATTATCCACGAAACGTGGTCACAAAGTCTGGTCCAAAGGTCTTACTCGTGCGAGCTCGCTTGCTTCGACGAGGTTCATCAATGTCTTCATCTTGATGAATACCTTGATCAATGGCCATAGGGACTATTGCTTGTGAGATGTTATCTTGTTCGTCAATTGACCAAGGAAATGAGGGTTTTACTGAAGTATCAACTTTTAGAGGAAAGATAGCTTCAAAAAACGTGACATTTCTTGATTCCATAACGGTATTCACCTCGATTTCCGGATTATCAGATTTATGGACTAAGAACCGATAGGCGCTGCTATGAGTTGTATAACCAATAAAAGTACAATCCACGGTTTTGGAACCGATTTTAACATTTTTAGGTGGTGGGACAGCTACTTTAGCTAGGCACCCCCACACTTTGAGGTATTTGTAGGATGGTTTTCGATCATGCCATAATTCATAGGGAGTTTTGTCCAATTTCTTGTGGGGAAGCTTGTTTAACAAGTAATTGGCAGTGAGCACCGCCTCCCCCCACATTTCGTCGGGTAGACCGGATTGAAGCAATAATGCGTTCATCATTTCCTTTAAGGTTCGATTTTTTTCTTTCGGCAATCCCATTGGATTGTGGGCTATATGGGGGTGTAACTTTGTGAATAATCCCGTGGTCAGCACAGAAGTCTTTGAAGGGAAAAACATATTCGCCTCCTCGATCAGACTTAAGAATTTTTATCTTCTTTGAAAGTTGATTCTCGACTTCGTTTTTGTAAAGTTTAAAGGCTTCGAAGGCTTCAACTTTACTTTTTAAGAGATAGAGATGACAAAACCAGGTACAATCATCAATAAAAATGATGAAGTATTTGTTTCCGCCATAAGATTCTATGGATTTTAAGTCACATAGATCATTATGAACCAAATCTAATGGTGCCGTGTCACGCTCGATTGTCTTAAACGACGTTCTTGTTTGCTTAGCTTCAACGCAAGTATGCCATTTGTTATTTTTATTAATGCGACTTGGAGGAATTATGTGTGATGCATCAGATTTCGCGATTGGAGCCGTGTTAGGACAAAGGGTAGATAGAAAGCCTCATGTGATCCACTATGCTAGTAGAATTCTAAATGATGCACAATTGAATTATCCAACTACTGAAAAAGAATTTTTAGCAGTAGTATATGCTTTAGAAAAATTTAGATCATATCTGTTAGGATCAAATGTGATAATATTTTTTGATCATTCTGCATTAAAATATCTGTTAATTAAGAAAGATGCTAAACCAAGATTAATTAGATGGATGTTATTGTTACAAGAATTTGACATTACTATCAAAGATAAAAAGGGAACCGAGAATGTCGTAGCCGACCATTAGTCCAGATTGGAATTTTCACCCTTGCTTGAACGTTAATTTCTGGATGATCTTGTTCCCATAAATGATAATTTTCCTGATGAGCAACTTTTAGCCATTTAAGATGCAGACCCTTGGTATGCTGATTTTGTCAACTACTATGTGTCTGATATCATTAATCCAGATTTTGATCATTATGAAAAGAATAAATTTTTGGCGGAAACGAAGAATTATTTTTGGGAAGCACCACATTTATACAAAATTTGTTCAGATTTTTTAATAAGAAGATGTATTCCAGAAAAAGACCAACAATGTATTATGGAATTCTGCCATGGATACTCTTGTGGAGGTCATTTTAGTGGAAACAAAACTGCTAGAAAATTTTTGCAATCAGGTTTATATTGGCTTACTGTTTTTAGAGATTGTGAATTGTTTTATAGAACATGTGATAAGTGTCAAAGAACAGGTGGAATAGGAAAGAGAAACGAGATGCCCTTGCATATTAATTTGGTTGTTGAAATTTTTGACGTCTGGGGCATTGATTTCATGGGTCCTTTTTAGTATCAAATAATTGTGAATATATTTTAGTAGCAGTTGATTACGTATCTAAATGGATTGAAGCAGTAGCAACCAAGACAAATGATGGCAAAACAGTGGTTAAATTCGTAGAAGATTTGTTTGCTAGGTATGGAGTACCTAAGGCCATAATAAGTGACCAAGGAACTCATTTTACAAATAAGTTGTTGAATAATGTCCTTAGGAAACATGGTGTGACTCACAAGTTAGCTACACCTTATCATCCTTAAACATCCGGCCAAGTAGAAGTTAGCAATAGACAAATAACAACAGTATTAGAAAAGACTGTTAGGCCTAATCGTAAAGATTGAGAATCTAAACTTAAGGATGCCTTATGGGCATACCGAACTGCTTTTAAAACCCTTATATGAATGAGTCCATATAGAATGGTATATGGCAAAGCCTGCCATTTACCAGTTGAAATTGAGCATAAAGCCTATTGGGCTGTCAAAGAATTAAACTTAGATTTAACTCTGGCTGGAGAAGAAAGATTGTTTCAGTTAAATGAGTTAGAAGAACATATGTTGAATTCGTATGAGAATGCGAAGACATATAAAGAAAAAACCAAGAAATTTCATGACATGGGGTTAGCCAACAAAATGTTTCATCCAGGGATGAAAGTGTTACTTTTTAATTCTAGACTAAGGTTATTCCCCGGAAAGTTGAAATCTAAATGGTCTGGTCCCTTTATAATTGTACGAATCTATCCTCATGGAGCTGTTGATATTCAAAATCTTAAAAATAATGAAATTTTCAAAGTGAATGGACACCGACTCAAGCCATATCTAGAGCCGATGTCGATGTCGTGGAACGAACAATTGAGTTAATTCGTTTGGTGACAAGTTTAGAACCACCCCGGGATTAGGCTTGCGGTTTGGTCGAAAAGTCAAAGGAATGTTATTTCAAAGTTAGTTTAAATATGTTTTTCAAATGTATTTTTGGACATTTAATTTTTAAATTAAATATGCCAAAATTCAAGTTTGTTTGTGTTGTATTTATATGTTACTAATATTTTTAGTTTAGAGTTTTTGTTAAAATTTTGCAAACAGAAAGTTACAAAACATAACGAAAGAAGAATTGCAAACTCAAATGGAAAGTTCATTGTTGCCGCCGATCAAGCTCAACACTCCGGCTACTCTCTCCATCTAAGCTGCAAACAAGTAATCCTAACCCCTCTTTTAAATTTTTACGTAAAATATTTGCTAGGGTGTTAGATAATTTTAACGTAGATAAAATTTTGCATGCTTTAGAATTAATTTTTAATTTTAAAATTCTAAAAACTTATTTTAAATTGTTAAAACTTTAGTTTTTAATTTTTCTCCAAACAAAATGTTTCGTAAGCGTAGAAATACCGGTTCCGGTGCTTCGTCCTCCCGCCCTGTTCAGGAAGACGAGCCGCATTTTGACCACACCCGATTCGTATCCCACGAGGCCTCAGAAAAATATGCGGCCAAACTCTCCAAGTCCTTGGTTCCCGAGAGGGGATTCAGGGCTGAAGAATTTGGCCTCCGTCCAAATTTCACGGCCCGTAGGTGGGGCGTTTGATCGACTCTAAAAAGGCAAGTAGTGCCTATTGTCCGAGAGTTCTATGCCAATGGCAGCATTGGCATAAATGGGGGTGTATTAGACACCGTTAGTGTTAGGGGCGCGTTAGTAGACTTTTCGCCCCAAAGCATTAACGAATATTTCGGCACCTCCAACTTTGCGGTTGATACCGATAATTTTAGCACACACCTCCAACATCCCCCCATCACTGTCGAGGTGGTCAATGCGACCATCACCCTCCCTGGTGTGGTATGGACCTATAACCGTAATCCACCCTTTGGTCCACGCACCATGGAGGAGTCCTTCCTTCAGAACACGGCCAAGCCCGTGTTCAAATTTGTTTGTGGGCGTCTCATGCCTCCCCTCCACCAACATACGGTGACTTGGGAGAGGCTGTCTTGACCTACACCATTATGTCCGGTGGGTTGTTGATGTTGGCCGCTTGATCAACGGCCAAATCAAGACCCTTATTAGAGGTGCTACGAATGCGGGGTTCGCTTCCGCATTTGATCACCGAGTTGTGTAGAGAGGCGTGAGATGGCCTGCACACGCGAGAGGCCGAAGGTCCGGCCATTACTAGGGCCATTTTGTTTGAGCACCACCAGTAGTCGAGAGTGAGGGTTCCTCAAGGGGAGGAACCCGAAGTGGAGGAGGAGGACCCGCTCGTTGGGATCTCCAATAGGCTAGAAGAGGTTGTTGCCCTAGAAGGCCAGATGACAACTCAACAGTTGGCACAAATTCGTGCCGACCAAGAGCGGCTGTTTGGTTGGTTTAACACGGTGGGACAAAATGTCTCCGCCTATTATGGGCTGCCTCCTGGCACGATCCCCGAGTTACATCCTCATTCGTTATTTCCGCCCGACTCACCGTGAGTCGAGGCCCAAGTTCCATCCTCTTTCGTTAGGTGGACATGCTATCTCTTTTTGATATTTGTCCGTCCCCATCAATCTTCTCATATGTTCCTCAATTTTGAGGACAAAATAGATATTAAGTTTGGGGGGGGGGGATTTTAAGCTTAAAGTCCTAGCAGGTCCTAGCCTAAGGAAGAATGGAGTTGGGCTATGTTTCTAGGGTGAAGAAAAATTTCTTTTCTTGATGACCATTTAACTCTTCACCCTATTTTCCTGTTTTTAATTTTTTCTTATTTTCGGAGGTGTTGCCTTAACCAAAATACACTCACATTGGATGCTCGTGGGTTCGTCTTGTGGGGACCCAACATCAATTGAGTCATCGTCATCATCTCCAATTTTCTTTAAAAAAAAAAATCATCCTCAAGTTTTAGGTGTGGTAATGCTAGTCGTAGTCGATGAGGAGTTAATGCAATGAGCCGCACAGCTAGTTCGTAGATCCCTCTGGAATTTACTTAATTTTGCGAAATTTTTACTTTTCTCCAAATTCTTCATGCACCCACACCAGTCATAATTATGGATTGATTAGAATAGTTTTATAAAGTTTATAACACCTACTTCATTACAACAAGATATGCACAAGAATATGATGCATAGCCATTCGAACATAATTGTTGCATTAAATTGTGACTTAGGGTCAATTGCATGTTAGTTAGATCCCTTGGATTTTTCTCATTTATATATCTCAAGCACACTTTCGAACCGTGTCTGCATGTTAGTCTCAATTGTCCCTACCATCTGTCTTAGCGAATGCTTATGTGAAATCCAGTGATGCTAAACATTTAACCCCCAATTTCCATAGTTGATATGATATTTTGTGTTGTCTTACTTGCTTTAAAAACTACATGAGCATTTGGCATTAAGAAATGACTTAGGCCATCTTTGGATCGTTAGAGCCTAAATATTCCCTGACCTATACTAAAAATATCCCTAGTATCCCCGTTGAGCCTAATGAAAAAGAATGGAGTGTGCTAAGCACACTATTTAAACCCCCATTCGCCATCGTTTCTATTACCCACATTAACTTAACCCTAAAAGCCTATACACTTTTAGCCTACCCTTTGAGAGAGTAGGATGTGGGTGGGAAATTGATTTTTGGAGGACCACTTCTTTTCAGTTAGGCTATTTTTCGGAAGACTTCTTCTTTCCGTCGTCGAAAAAAAAAGAAAAAGAAAAAGAAAAGAAAAATTATGTATCGACGAAAAATGAAATGAAAGAAGAAGAGTGTAACAAAGATTCAAATGGAAGCATAGCTTTCAAGAGAAAAATATGTTAGAAAAATCATGCTGATAAGAATGATGTGATATTTTTAGAAGTATATATTGCCCAAAACAAGTTTGGGGGGAAGAAGAAAACTGAAAAGTAACGAAAAGCACCCCTCCACTTGTGGTCTTTGCATGTCCTAGCCTAAATAGGGAAAACTTCCTTTTGCTTGGAAGTATGAGGGATAAAGGGGTAGTCTTACTCTCTCACTTTGAATTCCAATTCCTTTCCATCAAATCCCCATCACCTTGGCCTTACATTACAAGCTAAATAAAGACCTAATGATCTTCTTGCCAATGCTTAGGCTGTTTTAACTGTCAAGTGAGTCATATGAAATTGATCACACACTTCATGTTCATTATTATTCACCCTAAAGCTCACTGTGTTAACATAATCTTAGCTATTACAAGTAATTGGGATAGGAAAGCATTGTATGTCATACATAGAAGTGCATGGGATGGATGTATAAGTCTTTGAAATCCTTGGGACCTTTCTGTCTGTAACTGACCAGGTTTGGATGGTAGATCTCATAATTCTTAATGCATGATTTTCTATTAAACTTTGATTTTCATATGAATGTGGTGTTTAGCTTAATAAAACTGTTTTAGTTAAGATATTCTCTAAGACTGGTGAGCACACACACACGGAGAAATTAAAAGTAGTAGCAGTTTTAAGAAAAGATCTGTTGGTTTTATATGACTAAGCCGACATATATGTGGTGAGCATCGAACTGAGATTGCTTTGCATGCCATACTTTTATAACTTGAGGTTGAAGCCAAAAAGATTTTTGTGAATATTCTTAGTTAATTTTTATATGTTTTTGTATTTATCTGTTTGTGTATTTATCTGCTTAGTCGTGTCACTCGAAAGAGTCTCCTTGAGTTTGTGGGTTTATAGAGGAGTGTAAATAGTGTCACCCTCCAAAAAGATTTTCATTTTTGTTATTTATATGCTTTTGTATTTGTAAGCATTATTATTTACTCGTGAACGAGCAAAGTTTAAGTTTGGGGGTATTTGATCGATGTATTTTATACGTCGATTTTATATGCTTCTATGACTTAAATTATGCTATTTCACGAGGCTTTTGGCTACTAATATATGTTTTCGGTGAGTTTTGTAAGTTCCAGGGTTACTAGTGAAAATATGCCAAACTCCAGGGTTTTATGTGCAAATTTCAAGAAGGGCCAAAGAGGAAAAATGAAGAAAAAGTGAAGACTGTCAGATCTGAAGACCTTGCGGACGCAAGGTACATCAGACCTTGCGACCGCAAGGTAGGCAGTACGGATGAGAAGTCAAGCAGTCCAAGGCCAGACACACTGGAGACCTTGCGGACGCAAGGTACTCAACACCTTGCGACTGCAAGGTGGTCAGAATGCGCTATTTTCGGATTTTCACACAGTGATTCGATTGGATTACAACTCCCGAGTATATATTGAAGCTAGATGCCGAGAGCAACATATAGAAAAACGGCTGGAAGCAGTCTTAGGTAGATTTTAGGTAGTTTTTAGATTGTATAACATAGTTAGATTGTGTAATTACAAGTATTGAAGATCAAGATCATGTTTCCGATCATCTCCATGTGCCATTCATTGTCTATGATGAACTAAATCATCCATAATCTAGGAGGTGGGAGGTAACTTGTATCAAATTTATGTTTTGATTCGTATATATGTTCATTCAATTCTTGTTGATTGTGGTGTTTATCAATCCCTATATTATTTTGCTTTGAACAAATGAATGTAATCGCAAATAATAAAGGCCTAGAGGTGCGGATAACTGCATGACCAATGTGCATATGTCGTACACTGGCTCACCATCACAATAAATTGGACCTATCGATGCACGAGAGTGATAAGTTAGGACCAGGTTCATACATGATCTAGGTGACAGATAGATCATAAATCTAGGTGACAGCTAGATTACAGTTTTTGTGCTTAGGATATAGAATGGATGAATTTTGCGGGGATGGAGGCTGAACCAATTGTTCAACAAACTATATCTATCCTTAGTGAACGAACCCAAGAAATTGAATGATAATTATTATGAATTGAACATAAAGGAGATACAAGTGAAACCCAGAATCCTAGATTGCCACCCACTATAAGATCTTTATATCTGTAATTACTGTTAATTAGTTAAACATCTAAATATAAATAGTAGTTTAGAATAGAAATAAATATAAAAACCCCCTTTAGATTAATAATTTGCTATCAATAAATTGCATTGTTCGTGATCACTTGTCTCTGTGGGTTCGACCCTTGCTTCCAATACTATTCTATAATAGTCTTGTCCACTTGCAAGGAAAAAGATTAAATAAAACATCGATCAGTACGCTATCTTGATGGTTAATTTATCATGTTTGTTCTCCGGCATGTTTTTAGCCGTTGAGTATGTTAGACTAGAGTTCTAGACTTAGTGTAATGTTGGGTTCCGGTTATAACGCCAACGATGACTTGGTTTATTTGTTGCTATATATTTATATTGCATGACCGGTGGTTTTGCTTTACGTGCCCAATGTTGTGGCACGTGCGTAGAATTTTTGGACCGAGAGATTTATTATCTCTTTGGTTGTATTTAGTTTGAGCTTGTTAGCTCGGCGCCACTGTGTTATTATGTTGCGCTTCCGCATGTGTTGTTGTTGTTGGCGTATTGCCGTTATGGCCTTAGCCATTATTTGTTATTTTCTTGTTGTTGCTTGTTTCCCGACGGCACGACCTTGGGATCTCGTCTTAGGGATCCGGGTCGGGTCGTCACAGAAACCGAAAGGGCGTTAATAACTGGAGAAATTTGCACTGGAATCCACCGTTTTGGTTGAGGGACAGAAGTCTTAGTAGCATTAGTGTTAACGGTCTATTTGCCTTGGCCAGTAGAAATCTTCCCATTATTCTCCACCACTGCATCGACCCGTTGACCAGTATTAAAGATATGATCTTCAGCCCCAGAACTCCCAGTTTTCCGTGGCTCAGAAACTTTCGGTGGAGGAACCTCCCGCGAAACCCCACGCCGTCCCTTTCAGCAAAACTTCTTTGTGTGCCCCAAAAGGCCACACCCAACACATAAATTTATGTTGCCCTCGAAGTCTAACGACTGCCAAAAGCCTGTATCTTTACTCGTGCCAATCAAGAATCTTGTGGGAAGCGATTTAGAGACATCAACTTCAACACAAATTCTAGCAAACATCGGAAGAGAAAGAGCTAGAGTTTTCTCATCTGCACGAAGAAATTGCCTAGCGAATTGCCAATACATTGAAGAAAAGACGGGTTGAAAAAGGTTAAAGGGAGTTGATGAAGCCGGACCCAAACCGCAACCGTAGTACTATCTGTGAGGTTCCCGGGGTGTGCTCCCGCGCCCCGCGCGCCCTTGGATAGGGGTGCGCGTACGTGCGGATGCGGGACACCACTGCTCTCGTTCCATCCTCCCTTGTTTAGGGGAAGAAATCGAAATCAAAGTGCGAGAGGAGTCTTTGTCTATATTAGCACGTTGGAATGTGCCTCGGTTGCCTTGAGTGGATTGTGTATCCAATATGGGAACTGATGGTTTCCCGCATCAAGTTATCCCTTGTTTAGGGGATACCAAGATATGGGAATGCATTACCTTTTCATTCCCATTTTCCCTTTTTTAGGGGAAAATAGAAAAGTGCAAGAAAGGATATTGCGACGCCCCCACTATGGATTTATTGAAAATAGCCTTATGGCTCATTCAGATTACTATGGGAGCTTTGGGTTTCCCGCATCAAGTTATCCCTTGTTTAGGGGATACCAGGATATGAGAATGCATCACCCTCCATTCTCATATCTCCCTTTTTAGGGAGAACGGGAAAGTCAAAGAGGGAATGTTGCGAGGCCCACCGAATCGAAAGTTTTAGAGTCGCCATCTTTATTTTAAGGCAAATAAAGCAAAACCAAATAAAAGAAAAATAAACCAGAGAAAAAGAAAACGGGTTCGGAGGCTAAGTTACGAGTTGGGAAGGTGCTAGGCACCCAACTCGCCCTTTCGGTCTCGAAAATGGTTTCTGGCGGAAGTATGCTTATTGTCACATTTATTTAGCAAATAAATAAGGTATTATAATGACAGGGGAAATTTAAACAAATACATTCGTGGCCACATTATTTACTGGACTCATGCAGTCTCCTTCCAATAATTACAAACATATTTAAGAATATTTGGCCATTATAACGGCTCTTTTACATAATATTTCCTATTCTAATCCGGGCAGCACAATGGCTTATATGAGCTACATTGCGCCGAATTTAAATAACAACTTTTAAAAATAAATAAAAGACAGAAAATGTAAATAAATAGAAATAACGACGCTCTTAAAGGTTTTACCTTTTAGAGCGGCGGTGTGCTCGCTCTGTCCTTCAGGGAGAGGGAGTCTTTTGTTGTTTGTGTGTGTTGTTGTTTTGATTTGGGCAGAATGACTGCTTTGTTTCTGAGGGTTTGGGCTTATCAACTCGGCAGTGGCGGCTTATTGGGGTAGGTTTTGGCCTTTTTGGTTGGGCGGAACCTAGACTTAGATTTTTGATTTTCAGCTCGTTACTCGGGCAGAGTAACGACTTACTTTGGGATTTTTGGACTTGGGAAGTGAGGTGGACACCTAACAACTAGGCTAGGGATCACTTATAACTTATGGGTTTTTGATTTGGCAGAGTTTGGATGGGGTTTGGAGATTCTAGGGGCTTCCACTCACCTATCTCGCACCTCTCGTACTAATCCTATCGGTATATCACAGAAGCAGAGCTTCGCTGCGATTTTTCTATCGCGTAAATGAGCAGAGAAAATGAGAGGCCGGGGGTCTCTATTTATACTGAAGGCTGAGGACGTGCTGGGAATTTCTCCGTTTGTTCAGCCTGCATCAACAGCTTGTACTTTGTGCTTTAACAGTTGTACCATTTCATTGTGAGAGAGACGCACAGGAACTCCCATGGTGCGGCCAAGGCACCCTTGGTGCGGCACCAAGGGGCCTTGGTGCGGCACCATGAAGCTTTACAAGTTTCAAAATTTTGCACTTTTCCCCCTGCAGTTCACTGTTTCGCGCATCCTGCTTTTCCTTTCGCATTTTTGACTCCTGTAACTTGGCATTCGTTAAGTTTTAACAGTTCTTGATATTTTATGTCAGTCACATACCAGTGGTACGAAATTGGGGTGTCTACACTATCCTTCCGGAAAGCAAAGTCCGGAGACCATCGAAAGGAGCGATACATGCATGATTGAATGATGTGTGATTCCTTGGAAAGAGCCAAAACTAGGTCTTCCGCCGACGTGAGGCGGACCATTACATGCGTCGGGTCAAGGAGACCAACAAAAAAAGAGGCATTAAGCTTCCAAGATCGAGCTATATCTTCTTGTATAGCAAAAATTGAAGGACGTCCAACCGAGAATTTGAGAACAATAGTGTTAGCAAATTGCTTAGCAGAAGCTTCCAATTCCAGTGGAGAAAACAGGCAACCTGGTTCCCCATCAAAAGAAGACGGTTGGCGAGGAGCAAGAGGAACCGCCAGAAGCACAGGGTTAGACGATCCTACAAACTGTTTAGGTTGCCCGACTGCGTTAGCATATATCATCCGATACATGATCTTTCGATCCTGAGACATCCGGCGGCATAGCCACATAACCTTAATTAGGGCGACAAAACCTAGAGAGAGAAAAAATCTAGAGAGAGAGAAAGCCTATATTTTGATTTAATTCTACTAACTTCAACAGGGGGAGTTTCTCGCTGCTTAGGGAATCATTTCTCCCGCCATAACTGAAGGTTTCACGGTCGTTCTCTGAAGCATCAGACGTCTACAAAAGAGATCGAGGAAGGAAAGTCAACGTTTTCTACCCGGATAACCGATAAAGCAAAAGGGGAAAAACTCTTAAGTCTAGGTGCATCAAAGGGCCATGCCCGCCTAGCGAGCAAGACCACTTGGTCTTTTCCTCGATCTCTATCTAAGGGTCAATCCTAATCATAAACCCTAACAAAAATGCATGAAGATGAAGTGATTAAACCCAGAAACCTTCATCAAACCCAGGAAAAACCAAGAACAAAGGAAAAAAAAATAGGGCAAGAAACTTACTGTCAGACTTGGTTTGGAGCATTTTCTGTGAACAATCAGGGGAGAAACTGAGCCGAGGTAAAACTTGAAACGCCGGAAACAAATGGACAGTTGGAATTGGAGCACAATTGCAACAAGAGCACCGGAAAGCTTGAAGAATCTTCTATCTAAAAAACCTCAAGAACTGTAAAAAAGTGAGAGGGAAAAGGGTTTTCCCTTTTATAGGCAGGACTCTCAGGTTTTGGGGGGAAAGTGGACGCCCAAACGACATTCCTAAGGACGACTAGCGTCACCTTTAGCACGCGCACATTAAATACGCCGCTTTGGAAACTACGCCCCATCAAATCACGATCCCTCTTGACGCCTAACGCGCCCCTTCACCTACACGCCCCACTGCTCTCAACGCCAAGCTTCCTTAGCACGCTCCAGGTGTTGGAGCCTGGAACCAGAGCAACATCAACTATCATATACACTCCCCGCTCCGTGCATGAATACTCGTTAGACAAGGAGCTAAGGGCCACTGATTTGCCCAGCCCAAGCCGAGTCAAGAGCGAAGCACGAGCACATGTCACGTGCCAGTCACGAGCTTATTTAGTGTGGAGCCTACCAACCTAGCGGACAGAGCTAGCATGACGTCAATTACTGAGTAACATAGCTCCCGCCTAAGCTTGATCGAGCACAGGCCTTGCCTGCCCGACCAGGGGTCATACTCGGGGATCAATCTCACAGCGGGCAGAGAATCAAGTTTATCCCGTCCAAGCCTGGTTCTGCACTGGCCTCGCTTGCCCGGCCAGGGGCCGTGCCCGGGATCTGCACTTGTCATCAAAAGGCTTATATCATATGACCGGACAGAGCCTTGCTCTCCTGGGCAATCATCGAGTAGAGGGCCTTAGAAGCTTGCTTTCTAAGGCAAGTCAAAGGTTTCCTTAACCTAGCAAGACACTTGTCATATCTGTTCCTACATCCGCGCGGCCAGCCGCTTATCACGCCTAAAATCTAGGGATTCTCTCCTTGATTGATTGGGTAACTATGGAAACTGAATCCCACACGGATTCTACGTCATTAGGGGCTTATAAATACCCCTCCATACAACATAAAATGGTACACTCTTTCTTGAGCCTATAACCTCTGTCAAATTGCTTTTTGACCTACACACCCGATACTTACTCTCACGTCGGAGTGGTTTCGCGAGGCCAAGCCTTGCACTTCCATTAAGGTTTTGTGTGATCTTAATCAGGTTCAAGGAAGCAGATCAAGCCCAGATATCCTACCCATCACACGGACGACCCAAGCTGTATTTTTGCCACATCAAATATTATACGTCGTTAGTTGATGAAAATTTTCCTCAATTAATAATTAATAGATATAGATTAATAAAATAACTAATAAACATAAAATTGTCTCATAAATAACTTGTATAAATAAAATAGTATAATAAGATGAAAATGGATAAGGATTAAAGAATGTTAGTCAAGTTAAACTTGTATAAACTAAATAGGATAAAATTTGATTTTAAATTAAACTATGCTTGAAAAAAACAAAAACAAATACTGTCTAATTTTATAGAAAATTAACACGTGGCAGCCATTTTACAGAAAAAGCTGCCACGTGGTAGCGATTTCTGTTTAGTAATAGTTAAAGATAGATAAATATCTCATTGTAATTTGTTCTTAAGATCGATAATGAGAAAATAGTTTCTCTCTCTTCTCTCAACTTTATCTTTCATAATTTACATTTCACTTTCATATTTTACATTTCTCTTTTATATTTTACATTTCTTATCTCAAATTCACAAAACTATTATATACACATCAGAATTAGATGGCTTTAATTCCAGAATCATCTCCCCGAGTAATTTTACCCACCTCAAAACTTTTGTGCATTCTACATGCTCCAAGCAACGCTTCCCAAACACTTGTCGGAACTTTGATGTCATTTAAAAAGAATAAAGATGAATAAACGATCACATAAAGGATTAGTATTACCATGCACGTAGAGGAGGTGAGACATGGTTGTTCTAGCTTAATCAAAGGTCTCGCATACTTGTCCACGAACAAAACTTTCTTTTATAGCCTATCCAAGGGGAAAGAAACAATCTTTTCAACAACAAACATAGTATCCTGCAGTGTGACAACGGACAATTGTTGTCGATCAAAGGGGAAAAATGAGTCTTCAATATACCCAGTTTGACAGTTGATGAGTGATTAATTACGTTCGGAATGAACATGGAGAGTTTTGTTTTGTCTTATAAGAACTATATATATGACATTTGTGTAGTGCACTGAAATAAAAGAATGCTTCAGGCTATACCTCGACAAAGTAGCTTACCTAAACCAAAACTTTTATGGAGCCTTTGTTACAAGATTTGTTTTAGGTTTGAGGACATGACTTTTTTTTAACTCACACGATGCAAAATTTACAGCCCAATGTATATTTTTATGGTACGCGAAAAAGAGATTATTTTCCAATTCCCATTGTAATGATTCGTTTACAATGTTCTAAAAGTCGCTAAGTAGCCACTAGGCACAACACCAGCTCCTTACGCCCAGTGCCTAGACAAGGCCTAGAATTAAGGGATGATTACAATATGTTTTGATTTTTCTTATATAATCTAATTAATAAGCATTAAAACCTTCACATATACAAATACTAAATATCACCAAATAATTTAAAAATATTAAAATAATGATCATATTATAATTTACAAGATTAAAAGAAATTTTAATGATCTTTACACAAAGTGCAAATCCAAGAGAAAATAAGTACTAAAAAGAAATTTTTGAGTCCAAATTACAAATTATGTATTTGGACGAGAACAAGGGGAAGAAACAAATAGAAGACAAACCTGAAGGTTAATTTGAAAAGGTGGATAAATTAAAATTTAAGGCAATAGATATCTCTCTAGGGCGAGGCTATACACACCCTCACGTTCTTGCAATGTACAACACAAGATACAACATCTTAATGCAAGAAATAGGGTGCGAAACATAGAAAGTGTAACCCCAGTCATCTCTTTACCTAGGGTTATAGCAGTTACATCCCATCACCCCACGTCGATAATTTTGGGCCTTTTTTTTCTTGCCAGCCTTAACACTCAACGGACGGTTCGAGTCTTTGAGAAGTTGGGATAATAATCGCATAAATCATCTCTCTCTAGGGTTTGATCTCTTGATGCACTGTCTCTCTCCATCTCACACCATAATCGTTGTTGTCGTCGCTGCCCCACCATAAGTCTTCCCTTTCTTCTTATCTTTCCTTCCCCGCCCATCCATCTCTCGCCCCCTTCTTTCTATGGTGTTGTACTACCAGCTTTTGAGGGACAAAAAAGCTATAATGACACTATTGCGAAGGTTACAATATATCTTTCAAATACGTGAGCGAAAACAACAAAATTTACTTTGAAAATGAAGAGATGGTGTGCCGTATGTGAAGAGTCGAACATTGAACACTCTGTTTGAACTTTGATGGTTTCTCGAACTCTTTGAATGTTAACGACAACGTTTTGGATAAAGGGGTCTTTAAAAAGAAATTTAATTCAGTGGGTCTAGGCGTAGTCAGCATCTAAGGAGACTAAAGGGCCAATTTGAAAGAAGTCGCGGCGGTTTAGTGATGCCCAGTGCCTAGGCGGCCGGCTAGGGAAATTTTTAGAACCATGTTTGTTTCATATGAGACAATGACATGAACTCCGACCAAGTGGTGTCCGTTCTATTTGATTATTATTTGAAGTTTAATTCCTTGCCAATTTGCAAGGATCAACATCTCCGACCAACTTTGGAGCCACTGAGGATCGAAGGGGAAAACAAGAAGAAATAGGACTTTAGATATATCCAATTTACGAATAGAAGCATAAATTAATAGTTATCAAACATTTTTTTGTTTCTAGTTCAAGATATTTGAAATAGAATGAAGAATATAAATAGTTACTAAACACTACACGAGATATAATTCCTCATCTTAATTTCATGAACTATGTTGATACACCAAAAGATTATATTTCTTTCACTTCCATTGATGCCTAAGCACCCACTTATCGGGAAAAACCACATGAGGGTCACAAGTGAACCAAAAACCAGTTTTATCAACCTTCCAAGCAACTATAAATGTTTTGTCACACTGACTATGAATGTTTTCATTAAAAACATCAAAAATATTTTGCTTTGAACCCCAATAGAAATGGCAAAAGTAAAGTGTTCGCCAAGTAGCACAAGTTTTCCACTGCAACGACGAATTAGGACCTATTTTTTCCATTCCACGATCTGAATGACCTGACTGACAACGAACAGATATATCATTGTTCATAGCATTGAAAATTTCAATGCGGAAGGAAGCGAAAAAACAAAGCTCACCATTTGTTTTTTGAACTAGGCACACAACAACGATGAGAGCAAGAAAAAACCTAAGACCATTACATTTAAAGTTGTTTGACATGTTTCACATATTAAGGATTGGAGAGGAGGGGTGATCGGAACTTCGTGTTGCATACTCTTGACTTATATAAGACAAAGAGAAGGCAATTTTATTCTTTTAGGTAAATTTTTTCAATCCATTATTAAAAAATGTTTCACTTTTTCCACCATTATGATCTAAAATTACATTATCATCTCCCTTTTTATCAGATTCTAATTCTAATAAAATTACAGAAAGTTAAGATTATTGTTAGGAGTAGGTCTCATGTAAGACCATCTTACGGATTTTAATTTCTAAGATAAAGCTTCACTCTTTCACACCTCAACCCATCAACACATGATAGGTCAAGTCAATAAGATCCGTCTTAAAAAAATAATTGTAAGACCGTCTTACATAATATTTTGCAAATTGTTAGGATACTTTCGGAAGTATTATACCATTAGGGTGGATGGAAAATATTTAATTGATTGAATACTATTTACTTGAGATGAAAATTTAAAAATCATTCTAAGATAGTTAAGGTATGTTGTTGAGAAAGTAGATATGTCTTGTATTTGTATAAGATTTAAATATATATGTATGTATATATATCTCCAAATAAGAAGAATTTCAAACATAGTTGGTAACTAATATCTTTAGAATTACCTTTGAAATAAGTATGGTAACTATATAAAGAACTTAATTTAGAAGGATATAGGCTTCGAAGATCATGGAGTCATGTAACTCTATAACAAAGAATATATTTAAAGATAAAAGAGAATGTAAATTATTTGTGAAGATCATGATGTCATGTAACTCTATAACAAAGAATGTGATTTTTTTTTTTTTTTGAGATTTCCATCCAAAAAATTTAATGGAGTGATGAACGTGAAACTACGGGTCAACTATAGTGATGAAAGTGAGAAAAAAGAAAGTAGAGTTAGCTTGATGAAAAATTTGTGAAAATAGGACGACCAAAATACGATTTAAGTCTTATTATAAATATTAAAAATGTTTTGTTTTGAATCTTAATAGAAATGACCAAAGTAAAGTGGTCAAGGCATAGGACAAAACAGTCACTCATACTTGATAGTTGATATATTTATGTATTGTCGTAGTCAATCTAAAATCTTAGTGGTCAGGCTAACAACAAACAAGTAGGCTTGTACATGACTTATAACTTATCTTATCATAAATGAAATCAAACGTTTCAAAAATAACTTATGATTAGTCATAAGACATAAGTAAGCATATTCAGATAAGTCAAATCAAATAGGTCTTATATCATCCTTAATGTCGTTGTAGATTACAATGGTATAGTGATCACAAATACAAAACTCATATGTTTTTTGAACTAGGCACATGCAACTATGCAAGATGAGAAGGAGTGTGAGAAAAATTACATCAGTGTTATCACTCATATTGTGACGACCCGACCCGGATTCGGAACGGAATCCCAACGTCACGTCGCAAGGTCAAGGCAAGAGGAGGACAAGCACTTATAAAATAATAGTGCGAGTCGGACAGTCGAGCTAACAAGCTCTAAACAAGAACAAGAATACGTACTAAAATACGTATAAGAAAATTTCGAAGATGCGACAAGGAAAGGTAGTTCGAACTATGAAGCTCGAAACCAAGGCCAAAGATACCAAGAGAGACATAAATCTCAAGAAGGAAAGAAAAAAAACTTCGCGTGCTAACATTGCGACATTTGGACAAACCATCGGCACTGGCGGCGTTGACAAGGAACCAACCTGATAAAGCATTTACCCACGGCTAAAGCATACCGGGTTAACCAACAATAATAGTAATAACTAGGATAGAGAAAAGCCCACGCGTGCAGGATACAACCAATATACGAACCAAGACTATGAGCAACGACACAACACGTCGGCCCAAAGGAGACACAACTCAAAACCCAAGCTTTCTACCCATTGATAGAAGTCTAAATAACCTTACAATACAACGAGCTCACAAGAAGATAATAATATGATATACAAGACAAGGATACTAGAAGAGATAGAAGTCTACAAGCTATAACTCGGAAACTTCGACTATTACAATCACGAACACACGAACTAAGCTCGAGCTATCGATCAAGCGTGATCAGCTACGGTCACGCTATGCGTCCTCAATCCGACTCCTGAGCTGCAACTAGAAACAAAGTACGGGATGAGTCATAATGACCCAGTACGTTACTACTAAACAATAAGACATAATTTAAATATTGCAGTAAGAGGAGATGATATCGTTATACGACGAAGACCCAATAAGTCGGGTTGTACTGAATGAAACCGGTCCTTTACCAGACTACCAAGATGAATCAGGGTGAATTCCCTGTTCACAAACAGTCAAACAAGTCAGGAAGCAAGGCACAAGAATAATCATGATGATGGATGTATATCTATTCGTAGGACATCCCAAGCCTCTCATAGAATGATTAAATAGAAGTATGCATATTTATAAATATACATATACCAAGTCCCTCATAGGATTATCAAGTGTGGTATGTAAATTCGTTTATGTACCAAGCAATTCATTCGTGGAAGTTTATCATGTACGGATAATTCAATGAACCCAAGAAGACAACCAGGGTAAATCAAGTAAGGGTATGTATATCTACATACATATACATATGCAGGTAATCAGGGGGAAATCAAGTAGGAGTATACATATCTACGAATATACGCCTCATACAATTCACAGGCCTATCACGAAAGTCAAGCGATCAAGAGCAAGTATATATATATATAAGCATTTAGTTTACATATTCAGGATAGCACTTTGTTTTCACAAATGCTAGAAGAAATCCACGTATAAGAGGATAGGATAAAATCTGGTGCCACCATGTAGCTCCTGCAAGATAAACTGTTAACGGGAACGTGCTGTCGCACGTACGAGATGGTACATCGACCCAGGATAGTATTATTCCAAGCGCCCATAATGGTTACACAAGGTACTCTTCTCCAAAGTGATCAAGATTGGAGGGGTTTGCCCGTTTCTGGTTCGGCAACTCATCACTATCACGAATCTCATGATTCGTAAGGTAATGAATTGTCAACCAGGGAAGACAAGTCAGGACAAGACAAGACAGGGCAAGACAGGCAAGGCAAGGCAAGACAAGGCAAGACAATGCAGGACAAGTCAGGACAAGACAGGACAAGACAGGCAAGGCAAGGCAAGACAATGCAGGACAAGTATGCCAGCTGGACTTATCGGGAAAACAAGTAATATTTACTTATTTAAGAAATCAAGCAAGGACGAGCACAGTAATAGCGGTCTCATTCAAGTCAGGTGGGCATGTTATTCTTTTACAGCTAGTAATTAGGCGTGAGCATGAATTAAATTAAGAATCTCGAAACTAGTATTCTAGTTAAACGGATTTCAAGCGTTGTAGGGGTTTATCGTGGAGTCGGTATTGTTAAACGACCCACTAGCATCGACTCCGTCGAGTCATTTCTATAATTCCAGTCAAATAGAGTTTGCACACTATATGTGTCCAAGACTCCTTTCTAGGTTCTTGTTCACTACAGGGGTTAAGTTCTCGTTCCATTTAGGAACCTTAGTTCAAATTTACTAAGTCAAGTAAAAAAGGGCAGAAACCTAAGTTGTTTATTGTCCAACTAAGCTTAGATCAAGTTCAAGTTCGAAATTCCATTTGTTAATAGAATTATAAATCAAATCACGTTGATACTCAATAAGATGATAATTGTAAAGGTAAGAGATACAATATGCTTAAAGATCAGGATCTCAAGTAAACATAGAGGTTCATGCATTAATCACAAACAAGCCTTATCAAGCTCCCCATAGAATCATAAGATATATATAACATTATAAAATCCTCTCGAGGTTCCCTTTAAGAATTAAAGATCAAGTATGCACTTCTGGAAGAACAGGAGACTGAAGACAACTCAAGCTTCCCACCATAGGGGTACTAAGGCATACCCGGACCATACTATCTTTACGACAACTCAAGATTCCCATCATAGAGGGTACTAAGGCATATACAGACCAAATATCCTTCCTAAGGAAGAATGGTCACGAAGCAATTCCGGATTTTCCAAGGATGTTAACAGGGTTCCCCAGTAAAGTCTCATATTACATTTCTACAAATCTTGGGACTTCATTAAAAGTCCAACTAGTATTATTGGTTCTAGTTCATCATTGAACCCATTCAAAACGTCTTTCAATCGAGTTACGCATTCTTGACTCACACGTAACCCATCCAAGAACTAGCGAAAATCTCGCACTTAACATTATTCAAGAGACTCAATTAGAGTCCTAAGCCAAGAATCAATCTTAATACCAATTTGGTATCACCCGAGCAATTCTCCAAATTTCGCAATTGAGATTCAATGCACACAAGAAGCTATAGGAACTTATCCTAAGGTTCAAGTAACAATTTTCATAATTAATTGACTCCATTTGAATCAAATTACAAGGTTCCAAATTTCTAGTTCGAGGCAAATTTTCGGGATTTACAATTTATCCGGGTTCCAATCCCAACAAAAATAAATCTTATATCATAACAATTCCCACATGCTCAATAATCCATTTGGTTTCAAACCCTTAACAAAATCTATTGATACCCATTCAAAACATATCATTTTGACATGTAATATAACAATAAATCACAAGGAACAAGTCTCCAACGATCTATCATCAAGATGTTTGTAGAGAGAGAAGCTAGGGCTCAAGTAACGTACCTCAATCGGGCCACAAACTTCTAGGATGTGGAAGACAAACCGAGGGGAAAGACTCTACTCGGCGAGGGCTTCGCGATGGCGGTCACGGCTCGATCATCCGATGGCCGGAACTCCGGGAATCGACGAATCTCCCATTGAAGCTCCTCTCCCTCTCTCTCTAAAACTCACGGTTTGTGAAGAAAATGAGGGAGGAAGAGGATGAATTGGGGTTATAAAGGGTGAGGGATTACCATGCTACCCTTCCAAGCTGTGGACAAGGCAAAGGGGAGGGGTTAAAATAGGGGTAGAATAGGTATTTCACACCAAAATCAAAAGCAGGGAAAAGAAATCCCGTAGCAAATCTGGAAGTGAGGCGGGCGCCTCACTCCCCTCCATGCGGCCGCCTCAGCTCTGCTCTGCACAAGGTTGTTCTCAGTAATTGAGGCGGGCGCCTCACTCCATCCCATGCGGCCGCCTCGGCTCCTGAACCTCCAAAACTTGGTCTAAACTTGATCTAAATGATCCCAAACTTATGGGCAACCATCCTAAGGTCTAACCCAACTCAAAACAAGTCTAAAACACACCGAACAACTCCGAAACAACTCGAGCGAAGCAGGAAGGGGTGCAACAACGTGCAACCGGGACGACGAACGAACTCGAAATCAAACGAGCAATGAAAGGAGACTTTTAAGGCAAGTCTAAGGGCTAATGAAGAAGCTTAAATACTTCTAGGAAGTTGATAACAACTAGGGAAATAAGAATCCCAAAGGAGAGCGATTGCGACTCGATTCCCGAATACGCGATAGAGACGAGCTATCTCCAAAACTTCCAAATCATCGATAGACTTAAGGAACACCTCCAACTTGAAGTCTAGCACATCTAAACATGTTAACAAACCATCTTAAAGAGGTCTAGGACCCAAACCGAGGTCACGAACACAAAACGCGGAAGTAAACCCTCAATCGCGTCGCATTCGTATCGAGTCGCCGACGACTTGTGACTTTAACTAGTTAAGGTCTATGGAACATATGGAACTAATATATTGGCTCCTATACAGTCTCCCTGTATTAATCAAGGTTCTTACCTCAAGTCGAGTAAGCGAGGTTACGGTTGAACGACACGCAAGCAGTAAGGTCAATTACGACGGTTCGTTCTGGTCTTACATCCTCACCTCCTTAAAAGAATTAGATCCCACGAATTCACAATCCTACGACCACCTTAGTGTGCCTCAAGACACGGGGGAAAGAAATACTGAAATATTCTCCCCAATCAATTCCAAAGTCGAGTCATCTTGACTCTTGGCGGGGTTCAAGAACATTATCAAGGCTTACAAAGTTCCAGCAAACGTAGACATTGAGGTGAAAATTCCTCTTTATCATCTAATCAAGTAATTCTTAAGCAGGTGCAATAGTTGCGCCGAATTAACAAACATCCCAATAAAGAGTTTTCCGGGCTAATTAAATTATTCCGGTCACGACACGAATCTCTAGGGTCTAACGCCCTTACACTAAAATCAAGTAGAACGGTAACTCATTGATCAAGGCTCAAGTTCTTTTCATTCATGGCATGATTTCAATATACATGTTGCACATATTTGCACAAGCAAAACAAGATACCATTTTCAATTTATTCCATTTGGTAACGGGTTCGGTCAATTCCTATATCATATAATACCGTTCTAGTTCTCCGACGAAGACCTCTTGATAATCAAGTCAGGGGCCCTCTGAAGTGACTTCAAAAGCTTTCGTCGTTTAGGATGCGAGGGGGTTGCAAATCACATCATAGCATCCTTCATCAAGGTCTCATGCACATATAATATAATCACATACATGCATGGCAATCAATATCATGTACATAGCATATTAATCTATTATGCAGGTATACTAAGTATGGAATATTCATACACTTAACAATCTATTTACGATAGATAAAACATGTTACACCACGTTAATACTCTCATTAACGTATTAGACTTAGCAACAAGTAGACACAATAACTATGCATCCCTAGGTAGCAATTGGTTACTAACTAGAAGACTTCAACCACTATGGGTCAAGCAGTGTACTGGTTGACAACCAATTCAATTAGAAATCGCGGGGTCCTGCCGGTTACTCACCAAGTCTCATTAGGGAGTCAGGATAATATTCCCTCTATCGGAGTAGTCCTCTCTATACCAGGAAAGTAGTCATCAGGAAAGAATATTAAATTCTGCCATACTAAACAATGCAGGAACTCGTGGTCAGGTACCGTCATATCTATATATTCTTATATGGCGATTTGGGACACAACACGCATTACGGGAGGCTTGTTCACTTCGCTCATGAAACGTATAACAACGGTCAAAGGTATTAGGAACTGCGGTGATCACTCTTGGAATCGACAACTTGAGTTTATCGGATAACCCATACGGACAAGAAATGATAATTCTACAAGGTAACATCATACTCGTGGTATGACTGCAATTTAAAGGCAATACAGGAAAAAATATGATGCTCTTAAACACAAACTTGCATTTACGGCAATCTAGACCAACAGAACTTAGTAATCCAAGTCCTATATCTGTACAAGGGAACATGCCGATAAGGCACAAATCAGAACGCTCATCGGAAAATACTCGACGACACACCAAACCCAATCTAGGCCATGGATCCTATCCTGGCTTATAGCTAACAAAAGCTCTGATACCAAGCGTGGCGACGGCCGGCGCCGGTTAGGAGCGGAATCCCAACGTCGCATGTCGCAGGATCAAGGCAAGAGGAGGACAAGCACTTATAAAATAATAGTGCGAGTCGGACGGTCGAGCTAACAAGCTCTAAACAAGAACAGAATACGAGGCCGTGCTAAAATACGTACAAAATAAGAAAATTTCGAAGATGATATGGAGCGACAAGGAAAGGTAGTTCGAACTATGAAGCTCGAAACCAAGGCCAAAGATACCAAGAGAGACATAAATCTCAAGAAGGAAAGAAAAAGCTTCGCGTGCCGCATGAACATTGCGGACATTGGACAAACCATCGGCACTCGGTGGCGTTTGACGACAGGAACCAACGATAAAGCATTTACCCACGGCTAAAGCATACCGGGGTTAACCAACAATAATAGTAATAACTAGGATAGAGAAAAGCCCGAAGCTCTGCGTGCAGGGATACAACCAATATACTGAACCAAGACTATGAACAACAACGACACAACACGTCGGCCCCGAGGAGACCATGACTCAAAACCAAGCGGATTTCTACCCATTGTAAAGTCTAAATAACCTTACAATACAACGAGCTCACAAGAAGATAATAATATGATATACAAGACAAGGATACTAGAAGAGATAGAAGTCTACAAGCTATAACTCGGAAACTTGACGATTACAATCACGAACACACGAACTAAGCTCGAGCTGTCGATCAGCGTGATGCGCTTCGGTCACGTACTATGCGTCCTCGATCGACTCTGAGCTGCAACTAGAAACAAAGTGCGGGATGAGTCATAATGACCCGATGCGTTACTACTAAACAATAAGACATAATTTAAATATTGCGGTAAGAGGAGATGATATCGTTACGGCGAAGACCCGATAAGTCGGGTTGTCTTGAATGAAACCGGTCCTTTACGGACTACCAAGATGAATCGAGGGTGAATTCCTGAATTTACAAGCTTGATCAAACAGTCGGGAAGCAAGGCACAAGAATAATCATGATTATGGATGTATATCTATTCATAGGACATCCCAAGCCTCTCATAAAATAATTAAATAGAAGTATGCATATTTATAAATATACATATACCAAGTACCTCATAGGTTTATCAAGTGTGGTATGTAAATTCATTTATGCACCAAACAACTCATTCATGGGAGTTTATCATGGGATATGCATATCTACCATTATGTACATATGCATGCAATCGGGAGAGAAATCAAGTAGAGAGTATGTATGTCTACGTATATACGTATCATACAATTCGCGGGCCTATTACGAAAGTCAAGCGATCAAGAGCAGTATATATATAAACATTTAGTTTACATATTCGGGATAGCACTTGGTTTTCACAAATGCTAGAAGAAATCCACATATAAGGGAATAGGATATAATCGGTACCGCCATGTAGCTCCTGAAGATAAGCGTGCCAGGAAATCTTTGTTGCATAATGCGAGATACATCGACCGAGGATAGTATTATTCAAGCGCCATGTAATGGTTACACTGGTACTCTTCTCCAAAGTGATCAAGAATGGAGGGTTTGCCCGTTTAAGTTGACAACTCATCACTATCACGAATCTCATGATTCGTAACGGTAATGAATTGTCAACCAGGGAAGACAAGACAGGACAGGTATGCCAGGCGAGACAAGCAGACAAGACAGGCAAGACAAGCAAGACAGGCAAGACAAGACAGGCAAGAGGCAGGGCAAGGCAAGACGGGACAAGTATGCCATTTGGACTTATCGGGGAAAACAAGTAATATTTACTTATTTAAGAAATCAAGCAGGGCGAGCACGGTAATAGCGGTCTCATTCAAGTCGGTGGGCATGTTATTCTTTTTGACTAGTAATTAGGCGTGAGCATGAATTAAATTAAGAATCTCGAAACTAGTATTCTAGTTAAGCAGTTTCAAGCGTTGTAGGGGTTTATCGTGGAGTCGGTATTGTTAAGCGACCCCTAGCATCGACTTCAGTCGAGTCATTTCTATAATTCAGTCAAATAGAGTTTGCACACTATATGTGTCCAAGACTCCTTTCTAGGTTCTTGTTCACGGGGTTAAGTTCTCGTTCCATTTAGGAACCTTAGTTCAAATTTACTAAGTCAAGTAAAGGCGAAACCTAAGTTGTTTATTGTCAACCAAGCTTAGTTCAATTTCAATTTGTAATTCCATTTGTTAATAGAATTATAAATCAAATTACATTGATACTCAATAAGAGGATAATTGTAAAGGTAAAGAGATACAATATGCTTAAGATCATGATCTCAAAAGTAAACATAGAGGTTCATGCATTAATCCAAACAAGCCTTATCAAGCTGGAGTTCCATAGAATCATAAGATATATATAACATTATAAAATCCTCTCAAGGTTCCCTTTAAAATTAAAGATCAAGTATGCATACGGAAGGCTTGAGGCGAAGACAACTCCAAGCTTCCCACCATGAGGGGTACTAAGGCATACCGGACCATACGGTCATCTTTCCGACAACTCAAGATTCCCATCATAGAGAGGGTACTAAGGCATATCGGACAAATATCCTTCCCTAAGGAAGAATAGTCGCAGTTGATTAGGATTTTCAAAGGATGTTATGGGGTTCCCAGTAAAGTCTCATATTACATTTCTACAAATCTTGGACTTCATTAAAAAGTCAAACTAGTATTATTGGTTCTAGTTCATCATTGAACCCATTCAAAAGCGTCTTTCAATGTCGATTCACGCATTCTTGACTCACCGTAACCCATCCAAGAACTAGCGAAAATCTACTTAACATTATTCAGAGACTCAATTAGGAGTCCTAAGCCAAGAATCAATCTTAATACCAATTTGGTATCACCCAGAAACAATTCTCCAAATTTCATAATTGAGATTCAATGCACACAAGAAGCTATAGAACTTATCTAAGGTTCAGTAACAATTTTCATAATTAATTGACTCCATTTGAATCAAATTACAAGGTTCCAAATTTCTAGTTCGAGAGCAAATTTTGAGGATTTACAGATTTATCAGGGTTCCAATCCCAACAAAATAAATCTTATATCATAACAATTCCCACATGCTCAATAATCCATTTGGTTTCAAACCCTTAACAAAATCTATTGATACCCATTCAAAACATATCATTTTGACATGTAATATAACAATAAATCACAAGGAACAAGTCTCCAACGATCTATCATCAAGATGTTTGTAGAGAGAGAAACTAGGGCTCAAGTAACGTACCTCAATCGGACACAAAACTTCTAGGATGTGGAAGACAAGCAGGGGAAGACTCACTCGGCGAGGGCTTCGCGATGGCGGTCAGGCTCGATCATCAGGTAAGTAGGAACTCAGGAATCGGCAGAATCTCCCATTGGCTCCTTCTCCTCTCTCTCTAAAACTCACGGTTTGTGAAGAAAATGAGGAGGAAGAGGATGAATTGGGGTTATAAAGGGTGAGGATTGCCATGCTGCCCTTCAAGGCTGTGGACAAGGCAAGGGAGGGGTTAAAATAGGGGTAGAATAGGTATTTCACACAAAAAATCAAAAG
>CM028380.1:138388795-138441433 GCA_013146195.2 Codonopsis lanceolata
CATTAACCCCGGCTAATTAAATTATTCCTGGCCACGACACGAATCTCTAGGGTCTAACCCTTACACTAAAATCAAGTAGAACGGTAACTCATTGATCAAGGCTCAAGTTCTTTTTCATTCATGGCATGATTTCAATATACATGTTGCACATATTTGCACAAGCAAAACAAGATACCATTTTCAATTTATTCCATTTGGTAACGGTTCGGGTCAATTCCTATATCATATAATACCGTTCTAGTTCTCCGACGAAGACCTCTTGATAATCAAGTCAGGGGCCCTCTGAAGTGACTTCAAAAGCTTTCGTCGTTTAGGATGCGAGGGGGTTGCAAATCACATCATAGCATCCTTCATCAAGGTCTCCTCATGCACATATAATATAATCACATACATGCATGGCAATCAATATCATGTACATAGCATATTAATCTATTATGCAGGTATACTAAGTATGGAATATTCATACACTTAACAATCTATTTACGATAGATAAAACATGTTACACCACGTTAATACTCTCATTAACGTATTAGACTTAGCAACAAGTAGACACAATAACTATGCATCCCTAGGTAGCAATTGGTTACTAACTAGAAGACTTCAACCACTATGGGTCAAGCAAAGTGTACTGGTTGACAACCAATTCAATTAGAAATCGCGGGTCCCGCCGGTTACTCACCAAGTCTCATTAGGAGTCGATAATATTCCCTCTATCGGAGTAGTCCTCTCTATACCAGGAAAGTAGTCATCAGGAAAGAATATTAAATTCTGCCATACTAAACAATGCAGGAACTCGTGGTCAGGTACCGTCATATCTATATATTCTTATATGGCGATTTGGGACACAACACGCATTACGGGAGGCTTGTTCACTTCGCTCATGAAACGTATAACAACGGTCAAAGGTATTAGGAACTGCGGTGATCACTCTTGGAATCGACAACTTGAGTTTATCGGATAACCCATACGGACAAGAAATGATAATTCTACAAGGTAACATCATACTCGTGGTATGACTGCAATTTAAAGGCAATACAGGAAAAATATGATGCTCTTAAACACAAACTTGCATTTACGGCAATCTAGACCAACAGAACTTAGTAATCCAAGTCCTATATCTGTACAAGGGAACATGCCGATAAGGCACAAATCAGAACGCTCATCGGAAAATACTCGACGACACACCAAACCCAATCTAGGCCATGGATCCTATCCTGGCTTATAGCTAACAAAAGCTCTGATACCAACTGTGACGACCCGATTCCTAACGAATCCCAACGCCGCATCGCTAGACAAGGCACGAAGAGGACAAGCACTTATAAAAATAATAGTGCGAAGTGAGCTAACAAGCTCGACTCAAGAACAGGAAGCCGTACTAAAATACGGGTTTACAAAATTCAGTATGCGGAAATGATATGGAACAGGAATCCCGAGCTATGAAGCTCGAAACCAAGGCCAAAGATACCAAGAGAGACATAAATTTCACGAAGGAAAGAAAAAGAAACTCGCGTGCCGCAACATTGCAGACGCTGGACAAACCATCGGCACTCCAGGCCGGCGTTTCAAAGAAGGGACCAACCTGATAAAACACTTACCCACGGCTAAGGCATACCGGGGTTAACCAACAATAATAACAACTAGGATAGAGAAAAGCCCAAGGCTACTGCGTGCCTGGGATACAACAGAATATAAACACCAAGGCTATGAGCAACGACACAACATGTCGGCCCAAAGGAGAACCAAAACAAAACCCGATATTCTACCCGACTGTAAAGTCTAAATAACCTTACAATACAACGAACTCACAAGAATATAATATTATGAAATACAAGTCAAGGATGCTAGAAGAGATGGAAATCCACAAGCTATTACTCGGAAACTTCGACTATTACAATCACGAACACACGAACTAAGCTCGAGCTATCGATCAACTGTGGTCTGCTACGGTCACGAAACATGCGTCCTCAATACGACTCCTGAGCTGCAACTAGAAACAAAGTACGGGGTGAGTCATAATGACCCAGTACGCTACTACTAAACAATAAGACATAAATTGAATATTGCCGTAAAAGGAATTGATATCGTTCTACGACGAAGACCCATTAAGTCGGGTTGTACTGAATGAAAACCGGTCCTTTACCAGACTACCAAGATGAATCAGGGTGAATTCCCTGTTCACAAACAGTCAAACAGGTCAGGAAGCAAGGCACAAGAATAATCATGATTATGGATGTATATCTATTCATAGGACATCCCAAGCCTCTCATAAAATAATTAAATAGAAGTATGCATATTTATAAATATACATATACCAAGTACCTCATAGGTTTATCAAGTGTGGTATGTAAATTCATTTATGCACCAAACAACTCATTCATGGGAGTTTATCATGTAAGGATATGCATATCTACCATTATGTACATATGCATGCAATCAGGAGGAAATCAAGTAGAAGTATGTATGTCTACGTATATACGTATCATACAATTCACAGGCCTATTACGAAAGTCAAGCGATCAAGAGCGAGTATATATATAAGCATTTAGTTTACATATTCGGATAGCACTTGGTTTTCACAAATGCTAGAAGAAATCCACATATAAGGGAATAGGATATAACTGGTACCGCCATGTAGCTCCCCGCAAGATAAATCAACAGAACATGCCGTTGCATGTGCGAGATGGTACATCGACCAGATAGTATTATTCCAAGCGCCCATAATGGTTACACAAGGTACTCTTCTCCAAAGTGATCAAGAATGGAGGGGTTTGCCCGTTTCTGGTTCGGCAACTCATCACTATCACGAATCTCATGATTCGTAACGGTAATGAATTGTCAACCAGGGAAGACAAGACAGATGTATGCCAAAGTAGACAAGCGACAAGACAGCAAGACAAGCAAGACAGTAAGACAAGACAGTAAGACAAGACAGTAAGGCAAGACAGTAAGACAAGGCAGACAAGTCAGACAAGACAGACAAGACAGTAAGACAATACAAGACAGCAAGAAGACAAGGCAAGACAATGCAGACACGTATGTCACTGGACTTATCGGGAAAACAAGTAATATTTACTTATTTAAGAAATCAAGCAAGGACGAGCTCAAGAATAGCGGTCTCATTCAAGTCGTGGGCATGTTATTCTTTACGCCTAGTAATTAGGCGTGTGCATGAATTCAATTAAGAATCTCGAAACTAGTATTCTAGTTAAACGGATTTCAAGCGTTGTAGGGGTTTATCGTGGAGTCGGTATTGTTAAATGACTCACTAGCATTTAATTCGCCGAGTCATTTCTATAATTCCACCAAATAGAGTTTGAACACTATATGTATTCCAAGACTCCTTTCTAGGTTCTTGTTTAAGGCATGGTTAAGTTCTCGCTCCTTTTGGAACCTTAGTTCAATTTTACTAAGTCAGGTATAAAAGTCGGAAACCTAAGTTGATTATTGTTCAACTAAGCTTAGATCAATTTTCAAGTTGCAATTCCATTTGTTAATAGAATTATAATTCAAATCACGTTGATACTCAATAAGATGATAATTATAAAGATAAGAGATACAATATGCTTAAAGATCATGCTCTCAAGTAACATAGGGGTTCATGCATTAATCACAAACAAACCTTATCAAGCTCATTTCCATAGAATCATAAGATGGATAATATTATAGATCCTCTCGAGGTTTCCAAGAAACTAGAGATCAAGCATGCACATTTGAAGGGCAGAAGACTTAAGACAACCCAAGATTCATCAATTAATTATGTGATGGTACTTCATAAGTCCATCACCACGCACATGACTTGGATGACCATTCGGTCAGCTAATGACAACTTTAGATTCCCATCGTAGAGGGTACTAGGGTATACACGATTCAAACATCCTTCCCAAGGGAGAATTGTCACGAAACAGTTCCGGATTTTCCAAGGATGTTAACAAGGTTTCTAAGTAGAGTCACATAGTACATTCCTACGCCTCTTGGGACCTCATTAAAAGTCCACTAGTATTATTGGTTCTAGTTCATAATTGAACCCATTCAAACCGTCTGTCGTTCGAGTTACGCATTCTCGACTCACACATAAACCATCCAAGAAATAGCGATAATCTCGCACTTAACCTCATTCAAGAGACTCAATTAGAGTCCTAAGCCAAAATCAATCTTATTACCAATTCGGTCTCACCCGGGCGATTCTCAAAGTTTCGCAATTGAGATTCAATGAACACAAGAAGATATAGGATTTTATCCTAAGGTTCGAATAACAATTTTATAAATAAATTGACTTCATTTGGGTCTATCTACCAAGTTCCAAATTTCTATTCCAAGGTATAATTTCGGTATTCACAATGTATCCGGGTTTCTAACCCAACAACAACCAATCTTAATTCATAAGAATTCCAAAATACACAATAACCCCATTTGGTTTCAACCCTAACCAAAATCTATCGATATTCATGGAAACATATCATTTTGACATGTATAACAACAATAAATCACAAGGAACAAGATTCTATTAATCTATCATCAAGATACTTGTAGAGAGAGAAACTAGGGCTTAAGCAACGTACCTCAATCGGGCCACAAACTTCTAGGATGTGGAAAACAAACCGAGGGGAAAGACTCTACTCGGCGAGGGCTTCGCGATGGCGGTCACGGCCGACAATCCGATGGCCTAACTCCTGAATCGGCAATTCTTCCATGGGAGCTCCTTCTCCCCTTCTCTCTCTAAACTCACGATTGAAGAAGAAAATGAGGGAGGAGGAGGAGGAAATTAGATTATAAAGGGTTAGGAAAGACGATTCTACCCTTCCAGGTTGTGGACAAGGCAAAGGGGAGGGTTTATGATGGGGGTAGTATAGACTTTTCACGCCAAAAATCAAAACAGGGAAAGAAATCCCAGAAGCTTCGCAGTGAGGCGGGCGCCTCACCATGCTCCATGCGGCCGCCTCCTTCCCCGCACAAGGTTGCTCTCGATCCGAGGCGGCGCCTCACTCCATCCCATGCCGCCTCGGCCTCCCGAACCCCAAAAACTTGGTCTAAACTTGATCTAAATGATCCCAAACTTATGGGCAACCATCCTAAGGTCTAACCCAACTCAAAACAAGTCTAAAACACACCCGAACAACTCCCGAAACAACTCGGAGCGAAACCGGGAAGGGGTGCAATAACGTGCAACGCAACCGACGACGAACGAACTCGAAATCAAACGAGCAATGAAAGGAGACTTTTAAGGCAAGTCTAAGGGCTAATGAAGAAGCTTATATACTTCTAGGAAGTTGAATAACAACTTAGGGAAATAAGAATCCCAAAGGAGAGGCGATTACGCGACTCGATTCCCGAATTACGCGATAGAGACGAACGCTATCTCCAAAACTTCCAAATCTTCGATAGACTTAAGGAACACCTCCAATTTGAAGTCTAACACATCTAAACATGTTAACAAACCATCTTAAAGAGGTCTAGGACCCAAACCGAGGTCACGAACCCAAAACGGAAGTAACCCCTCAATCGCGTCGCATTCCGACTATCGTCGAGTCGCGACGTGTGACTTTAACTAGTTAAGGTCTATGGAACATATGGAACTAATATATTGGCTCCTATACAGTCTCCCTGTATTAATCAAGGTTCTTACCTCAAGTCGAGTAAGCGAGGTTACGGTTGAACGACACGCAAAGCAGTAAGGTCAATTACACGAAGGTTCGGGGTCTTACATGGTCAAACAATTCAAATGGAGAGAGCATGAAGGCTTGGCTCTACAAATTCAAATTTTAATACGTCTACAATTCAATTAGAATGTGTCGTCTACAAATTCAAATTTTACTCATATATTGTTTCTCATCACAGTCAGAGGCTGATGAGCTTGGCCGGAGATAGAGAAGCTATAGATCTGGAGTGATGGAGAGAGACACTCGCTCAGATCTGGAACAGAGCAAACGCCGTAAAGGGAAAGAATGGCCGAAAGTCGACGAAAGAGGTGAACTTGGTTGGAAGGACGAGCGGCGGCACTAGCAGGTTCTTTGGTCGAAGATGGGGTGAGCGAGACCGGAGAATGAGAGATAGGCGGCCATGGTTGGAAATGGAGTGTTGGGAGAGAGAGAGAGATAATAGATTGATATGGGTTTTGGAATTACCATAGATCTGGAGTGATGAGCTTGGCCGGAGACAGAGAAGCTATAGATCTGGAGTGATGGAGAGAGGGACTCGCTCAAATATGGAACAGAGCGAACGCCGTAAAGGGAAAGAATGGCCGGAAGTCGACGGAAGAGGTGGATGTAAGGGTGAAATAGGCAAGGCCTATTTTATCTTGTTTTCACCTTTCTTGGTCATAGTAGGTTTTTTATTTAGTTAATGATAATTTAGGAATTAGAATTTTGTGTTAGATTTAGTGTAGTTTATTTTTGGTAGCAAAATCTTTCTAGAGATTTCAGCTATATAATTTTGGTAACTAAATCTTGGCAAGTATCTTAGTTATTCCAAGAATCTTGATTTTGATCATATTTGGTAAGATAATCTTGCAAGATTGGAAAGGTGTTGATTTTACCTTTGAATAGCTAATCCCTTTCCTTGTAGAATTGTGTCTCTTTGCCGTGTGTTTGTAAGGGTTGCTGTATATATTGTGATGGCTGGAATTCGAGCAGATGGTAGAGCTTGAGAGAGAATAACAAAAGGCATAAGCTGAGAGCAATATATTAGAAGTTCAGAAGCAGTCTTCTTCTTCCAGTCGAACAGCAGTAGATTATAGTTTCTGATGTTACAACATCGGCAGCTACATTGAATTCTGAAAAATTGGTTTTTGTGCTTCCTGTTTTATGTTTAAGGAAGTTGAATCTGTTTTCTTCCCACGTTTGGTTTAGTTGTTTATGTGGGATTTTTTGTTCTCCAAGAAACTTTATCTTGTGAGAACTTTTGCTAGTGATTTCACTAAGTTTATCATTGTAAAACATTATTATTTTTGGTGAAATTTGTGTGACCTTGAGGCTTGGTCTACAAGTATTAAACTTGTAGATTGTTTTTGGTTAAAACCTGTTTACAAACCTTTTGTTTGAAGCTGTGTTTTTAAACAATCTTCCGCTGCTATTGTTTTTCCATTATTTACTGTCTCATTGTGTTTGTCATTGTTGCTACAATCACAGCAACATTGGTAATCACATTGACATCTATTGAGAATCCGTGCATTCACGCTCTTTCAATTGGTATCAGAGCCTTCTCTTGATATCACTAAGAGTCGATTCTGGTTAAAGTCGTGATGGATTCTCAGTATGAGAACGTGGTTCGCCCTCCTACTCTTACAAATGCTAATTACTCTATTTTGAAAGTCAAGATGTGCATCTTCATCAAATCCATTGATGAGATAGCGTGGCTTGCTGTATTAAATGGTTGAAGTCCTCCCAAAACTACAGATTCGGATGGTGATGTCAAGGTCACCAAAGAATCTGAGTGGACCAATGATGATAGGAATACTGCTTCCTTTAACTCAAAAGCCTTGTCTGCTATTTATAAAGCCTTAGATGCTAATACTTTTAGGGTGATAGCAAATTATGAATCTGCTAAAGATATGTGGGAGGCCCTTCAGACCTTATGTGAAGGACCTGCCAGTGTTCGTGCTTCTAAGTTAAGAATGCTCACCACTCAATTTGAAAACACTAGGATGCATGAGTCTGAGGATATTATGACATATTATGGTAGACTTCTTGATTTATCCAATTCTGCACTTACTTTAGGAGATCCTATTACTAATGAGCGTCTTGTAAGCAAGATGATGAGAACTTTTCCTGAAAGGTTCAATGTCAAGATATGTGCAATTGAAGAAGCACATGATATTGACAAGATGAGTTTTGAAAGACTGGCTGGAATTCTTCAAAACATTGAACTGAACCTAAACGATCAAATAAAACAAAAAGGCAAAGGAGATTCATCATCTTCTACACCCATTGTGAAAAACATTGCTATGCCTGCTCCTATTGATCTCTCATGTGATTTGCTTGAAATTCAAAAGGATATTGATGAGTCTGATTTTGGAGAAGAATCTATTGCTCTATTGACTACTAAATTCAAAAAAAAAATTAAAAATAAGAGTCAAAATAGAACTCCATCATCAAGCTAGAAAAACAATTTCAAACCTGATTCTGGAAAATTTGTTCCCAAAGAAAATTCTTTCCAAACTCCTGAAAAACCCTTCACAAACCCCTTTGCATCAAAATCATTCTACAATGGTAAGAACATTGATTCTATTCAATGTAGAGAATATCAAGGTTTTGGTCACTATGCTAACCAATGTGCTAACACGTTAAGAAAAAAGGGGTTGAATTTTTCAGCAACCTTGAGTGATAGTGATGGAGAAGATCCAGGTGATCTTATCACTCTTAATGCTGTTTATGACTCTGAATCTGAAAGTGCAGATTTTTCAGCCAATGTGACAACCAATGCAGCTACATCCGGAGTCACATTGGCAGATACAGTGAGCAGAAACAGGGACGAATTCTTCTGCCTTAACTCCACAATTCCAGAAGATGGTGGAGACAAAGAGTTAGACTGGCTGGAAAGGTACAGGGAGATGTACAAGGATTGGGAAAAAAGAGCTCACCAAGTTACACTACTTGGTAAGGCAAACGAGCTGTTAAAAAAGGCAAATGAGGATCAAAAAGCTGCATAGTAAGGCTGGAAAGTTTGCTAAGCAGAAAGGATGTTGAGATTGAACAGTTGAAGGAGCAGCTTGCTCAAGCAAAAGAAACCATTACCAAATGGAATTCAAGCAAACAAAAAGTGGATGAAATGTTGAATTCAGGCAGCACATCCAGGTCAGGTATTGGTTTTGTTCCTAAGGTATTTGTGAGAGAAGGAGAAGGAACGTCTGGAACTAAACAGACTGATGAAAGTTTTCA
Organism: Codonopsis lanceolata; assembly: GCA_013146195.2. NCBI lineage: Eukaryota > Viridiplantae > Streptophyta > Magnoliopsida > Asterales > Campanulaceae > Codonopsis > Codonopsis lanceolata. The sequence continues at coordinate 138,397,669 of CM028380.1, forward strand.
TGAAACTGATTCCTTCGAAAAGCCGAGAATAAGAAAGAAAAATTTTGTTTGTCACTTTTGTCATAAGCCTGGTCACATACAACCTTTTTGTTTTCTGAAAAAGGCTATGTATGAGGACAAAATAAGACAAGCCTTTTCTGAAAAAATTCAGATGCAGAATCGTATGAAGCAGCCAATGCTTCAGCCAATGCAGCAACATTGGCAGTCACATTGGAAGTCTCATCCGAAGGCACATTAGAAAAAAAAAATTCAAAATGACCAACCCAAAACTGTTAAACAAATGTGGGTTCCCAAAACTTGTGATGATAAGTGTAAAGCCAAATATTGTAAGCCGTTTGATATATGTCCTGGTGCTACAATGTTACATGATGAAGTGTGCAATGTTACTTTCACTTCATTAAAATCTCATATTGCTGGATCACTACAAGAAAACAGGGCAACTGAAACGGAAATTTGCAACCGAATTGAAATCAGTTTCAATATAAAAAGTACTCAAGAGAAATTGACTTACACAATTAATTTTGCAACTCATATTGCAATGGAAAACTATTTTGTTGTATCATGTTTCGGGGGAAAAGTTGGAGGGAAGAATGCCGCCTAATTTTGCAATGGTTTTTGAAACAGATGAACTGCATTTCAATTTTCGCTTCAATTGCGCTTGTATTTTGCAACCGAATTGCAATCGCTTCAATATAAAAAGTACTCAAGGGAAATTGACGTGCACAATTAATTTTGCAACTCATATTGCAATGGAAAACTATTTTGTTGCATCATGTTTCGGGGGAAAAGTTGGAGGGAAGAATGCCGCCTAATTTTGCAATGGTTTTTGAAACAGATGAACTTCTGTTTCAATTTTTAGTTTCAATTTTAGTTGTATTTTGCAACCGAATTGAAATCAGTTTCAATATAAAAAGTACTCAAGGGAAATTGACGTGCACAATTAATTTTGCAACTCATATTGCAATGGAAAACTATTTTGTTGCATCATGTTTCGGGGGAAAAGTTGGAGGGAAGAATGCCGCCTAATTTTGCAATGGTTTTTGAAACAGATGAACTTCTGTTTCAATTTTCAGTTTCAATTTCAGTTGTATTTTGCAACCGAATTGAAATCAGTTTCAATATAAAAAGTACTCAAGGAAAATTGACGTGCACAATTAATTTTGCAACTCATATTGCAATGGAAAACTATTTTGTTGCATCATGTTTTAGGGGAAAAGTTGGAGGGAAGAATGCCGCCTAATTTTGCAAGGGTTTTTGAAACAGATGAACTTCTGTTTAAATTTTCAGTTTCAATTTTAGTTGTATTTTGCAACCGAATTGAAATCAGTTTCAATATAAAAAGTACTCAAGGGAAATTGACGTGCACAATTAATTTTGCAACTCATATTGCAATGGAAAACTATTTTGTTGCATCATGTTTCGGGGGAAAAGTTGGAGGGAAGAATGCCATCTAATTTTGCAATGGTTTTTGAAACAGATGAACTTCTGTTTCAATTTCAGTTGTATTTATTAATATAAGATTTTTATATGGCAAATTTCAAGTGGGTACAATTATAAAAACATGTTTTCATCTAGGACCATCAATTTTTTGGACATTTCATGTAACTACAAATTGGTTGCCAAATGACAAAAATGTCATTAATGAAGATACATGATGCCAAGCATCAGAAGATACATGATTTCAGTTGACATTCCTCGTTCTCTTCCTCGGGCACACAAATCACAAATCGAAGCTCACACAATCAAAGAACAACCAAAAAAAGAACTTGAGGTGGGAAGAGTCAGCCGATTACAAGGATTAACTCACCCAAGTCCTTTATTTGGGCAAAAAGTGGAATCAGTTGTAAAACCTTTATAATCCATAGTTTGTAGTCTCGTGTAGTGATGAACATCTCTGAGGTTACTTGATTCAAATATCAAAATGTGACATTTTGATCAACTTGATGTCAGGCATCGGAAATCAATCTGATGCCAAAAATCAACCTGATGTCAGGCATCAGAAATCAACTTGATGCCAGGCATCAGAAATGCTGATGCCAGGCATCAGAAATGCTGATACCAAAAATCAACCTGATGCCAAAAAACAACCTGATGCCAGGCATCAGAAATGCTGATGCCAAAAAACCAACCTGATGCCGGTTTCCTTATCCTTCAAATCTCAAACTGCTTACAATTTCTCCGCTTTGAAGAGCTGCACGTCCAAGGCAACGAGTGAAAACGAGGTCGAGGCAACGACATCGACAGAATTGTTAGAGAGTGATGAGTTGATTAACATAGTTTCGGCCGCGAAAGATGCTGATGAAGCCTTGGAAGTGATCGTCGAAATGGCTGAGAGAGGTGGCGGTGTTGTGAGTACTTCTGATTGTTGCTTGATTATGTCGGTGGCGCTTGACCGGAACAATGCTGTTACTTCACCAACTCTTCCCGCTTAGGACCTTGGGAAAGACGGTGAGAGATAGAGATCTATAAAACCACGTTGGGGGATGAGCTTTGATGTTAAGAAAAGTTAAAATGGAGCCCAAAACAAAACCATGGTCTGCACTCTTCATTATTAAAATATTAAAACAGTACATGACAATGACAAGACACTTGAAAAGTAAGGAAAAGTTTGGGATTGACAATGCTGAGTTGGCCTTGTCTGTTTTATCCGCCATGCGTTCCAGCTTCAATACTGGTATGTAGTTGTAGTTTTGTGTGCTTCGTATCGGTTAGAGTGTTACTTTCTAAAGTTCAATCACTGGAATTCGACACTAAAACGAGGTCCACTGAATTGAATGAAAGAAGACGAGGACGATCGTACACAAAGGGGTAGACAAGTACTTTTGCCCAAAAATTGTACCTAAAAGAAATGTGCAAAAAATAGGTGGATTCATTTAAAAACATGTTTTTAAAAATGTACCGGCTTGTAATTTTTTCATTTTTATATTTAGAACTTAAAAAAATTGGGATTATGTTTTTGGCAAAAAGTTTGGAGGGAAGAAACCCGTCTAATTTTGCAAGGGATTTTAAAACAGATAAATTTTCGTTTCAAATTCTCCCTTCAATTTCAGTTGCAATTAATCATAATTAATTTTTATTTTATTAAATTGTAAAAATAAGTCCAAACCTATTTATAGTCGACCTAATTAATAACCTAAACCGTTTTGCCACTTCTCTTCTCTTCTCGCTCTCTCTCCAGTCCACTGCGTCTTCTCTCGGCTGCTCTCCACTTCTGCCTCTACTTCAGGCGAAATTCGAGGTGCCGGCTTCTCCTCCGACGCCAAATACATCTTCTTCCCTCTCCGTCGAATTGAACAAGGTACTTCATTGATAACCTTAATTAATATGCATATATGGCTGAATATGAACTATCCCATCATGAATGAAACTTTCTTAGGGCTACAATTGTTGGTTTTGTGATTATTTGTTCTCATTGGTAAATAATTGTTTTGAGCCCTGTTTTTTAATTTTAATAATTTTAATTTATTTTATGAGCACTGTAAACAAAATTGGCATGGTTGCAAGAGAATAGAGATTGGACCCATAGAGACAAATTGGTAACATCGACAACGATAGTGAAAATTGTTAGAAAATTGATGGCATCGATAGAAGGAGAAGAGTTGAGGAAAAGGGCCATTGAATTGGGTGGATCTGCTAGAAGTTCAATGAAATCCGACTCAAAGTTCCTGGGGTTCTTGCTGTAGGTTTCAACCAGGGAATCGATGGAACCACCACTGTGAAGCTGTTGATCGGAGCGAAGAAGACCTTTTTGGTTGACCAGGTTGTTGTAGTATCTGTTATTATGCCATCAATTAATTAAAAAATTAACTAACTCAGTAGACCAATTCAATAAATAAATAAAACTCTTGAGATTGTACGAGTTAATTAGAAGTGAAGGAAGGAAGAAATACTGACAGCAACAACAGAGTCGCGAGCAGTAATGGCTAAGATATCGGCACAAGAAACAAATGCCCTCATGCGCGGATGCGCCGAGGCGCACTCATATGACAGGTTCAGTTGAGAATTTGAAAGAATATGTGAGTATCAATGGTGGGTCGGTGACCTATGGTGGTGGTGCCAAAGGGAAAATAGTTGGGAAAGGAACATTGAATGTAGAAGGCCTTCCAAATCTCACGAATGTGTACCATGTGGAAGGATTTAAGACAAACTTGATCAGTATAAGTCAGTTGTGTGATGATGATCTTCAGGTAAGGTTTGACAAGAATTCTTGTGAAGTTTTTGATCATACTAACAAATGTCTTCTGACAGGTACAAGATCATCTGATAATTGTTACATGTTCAACAATAACCAATCATGTCAAAAAGTAAGTCATGATGTAACAGATCTTTGGCATCAGAAACTTGGTCACATGAGTTTTCGTAAGCTCCATGAGCTTGTGAAACTTGATGTTGTTAAAGGTTTACCAAATTTGGAAAAGAATTATTCAAAGGTATGTGGCACCTGCCAAAAAGGTAAACAAACCAAGGCTTCACATCTTCCCATTGAGGTAGAGAGCCTAGGTAGAAAAAAATATATCTTAGTCTGTGTGGATGACTTCTCTAGATACACTTGGGTGATACTTTTAAGAGAGAAGTCTGAAACTTTTGAGGCATTCAAAATTTGGTACACCCGTGTTATGAACTTGTATGATCTAAAGCTTATTACAATTAGATCAGATCATGACACGGAATATGAAAACTCATCATTTTCTAATTATTGTGCCTCCAATGGTATCTCCCATGAATTTTTGCTCCCAAAACTCCACAACAAAATGGAGTGGCGGAAAGAAAGAATAGGACATTACAAGAGATGGCTAGGGTGATGTTAACCTCAAAAAATTTGGCTAAACGTTTTTGGGCTGAAGCCTTAAATACTGCTTGTCACATTAGAAATAGGGTCTTCTTAAGACCAGGTAGCACAATGACTCCTTACGAAATTCTTCTTGGAAAGAAACCAACCTTGAAATACTTTCATGTTTTTGGTTGTGTATGCTATCTTCTCAATGATAGAGACCAACTATCCAAGTTTGATTCCAAGAGTGATAAGTGTGTTTTCATGGGATATTCTATGAATAGTCGGGCTTACAGAGTTTTTAATCTACGAACGAAGACTATTGTGGAATCCATGAACATTGTTTTTGATGATCTAACCGATCTTGGTCACAAAACTTCTGAAGAAGATGTTTCAGGGATCCTAGATTTTGGAGAATTTGAACCAGAAACAGAAGCTGAATCTAGCAATCCAGCAGGTAATCAAACAGGTACATCAGATTCTGGCAGTACAGGTGAAGAGATTCAGGATGTGTCACCCAATGTGCTTCCGAATGCAGCTACATCGGAAGACACATTGAACAGAGAACAGGCAGAAGATGAAACTGCTGTAACAGATTCAAATCAGGAAAACAGTCAGTCCAGGTTGACTGAACAGGAAATTGATATTCCAAGCAAGATCCAGAAGAACCATCCTTTCACTCAAATCATAGGTAACGTACAGGATGGTGTGTCAACAAGAAGGAAAGGTAAAGTGGATTATAAGAAACTTGCATGCATGTCCACACTTGAATTTGATGAAATACATGCTTCATGTCTTGTTTCCACTATTGAACCTAAAAATGTGCAAGAGGCTCTCAAGGATGAAAGCTGGATAAATGCCATGCAAGAGGAACTAGATCAATTCACAAAAAATGATGTTTGGTATCTAGTTCCCAGACCCACTTCAATAAATGTTATTGGAACAAAATGGATTTTCAAAAACAAAACAAATGAAGTGGGAGAAATAATAAGAAATAAAGCTAGGCTTGTGGCTCAAGGGTATACACAGGTTGAGGGGGTGGATTTTGATGAAACCTTTGCTCCTATAGCCCGCATTGAGTCCATTCGTTTGCTTCTTGCCATTGCATGTTTTCTTGACATAACTCTTCAACAAATGGATGTGAAGAGTGCATTCTTAAATGGCATTCTTGAAGAAGAAGTTTTCGTTGAACAACCAAAAGGGTTTGAGGACCCCCATAAACCCAATCATGTTTTTAAATTGAAAAAGGCCTTGTATGGCCTCAAACAAGCTCATAGAGCTTGGTATGGCAGGCTTACAGATCACCTTTTACAAAGTGGGTTTAGAAGGGGAGAGGTGGATAAAACACTGTTTATTCAAAACCAAGACAAACACATTTTGATTGCTCAAATCTATGTTGATGATATTGTGTTTGGATCCACCTCCAAGTCCTTGGCAAAAGAGTTTGTTAATTGCATGACTTCCACATTTGAGATGAGCATGGTTGGGGAGTTGACCTACTTCTTAGGAATTCAGATTAAACAATCACATGAAGGGATGTTCATATCTCAAGCCAGGTATGCTCTTAACTTGGTGAAGAAATTCAATCTTGAGAATGGAAAACATAAGAAAACCCCTATGGGTACATCCAATAAACTCAATAAAGATGAAAAATCTGAAAGTGTTGACCCTACCTTATATAGAAGCATGATAGGAAGTCTGTTGTATTTAACTGCCACCCGTCCAGATATCATATACAGTGTATGTTTGTGTGCTAGGTATCAAGCAAACCCCAAAGTTTCTCACTTGAAAGCAGTAAAAAAGAATAATTCGATATGTTGGTGAGACTTTTGGCATGGGTTTGTGGTATACTAAACACACTAACACCAATCTTGTTGGATTTAGTGATGCTAACTGGGCTGGCAGTGTTGATGACATGAGAAGTACATCTGGTGGATGTTTTTATCTGGGCAATAATCTGATTTCATGGTTTAGTAAGAAACAAAATTGTGTAGCTCTATCAACAGCTGAATCTGAGTATATAGCTGCTGGTAGTGGTTGTACACAACTTTTGTGGATGAAACAAATGATCAAAGATTATTGTTTACACAGTAATATCTTAACCATGTATTGTGACAACACAAGTGCAATAAGCATAACTAAAAATCCTGTTCAACAATCAAGAACAAAGCACATAGATATAAGACACCATTTCATTAGAGACTTGGTTGAACAAGGCATTGTGTGCATTGAACATGTGGGAACAGAAAACCAATTGGCTGATAGTTTTACAAAGAGTCTAGATTTTGAGAGATTCATAAATCTTAGGAAATCTCTCGGTATGTGTGTCATGTAATCCCTCATTTGTTAATTTAAAATATATATATATATATATATATATATATATATATATATATAGACATCTTGCATTGTCTTTTAGGGGGGCACACTAGTTTTCACTCTGTATGTCTTAGTACCTTTTGTTTGCTTGTCTTGGTTATACATTTAATATGTATTGTGATCTTGTTGCTCAAATTCTTCTCACCATCTCCCTAAGAATTTGTATTGTATTTGAAGATTTTTTTTAAACCACAAAGGAAAGAGCTACCTCTTGAAATTTTTGGGATGCTGCAATTTGTCAATGTACTATGGAGTTTAGACTTTCATGGGTTGATCTTGACTAAATTGACTCCCTTTAATTGAGAGAGTGTGAAAGCTACCTAACGGAAAAGAGCTACCTATGGACAAGGTTGTGACATCTTTCTTTTGGAACTGTGAATCTTCGGATTTCATGGGTTGATCAATAAGTTAAGTTGCTACCCTTGGTAAATAGTGTGAAAGGTTCCTAGTGGTGTTTTCTAAATTAGCTTGAAATAAAGTAAAGCTATTCTCATAGGGAAATAAAGTACCTATTGTGATTGGGAGTATTTGTGTTATTTAGTGAAGAAAAGTTGAGAATTTGGACATAAAGTCACAATTTTGGCGAATGTGTTTTCCAATGCAGCTACAATGGGAACTACATTAAGATGTTCTAGACATATCACATGTGTGTGTCTGCATTTTTTCATTTGTTTATCTCTTCTGCACTTGTTAGGCATGCTTTCTAGGTCATACAGTTGTTGAATATCAGCCCCTTAAGTTTCTGTTCTTCTAATTAGTGCATGTTTGCTTCATTGTTCACAAAGTCAATATTTTATGTGGTTGTCTAATCTGTTGTGTTCTTCATGAGGATCTGAACTGGTATTAATTTATGTGTTTGGCAAACTTGTGTGATTACAACTTTGGTTAAGCATGATTTGTGCATTCTTAAAATACTTGATCAATTTTGTTCAATTCAATTTTTTTTTGAAATCAGATTTTGGTTGTTAGTTAAATTTTCCACATTTCTCTCATGATCATAACAGCAGATTTGTATCATATTTCTATTGAAGGTTAGCATCTGATTTTTTATCCAAATTTTTGAAATTTGATTTTCTGTTTTTAAGTCTCCTCACCTTCTCTCTCATTAATGACTCAACGGCTAATTGAGATTAGTGGAAGTATTAGTGCTAATTTTGCAGAGAAACAAGTCACAACTCACAAAGGTTATCTCTCTCATATTCCGGCAATCAAATCCATTTTTCCGTCATCGTCCGAATCCAGTTTCTGTCTTCATCTCATTCTTTATCTATCTATGAATTTCCAATGGCCTTTTCTTCATCAATTCCTAAGTCTCCGAGAATCAACTCACCTCCTGATGTAGCTATCAATGAAGCTACATCCAGCCCCCTTTCATCTCCTAGAAAATCCAGCCACCGCAATGATAGTGGCTCAATCTTTTCCCGAACCTCTGACTATAATCCTTCCAGGCGAAAAGGGTAATGCAATCGATGTAGACAATCCTGGGAATTTATCTGGATTCTCTCCAATCGGTAACCCTAGCACCCGTAAATCAAAGAGGCTTCGCGGTATACCATCAAATTATGAGAACCCAAGTGTAGCTGATGTCCAAGCAGCCAAGAAACACAAGATTGCCAAAGGTATTTTTGAAGAATCAGTGGAAATTGCAAGCGACCCGGAAGACGAAGACTTCATCCCCCAACTGGCTCGACTCCTTCTGTTCAAGAGCCCTCATCTCCACTGGTTTCTCCAAAAATTACTCCAGTCCAGACTGAAATCCGGGATGATGATTATCCCATTCCTTCACCTCACATTGTATTCCCATCAGATTCATCTCCCCAACAAAGAAAAACCCCGGCTGTTGAAGTAAGCTCCCCCTCTGCCTCAAATGCTGAAATTAATTCTGGTGAAGAAGATACTATGGCTGAGTGTCTTGTCAAACTGAAGAAGGTATCCTCTTCCCCGTTTGGTCCATCTCTATAGCCTCAGCCAGAAGCTATACCCAGACAGGCCAGTTCATCCGACTTCGATGACAGTTCTGATAAGAACTTTGAAAGCAAACACGCAACTCCTAATGTCAGTGAAGACTCAGAAGAAATACATGTTCGTTTTACATGAAGTAGGCCTGCTGGTGCAAATGTTGGAACCAATGCTGCAACATCCAAACGGTCTAAGTCAATGGGTACCCCTTTCTCTCTAAAGTTTGTCTCTAAACCTGCTACACTTAGGTATAATACTTCTAAAAATATTGTAGATGAACGAAACATTTTGTCCTCTGAACTGCATGCATATAATCTTACCTCATTTTTCACTGATAGAGGATTACTGGACACCATTTCGTCAGCTACACCCTATTTTAGAGAGTTAATCTATGAATTTTATGCCAACTTAGAGAAAAGAATCTGCATCCCTTCTGATGCACGTTTTGAGAGAGTCTTTGTTAGAGGAAAGTGGTATCAGTTTTCTCCGTCCATCATCAACACTATCTTAAATACACCAGCTTCTGGACCCATTGAATTTGACCTTGATTTGGACACTTGTGTATTTGAAATGACTAGTGGCAAGTTATTTAAATGGCCTGGTAAAGGCAATTCTCTTGGTACCTCTCAACTCTCCTCACTCTATGCCTTTCTTCATAAAGTCTGTTGTGCTAACTGGTCTCCCACAACCAACTCCAATACCATTACTGAGGAACATGCTAAAGTCCTTTATCTTATTGGTACTCAAGCCCCGTTTGATTTTGGATATTATGCTTTTCGAAAAATCTCATCAATGGCTGAAACTGGAGGGGACAAAAGGTCTTTAATTTTTCCCTCCCTGATTTATAAGATCCTTGTGTCTCAGGGCTACTCACCTCTACCTTCCACAAGATTGTCACCCCTTCTTGAACCCCTTCACTTTTCTGCCAAATTATTAAGGGGTGATAGAGTTGTTAACTTGCCTCTTATTCATCCTTATGTCCCTGCATCTTCTGCACCTGGCACCTCACAACAAACTGCCTCACCTTCAATACATGCTTCCCCCAATGTTTCATCCAATGTTGCAACATCAGTCATGACTGCACATCCAACAGCCCCAATTTCTGTTGCCTTTGTCACTGCACGGCTACAAATGGTTCAATCTCAAATAGCTATTCTCACTGCCCAGTCAACTCTACTCAACACTTTAGCTGCCCAGTACACAGCCTGGTTAGCTTTAAATTCTGGTCAAATAGGGGGTGAAGATGCAAGTGCTCCAAGTGTTCCTGATGCAAGTGTTCCTGATGCTGATGCTGCAGTTGCTGAAGCTGATCCTGAAGCTGAAGCTGACCCCGAAGCTCATGAGCAAAACTGAATTTGTGTAATCTGTGGTTGATCTCACATTTTTCTCACATTTTTCATGGTTGTCATTTTGAAATCTTGGAATGTTGTTTGTTCTGAACATTTATATTGTTCTTGGTTTGTAATTTGTAACTATAAACAATGTTGCTTATGGTTTGTCTGGTTAATCATGATATCATGATTAGGGGGTGTTTATCATCATCATCTAAATCTTTGCAGGAAATCTTTGGTTCTTGGTCTTGATAACACTTATGCTGGATTTGACCAGAAATGCTCAACAAAGGGGGTGATTGTAAGGGTAAAATAGGCAAGGCCTATTTTATCTTGTTTTCACCTTTCTTGGTCATGGTAGGTTTTTTATTTTGTTAATGATAATTTAGGAATTAGAATTTTGTGTTAGATTTAGTGTAGTTTATTTTTGGTAGCAAAATCTTTCTAAAGATTTCAACTATATAATTTTGGTAACTAAATCTTGGCAAGTATCTTAGTTATTCCAAGAATCCTGATTTTGATCATATTTGGTAAGATAATATTGCAAGATTGGAAAGGTCTTGATTTTACCTTTGAATAGCTAATCCCTTTCCTTGTAGAATTGTGTCTCTTTGCTGTGTGTTTGTAGGGGTTGCTGTATATATTGTGATGGCTGGAATTCAAGCAGATGGTAGAGCTTGAGAGAGAAGAACAAAAGGCATAAGCTGAGAGCAATATCATAGAAGTTCAGAAGCAGTCTTCTTCTTCCAGTCGAACAGCAGTAGATTGTAGTTTCTGATGTTACAACATCGGCAGCTACATTGAATTCTGAAAAACTGGTTTTTGTGCTTCCTGTTTTCTGTTTAAGGAAGTTGAATCTGTTTTCTTCCCACGTTTGGTTTAGTTGTTTATGTGAGATTTTTTGTTCTCCAAGAAACTTTATCTTGTGAGAACTTTTGCTAGTGATTTCACTAAGTTTATCATTGTAAAACATTATTATTTTTGGCGAAATTTGTGTGACCTTGAGGCTTGGTCTACAAGTATTAAACTTGTAGATTGTTTTTGGTTAAAATCTGTTTACAAACCTTTTGTTTGAAGCTGTGTTTTTAAACAATCTTCCGCTGCTACTGTTTTGCCATTATTTACTGTCTCATTGTGTTTGTCATTGTTGCTACAATCACAGCAACATTGGTAATCACATTGACATCTATTGAGAATCCGTGCATTCACGCTCTTTCAGTGGACTTGGCTGGAAGGACGGTCGGCGCGCTAACAGGGTCTCTTTCTTTATCTCAGTCTACCATCCAACCATCTTCGATCTGTCGCTCGATTTCTCAGTCTGCCATTGTGTATTTCTGTCGATCGGTCTCAAACTTTCTCTCTCCCCGATATCATCCGGCCAGTCCAACGTCAACGCCATCGGTTAGCCATTGTGTATTTCTGGGGTATTTCTTTTTTGGAAGATAAACAAAAACAAAAATCAAGGGTGACATTGTTCTACCGTGGTTTGTCAGGACATTGGATAGATTGGGACCAAATTTAGGGTTTCATAAGATGCCCAAAGACGTAAGGGCAAATTTGGGATTTTTTTAAAAAATTAACGTCAAAACTAACGGTAACATCGTGAGGGAGGAATCTCTTAACAAAAACCTAATTTAAGGATCAAACACATTACAAAAAAAATACAGGGACCAAACACATAAAATCAATATAGTTCAGGGACCAAAAAATTATATTATCCTAATAATAATAATAATAAAGGTTGTGGGTAAAGGCGATCTCCTATCCGGCATTTTAAGAAAATTGCTCAAAAAGAGTTACTCATCAAAGAAAATAAAAAATAAATGACTCATGTCACGTCATTTGAGATAAGTATTTAATAATAGAATATTTATTACTTTAAATAGTACCTTGGAAATATAAGATGATTATTGAATGAAAGGTAATTAATATTCTTGATTTTATGACAAAAATATTAAATAATAAACAATAAAAAACTTTTAAATATAATTTTACTATAAAAGTTATATATATATATATATATATATATATATATATATATATATATATATATATATGAGAAGTTTTCAATGGTTATTTTCAATAGTAACAATTGATGTTTACTATTTATATTGTTCATTTGACAAAATTGAATTGTAATATTCATTGATTAGTTGGATAATACAATAATTATTTATATGCATATACATATATATTTTATATCTTTAATGCATAAAACTATTATAGGGTATAGATATAAAAAAAAATATTGGTTATTATTTTAATATCATTGTTATAAAGTTAAGATTACAAATTGATGTGCCCAGCCAAAAACCGATCACGAACAAAGCACGTTGGACCTCACGTGCCGACCACAAGCTTAAATACTGAGTAGGAAAGGAAAAAACCGTAAGCTTGGTACTGAACTACAAGCGAAAGATGTAGATGATTAACTCAACCCTTCTCGTTCATCCTCGTTCCATCGTGTTCAAAGATGGCCACGCCTCCCCGACCAAAGATCGTGCTTAGGAATGTTGAACAGAAGGACGCGATAACAAAAGGTTTGGAGTGGGCAGGGCCACCCCGATCCGGCGAAATAATTAACCATGCGAGCAGGACTCACAAAAAAGCGTGCTTGCCCGAAATCTAAGCAATCACTGTGACAGTTACGCAGTCAACCAGGATTGATAGGCATCAATGTCGACATTCTCGCCACCACTATTAATCCATCCGGATTTGGCTCCATTAGGGCTATATATTCCCCTTCATCAACCTTATACAAGGTATGCTCACATTTACACATCGAAACTCTATTAAATTGTTATTCGAGACTTGACACTTACTCTCACACCAGAGTGGTTTCGTAAGGCCTTGCCTTGCCTTGCACTTCCACTACGGTGTTCTTTTATTTAACAGGACTTACGAAGATCAAATCTAAGACATAAGTCCAGATATCCTACGACTCGTATTGGATTACCCAATAGTCATTTTTATCGGATCAGTTTGATTACGTAGGTTGCTAGCAAAAAATAAAAATTTTCCAATCAATTTCTGACCAACACGTTACCGTTAATGGCCAAGCATAGTTAGAACATTGCTACTACTAGTCGACATGTTGGAATCAGCGAGAAAGACATGGTTGAAAACCCGCCAATGTAGTCCGACTAGCCTTCAGTTAGCGCCATGCCCGAAATCATCCTCCAAACAGATCTCCCACCATCGACCAGGGGAGTAATGACAGGGGCACATCTCACCCTCCAACAACCGTCCACAGGACAGAGCATCCTTCCTCAAGGAGACTTAGGGGCGAGTCTGGTAAATGCAACCCACTAGCAAGAGGGTGAGATGGTGGAATTAAGTCGGATGTACATCCTTGATCAACAGTTGGCCACACTCGAAAAACCACTGATTCCTATAGAAGAGTAACTAATACCTATAGTTCCACTATGAGTGGCCGAAACAACATTGCTAGTGCAGGAGGACATGCCCTGCACCGAGCACCATTAGCGAGTGGTCAAGCGCCTAATATCCCAATTAATGTACCTTTTGGTTCCAATGGTTGTGAGCAAAGGCGAGTAAAAAACTGGGTTGAAAGCAGTGGCATCCAGAACTAGGCGTCAAGAATTCATACCCGCTAACAAACTCGTACAATTGAGGTCCGCAAAGAATGTGATAGTCGAGATAGGCGCCGAGCACGAATTCACAACGTGGTCGCCGAGTAACAACCTGACAGTCGGCGAGCTTAGAGGGATGACTCTCGTTGCTCCTACTACTCCCATACTCACTCATCCCATAGATCAGGAGATATTCACATCGCAAGGAACGAGCTCGCAACAACGAGAGACCTAAAGCCCGCCAACCGACAAAAAATCTAAGACTAGCCGCAGAACAACCTAATATGGTCCCCCCCCCACAACCCGTAATAATTCAACATGTGGTCGCCCAAAATGTAGCTGATCCGGCCACTAAGTAAACTATGGTTGTGAGAACCCAAAACCTACTTGCATAACATGTCTTCTATACTTGTTTAATATGATCATTATGTGCCTTAACATGTTTTAGAGCTCATACTGTTCATATCATGCTTGCATTAGGTCAATCATGATCGTAATAATTCAACATGTGGTCGCCCAAAATGCAGCTGATCCGGCCACTAAGTAGACTATGGTTGTGTGAACCCAAAACCTACTTGCATAACATGTCTTCTATACTTGTTTAATATGCTCATTATCGTAGTTGTTTGTATGCCTTCTATACGTTGCATGCTTTGTTATACTTGCTTCATGTAACGTCCTAGTCCTTAACTAAGTCCTACTAGAGTCTTAGTACCTTTCTTACATGTTTTATAACTTCAATGTTGATCATTGTATGCTTGGTTGAGAGTTCAGAAGCCCTCTTGCTTCATTTAGCCTTTTGACTCTTAAGGTCTCTCGGTTTGTCTTTCCTTTGCCTTGTTTCGTGTCTTTGAGACTCGTGAGATATTAACATGAATCCTAGACCTTGTATTATAGTCCTAAACATGTTTAAGAATGTTTATTCATGTTTATTGTATCTTCGTTCAACTCGTTGTTGATTCGATTGATGTTCGTTATGAGTTTCGCCCTTTATTCCTCCTTGTTTCGGGTGATGTTCGGACCTGTTTTCAGTGTGTTGAACATCCCATATGGTTTCGGGTTAAGTTGGACACATTTGGGACTTGTTTTCAAGTCATTTTGGCTATCAAAACCTTGAGCGCTCGCTTAACCAGGTGACTGAGCTAGTGCCCAAAATCCAGCAGCCAAAGAAATGAAAAGAGGACTGACTGAGCGATCGCCCAGCCTTTTGACTGGGCGACCGCCCAGCCCTGTTTCCTGCTCTTCAGGATTTTCAGCAATTCCGAGTTTGTAACCCAATTAGCCTACTAGCCCTCCATCCTTAGTGACCCTAATCCCTTGTATTAGACCCTAACTAAGTTAACCTAATCCTAATCCCTAATTAGGAGCCTAATATCTTTCATTCTCCTTATGACATGTGGAATTGCACTCATTTTGCATGTCAAATAAATACTCCTTGCTCCTTTGTGGCTGTCATAAACCTCTATTTTCAGTCATTTCCTTCTCTCTCTTCATGAACTCAAGTGTGTGAATGGTGAGGTGAGATTACTAGGTGTTTCCTTCATATCTTGAGCTCCCGAGTCCCGATTTCCCATCCGAGCCATCCAAATCGAAGCTATCGACGAGGAGCACGTTTCTAACCGATTGGATTTTATTATTTCATCTTTTTCCTTGGTATTAGGTAAGCTATTGATTTCCCTTAGGATGCATGCTAGAAATGTCATGCTATCCCCTTTCTCTCATGTTTCTCATGCTCCTATCATGTCTATATTATGTTTGATGATGATTTGAGATTATGAGATTTTTGAGTGATATACTCATCTTGTTGTTTTGGTCCTAAGCACATAATTAAATGTGTTCTATGCTTCATTTAGAATAACTATTGTTCTTGGACCATTGACTTTTAATAACTTTTAGAATTTATAATTCTAGGGTTCCATAATTTATGAATTGATGATAATTCTTGACTATGATTATTATTTGGATTAATGACCTTATTTAACCTATACGAGAACTTAAAAAAGACTTTTAAATAAAATTAGTGTTTAAACTCTTATTGGATGAATTTATAGAGACGATTCAGCAGAGTCTATTTTAGTGAGTCATTGAACAATACCGACTCAATGATCAATTCCCTACGACATTCTTAAATGCGTTCCACTAGAATACTAGTTCTAGACTTTTGAATTGGATTGACTAACATGCTTGATTTTAAATGTCATATAATAGAATGAATATTTGACATGTTGAGTTCATGCTTGTCGAGCTGAACCCTACTTGATTTATTGATGAGAATACTTACTTGTCATGAACGAGATCACTCTTGTCGACCTAGTTCTCTATTTGAGATTTGTTAAGTAAACAATTACTTGGTATTTGCATGAGTCCAACTTTCATACTTGCTCTTATACACACACGCCTCCACTATGGTCGTAGTAGGGAAGTAGCCCATTTGTTATAACCACAAGAGCACATTGGTGTATCTATCCCGAGCATCTCCTCAGAAGGTTGATGTACTCACTACCATCTGACACCTCACATTCCATATAACACTTGTATGCAGGAACTACATAGCAGCATCGGTTCTTCATATATCCCCATCCTATGTGATTTAATTACGAGCACCTATGTAAAACAATATGCTTCTTGGATATATGATCTATATGCTTATGTGATGATATCTTGCCTTGTATGTTGCATATTGTCATGACATGCATGATTGATAGCTTATAACTTTTTATGACTTACCCATTCCCCTTTACCGTTTTAGATCCTAGCAAGGCAGATCCTTCTCATTGAGGCTTGCGGCATCCGTGTTTACTTGGTTTCTCTTTTGGTCCAACGTTGCCGTTGAAGAGGTGGTTTAGATGTCCTCTTCTCATTTTCTCCAACAATGCTTCCTTTAAAAAAATTTATTTCAACAATGTGATCCTCAAGATTTATGATGATTAGTCTTGTTTCATTGCACAACCATGCAACATGGTCAATGTTTCTCAATAGCATCCAGGGGTGAGCAGCCCAGCCCATGAGCCCATACAACCCGCTTTGCCCATTTGTGCCCGTGCCCATAGGCTGATATATAATGTTGGGCTTTAGAGATGTTAGATGCCCGCGGGCTCGGGCACACCTGGGCCTTCAAGTTCTAATGCCCATCTAAGCCCGGCCCGGCCCATCATCACATTAAGTTTTTAAATTTTAAATATATTATAATTATATCATTACTCTATTAGTGTCTATTAGTATTAGATATATCATATATAAAATTATATATAAACAAAATCACAAATTATATTATTATATACTACTATAATATATTAAACACTATCCAGATTAGTCAATATAGTGAATTAGTGATATACTAATAGGTCCAATACAAAAGGCCAAAACTCAAAAGGCAAAGTGAAAGTGTGAAACCCTAAATCAAATTGACTGCTTGTCTGCTACCTTCGATTCTTCATTACCTTGACAGAATCGTGACCCTTCGGCAGAATCGTGACTTCCCGTTCCCAGTTCCCACTTCACCGCTAGACCCGCTACCCATTCAATATTTATTTTTCTCTTTGCGAGACATTATAGATCTTGTTATCGTGTTCATGTAAGTTTGTTCTGATTTGAATTTGTTTTTTGGCTTCTTTATTGAAAATAGCATCTGAGTTTCAAATTTTAGGTGTTCATGATGTTTAATTAGGGGTTAATTGTCATATGTGTGTTGAGTTTGCAAGTTAAATGAATGATTTCAAGGTTTTTGATCATATGTAGTTTTGTTTAGGAGCTAATAAAATAATGAAAATACTTTGTATTATTTGAATTTTGGTTCTTTATAGTTCTTTTACATTGTAGACAATCGGAGAGCCCATCTAAGCCCGTGCCCGTCCAATGCCCGCTCAATGCCCGTTCACTGATGCCCGTGGGCTTGTTTACGGTACTGGGCTTTTTTAAATGATGTCCGCTGCCATATGGGCCTATACTGGGCATTACCAATGCCCGCAGGCTTAGGGCCCGTGCACACCCCTAATAGCATCACTGGAAAATAATTTTAAGTGTCAATTCATAGCTTGACAACTCCGAACACTTTATACTATTCAAAAACTCTGTATAATGAATGTTTTCAAATAAATTTGAATTTTTTCCTCCCTACAAATAGAATCTGAACCCAAATAAGTTCTTTATTTTGAATGATTACTTTTATTAAATTATATTTTTATTTTATGTATAAAGAAATTTCTGATAATAAAATAAGCTAAAATCCAAATAACAAAATTATTTTACCGTTAACTATTATTTTTGTTTTGTAAATTATTTTGATTTTAATAACTTCCATTATATTTTTTGTTTTATTGACTTCGTAACTATTTTTTATTTAATTTTTAAGAATTAGTTTTACAGAAAAATTTTGTTCGGTAATTTTTTATTATTATTTTGTCAACCTCAGTTTAAATTGTTTTGTTTTATTGACACTGTAACTATTATATTTGTTTCATCAAATATTTTTATTTTACTAACATATTTTTGTTTTACATGACTATTTTTAAAAATTTGTTTCAAACTTTTGTTCCGTAAATTATTTTTATAATTTTATTAACGTAAATTATTTTAAACTTTTGTTCCGTAGTTATTATTTTTTATGTTTAAAGAGAAAAAATGTTTAAACATAATTAAAAGAGAGAAGATGGTGGTGATTAGAGGGAAAATAGGGAGGAGTAAGAGAGAGAAGGAGAAAGAATGAATGAAATGGTAACTCAAAAGTTGATAGTTCAAAAGTGAGAGAAAGAGTGAATTGAAATGGTGTTATGTGATTTGATACATCCTAGGATTTTTCGTGGGATACATGCACGAACGAATGAAGTCAAAACGCTTTGATAATTTTTATTTTTTTCCTTAGCTTCTCACGTTCTTATTTTGATCCATAGTTTCTGCAAAAGATGAAAAAATAATTCAATAAAAAATGTTTATTCATCACCATATAACATGAATGTTAAGCATATGGCTCATAATTATTGTAACGTTCCAAACCCAAAAGTTTATCTGTCACGCAAGCCTTATGCACCGGCCGATTAAGTACTCAGGTCAACTAGGCTCATCCAAAACGCTACTTATAAGGCACACACGCCCTATATTTGACTGATATGGGTGGTGGGGTATTACAATTGCCACTTGTATAGTAAGATTTTCCTTACAAGCATTTGACATGCAATATCATTAGTAAATTGAAGAGAAACTTGCAAAAAATCATTAAGAAATTAAACTCACCACTTCACTAATTTCTTTTATTTGACTTGTTTCGTGGACGTTTCGGTGGATAGATTTCATCGATTATGACGGTTTCAACCTCAATAGTTGAACGTAACACCTGCTTGGAGTTCACGAGATAATAAAACTGCAATGAAAAAAAATCATTTATACATATATAAAAAAAAATAGAAGAAAGTGAAGAAGAAAACTTCTTTGGGTATCTAACTTCAATCTCACAAGCTAAAACCATTTAACGATTATGCTTGTATATTAATATCATATATGTTATTTCCCTACTCCCTCTCCATTGTTAAAAGAGTGTGATGTCTAACCCGACATACACATTAAAAGATATTGAAAGTTTGAATCAAATCAAAGGTAAAATGATAAAAGTAACTTTGAAAAAAAAGATTAAAAGGTGACAATATTTTGAAACAACCTTCAAAGAAAAGATGAAATAATATTTTTTTAGGAATGGAAGGAGAATTTTTTTTAAAATAATTATGATATAATAAATAAGTAAATATTATATGATTTTGAAAAAAAAAATAAACTAGAACTCAAATTTTCTTTCAGAAAGCACTCGGTTTAACTCAAAGTCAAAATTGGTCAATACTTTAGGAACGTATGAGTACTAAACTACCTTCTCGAATAAACCATTTACTCTCTTTCGGGTCTCTATTTTCCATCCTTCTAGTCGCTCAACCAATGATAAAGGCTTCACTTTCTTGGTTTTTCTATTAGACCCTTGTACATAAAATCGGAACAATTTTTTTTTTATATTATCCGACATGAATGATGTTGAAATTGTTTCGTATATATGGTTGTTAATTGTCTTAAGTTAAAGAAAGAATGCCCAAAGTTTTCGGATTTATTCATTTAATTTATTTTCATTATAAATTTGTTTCATTTCTCAAAGCATTAATGATAATATACAATGTAGAACGGTTACCATTTTCGGAAAATGTATTTTTGTGGAACTTCTCAAAAATCTCACCTCTCCTTACACACACACACACACACACACACACACACACACACACACACACATATATATATATATATATATATATATATATATCGAAGGTCATTACGATTAGTAATTCTATTCATCTAACTAAATAATTTCAACTAATTAAAGCTAATGCATCGCGGTACATTAATTAATGGAGCATGATGCACACTTATTAAGTGATTTTGTTACGTGCCTCAGACTCATTAAGGGTATCGTAGTCCTTTTGCCTCTAAAAATTATTTTTTCCAGTTAAAAAAACATAGGACACTTTAGTTATTGAAAACTTTACAAAGTGGACCGGCCTAAATTTACCCCGAAAACCTAATATTAGATAATTATTTGGCCATATGATATTTAATTATTTGCCCTTACACTCACACATCATACACATCTTCCAAAACTGCCACTTTTTTGTTTCTCATTCATCATCTTTTCCCAAAATACCAAATACCATAAGTTTAGAAGTTTTTTTGACATGAAATTTAAACAAATTTTCAAAGATTGATTTAGATTCTCGTCCAATGCTTTATCCTTCCATATGTTTTACTAAATTTCTTTGGATTATTTTTTGAATTTTTAAAAATACTTTGAAGGAAAAAAAGAAACTAATACACTTTGATTTTTTGAAAAGCTCTTAAGCATTTTTTAATTTGTTTGTATTTTAAAAGTTAAAGGCTAGCATATTTAAGATCTGAGAAAAAACCCTTGGATTTGGTTGTTTTTTCAAAATTTTCTGCAATTTGTTTCTGAATAAGAACTTGTACATTGAAGATTTGAAATACTAAAGCCAAATCTTTAGAAAAATCGCAATATAAAAAAATCTAAACGATAAATCCCTTTTCAAGATTTCAAAGATTTTCTCGTTTTTGTTTTCAATTGTTTTATTGCGATTTATTTTGATTATTTTAATATAGATTTACATTATGCCGAGTTAGTTGGTAAAACTTATTTTGTTAAAAATACAGAAAACAACATGTATATGTTTATATGTTATTTTAGTTAAAATAGTTAGAAAAACTTAAACTGTTGTTTCAATGTTAAATTTGTGTATAAATTAAAATAAATTAAACCTCATATAAACTATAATTCCAATCTATAAGATTTACTTATTAATTTTTTTCGATAAATTATGTTATTTGAATATATATTTTAATTATGTCAAATAGCAGATTGTTTAATTTATTTGACAAATATAGTATTCCATATGTAAGTATAAATTTATTTAGGTTTAAATCTCAATTTAGTCATCCTACTTTCGGTCAAAATTCATTAAGCTCACTCTACTCTTTTTTTCCTCAATTTAATCACTCTAGTTGGCTTGGACACTCAATAAGGTCACTCGAATAATTTCTGCCCGTTATGTTGGATGGAAATCTTTGAAAAGACTAAAATGCCCTTATTAAGTTGAAGGGTTTTATTCTTAATGTTAAGAGTTGAGGGTTCAAACTAATAAATAAAAACTAAACCTTATTAAGTTGAAGGGTAATTTTTGGTTAGATTTGATGGATGCAAGCTCTCCATGTTAACAGAGTCAATTTTGGGTAGGGGTTTCGGTCTCCATTCATCTGGTTCAACATAATGGCATCTCTTTTGGGCAGATCTGGTGGGTCTTCAACAGGATTTGAGGGAGAGTGAAATGGAAGCAGCAATTAATATTACAAGGCCGATGGTGACGACGAAGAAATAATTTCATCTCATCTTCCACAGAACGAACCCGAACCTGTCCAAGAAAACGTGAATCGAAAATCGCATCTGGCTCAACATAATGGCATCTCTTTTGGGCAGATCTGGTGGGTCTTCAATAGGATTTGAGGGAGAGCGAAATGGAAGAAGCAATTAACAGTACAAGGCTGATGGTGTGGACGGAGAAAGAATCGCATCTCATCTTCCCCAGAACGAACCCTAATCTGTCCAAGAAAACGTGAATCGAAAATCGCAGCAACGCCCCCCATTTTCCCAATCGCCATATCGAGTTGGTTCAAGACCTCTGAGCCCACCGATCTCACCAGTCTCTTTATTGATGAATTCATTGTCGCATTCATCTTCGTCATCTACATTATGATCGTGTTCGGTTTTGGGTTTCGATTCTTCAGTTTGAGAGATGGATCCTTCTTTATTGTTATGTATTTGTTGATGATTCTGTCGATTCTCCATTGTGTAGGAAATGAGTCGCTTGGCGGTGTTTGTAATGTCAGAAAAGGATAGCTTCGGCTTGGAAATTAAAGGTCCATTGCAGTTGAGAGTAGACAAACCAATTTTTTTTTTTTTTTTTTTTTTTTTTTTTGCCATCGTTGGGTTTCTACTTCACCGACGTCAAGCTCCATAAGAGAAAATCAAAACACCTGCTACTGTATTCATCTCCATCGAATCGAAGCAATGGCGCTCCTTCAATCTCTCTTCGAATGGTTTACTAAGAATATACATAATCATAACAACGCCCAAGAAATTCAAATCCTGAATTGGGTTTATGATATAACAACACCCAAGAAATTCAATCTCATTTCTTTATATAATAGTATTAGCCGGAATTGGGTATAATTGGGTTATGATACTAAGGGTATTTTTGGATTTTCATAAATGTTTCAAACTTTTCATCAGAATATCTTGACAGAATGATAAACGTGCAGCTATTTATGTTTAAGTAGGGTGATTAAATTGAGGGAAAAAAAGAGTAGAGTGAGTTTAATGAATTTTGACCGAAAGTAGGGTGACCAAATTGAGATTTATACTATTTATTTATTCCAAAATCGAATTTTTTTTATTTGAAAATTTATTATATATTTTCATTAACTAAACCTCATTGGTAACATATTACTTTCCTTAATTTCATTTTGTTTTTATTTGAAAAATGTTTTCCTTTTGATGCGTCCAGAATAATCCAAAGACACACTGGGCTTCTTCAACCGTATATGTGGCTTACAATCTATCCGTTTTCTCCAAGGCCCAACTATGTAAACAAGTAAAGAACGGTAAAATAGGTAGGGGCACTCCCTGCAAGAGCACTCCGGCGTAAGAGTTAGCTTAGCAATAAGCTGAGTAAACAATTTGATAGAGTTTAGGCCACTATTCAGAATCACGTAACTCCCTCCTTAGTTTGGAGGGGTTTTTATAGCTGGTGCCGGAGAGTAACTGCCCATTAAGCATGGTGGCGTGCCTGGCGGGCACATTAACTGCCACATTAACTACCACGTTCATCATAACGGTCTCATCATGGTAATGGTGGTGAGTTTCTCGGAAGTAACTTCCCACATTCAAGACAACCATTTCCTTCATAAACGAGAATGGTAAGTCCTGCTCGGTGCATACTTTTGCCCGTTGGGTAAGCCACCAACTCGCTGTAACCTTGCCCGCTGGATGCTAAGCCCCAAGCTCGCAGGATAATTATGGTCGCTGCCCATTTCCTTAATATGGCCTGGCTCGTAGAGTGCACGTGCTTTGCTCATGACTGGTGGAGATGTGCCGGGCACGCGACTTGTATATTGGGCCTATTGGGCCAGGCAGTTCAGTAGCTCCCTGCTCCTTGTCTACCAAGCATATATGCTCGGAGCGAGGAGAAAAACTTAGAATCCCTAGGCCAGATCACTCTTGAGATATAGTTTTTCATGAATTCTTCCCGAGTCATCCTACACTATACGTTTATGAGTGATTGCTAGCCTAAAAGATTTGAAAGGACGTGCCATCATCAGCCGCCATATGCCCCCACGCGGGCTCATTTCCCAACGAACCATTAAATGCTACCCCCGGGTTTCGTGCCCTAATGATGGCGAAACCCTTGGGAGCCCCAACCGACGGCTTAACTCGGTATAAAAACTCGAGTGCCCCTCATTTTCACACTTTACCCACTTTGAGCAAAATCAAGACCGAGAAAAGCTCTCTTTACCGAAACTACTTGTTTCTTCAACTAATACATCAATAGGTATTTCTTCGAATCTTCACTGCTTTTCTTCATAAACTTCAACACATTACAGAGGAAACTATCGATCCTCGGAGCTCAATAAGGGATACGACCAGAAACGAACAGAACGCTCCCAAGGACGGTGAACAAGCTAAAGATAACCTCCCCAGGTCGAGTAATCCGCGAGCTGAAAAGAACAGAGACGCCTTTAAAGGCAAATAGATCATCTCCAACGTTCCCCCCTCACTCAAATGGAATGACTTGACATGTGAGGACGATCTTGGCGTTTGCTTTTACTCATTGGGTATGGACCTCAAAGATTATCGAGTAAAAGCCTTCGATCTGGACATCAAAGAGAAAGGACACAATTTTCAGGGAGATCCAATGGTGTTTTATTTTGATTTTTTTCTGGTCGGCCTGAGACTTCCCCTAGACCTCTTCTTTGTCGAATTCCTTCTTGTGAATAACGCCTTACCCTGCGACGTCACCCTCACCATAGTAAGATTCCTAGTCGCCTATACTGTTGCGTGCCGGCTGCTCGGGTTCGAACCTAGCATGGCATTGTTTAGAAAATTATTTCTGTTTTCCTTGGACAAAAAGAGCGGCCGTATCACTGGCTGTTCCAACCCCAATTACTTCAAGCTTCTGTCTGACGGCCCCAACAAAGTTGACTCCTCGGACGGAAAAGCACCACTCGTTGAATCACGGGTTGTGTGGCCCTTTGCTCCCTACTTAGAGAATTTAGAAATTGCCAAATATGATAAAAATGCCTTCCGAGCAAGAGAACCCCAGCTCGCAAAAGCTTTTAGACAACTGCTTGGAGTCAGGGAGGGCAAGATTGGGTGTTAGACTGGGTAGCCCTAACCTCTGATGCCCCCTTGCTTCGACTGGCCGGGATATTAAATTGGCCTGTTGAAGGAATTGAACCCCGAGTTGTCATAGAAGCCGAAGTACCTCACCCATACTGGGGTAACTGCCACGGTGGTAGATTTCCCAGTGAGTGCTCGGATTGCGAGCTGACTGTGATCAACTGCACCCCTGCTTTTTCTCTTTCTGGTTTGCACAAATTTCTATTTCAACTTTTCTTTACTTCTTATTTCAATCAAAACTCTCACCAATTCTTCATAACTCTTCCTGCAGACATGAGGCAACTAGAAGACTCCAAACTATTTCTCCAGGCCATGAAGAGGAAAGCCACCGAGAGAAACACTCAAATGGCCGCCCTAGAGCCTGCTCGCCTTCCCACCATTCCTGATACAAACACATGACGCGGATCTACCCGAGTGACTGAAACAAACCAGGCTGCCATTTCTATCCCTACCACTGCTGCCATTGTAGCTCCTGCTCCCACTCTAACTCCTCCTGCCCCGCAACCAACCAAACGACCTGCCCCTGAAGCTCCAACCGACAGGAGAACCAGGTCACGAACAGACCAAAGTGAGCCAGCTGAAGCATCGAGCTCATAGTCACCCATATGGCAAAGGGATAATTTCGAGATGCCGGAAACCCAAGAGCTCGTGGCCAAGATAATAGCTGAAGTGGCCAATGTACCCGACCTAGCCAACCTCAATACAAACAGACGGGGCGGACATACAGCCACTGTTGGACTTGGCATGGTGAAGAGGCTCCGCCATACCGGCATCCGAAAGAGAAGTGCTGAGCTTCCTAGCTTCGTCCTCATCGAAGAAATAGGGATGTCCATGACCGAAGTAATCAATTCCCTTACTGTCACCAAAATAAACTATCATTGTGTGTTTCTCGTTTTTGATTACGTTTTCATTTCAGATCGCCTCCAAAACTGAGATCTTATATGATCGGCTGATCGACAACCTCAAATCCTCTATCTCATTGTCTTCAGAGAAGAACGCTCTTGAAGAACAAGTCAATTCCCTCTGAGCTGAGCTTAAGGAGAGCGAGGAGGCCATGACTGCATAGGTTACCAAACTCTCCAACCTTGAAGAGGAGAAAAAGACATTGGAGTCGCACCTCAATTTCTCGAAGAAATCCGAGGATACTGCTCTGAAAAACATTAGTCAAGTGATGAAGGAGCTCAAAGAGGCTGTCAGCGAACTGGAGAAGACCAAGAAGGAGGCTGTTGAAAGAGAGAAGTAACTAAGGGTGGAGCTATCCCAAGCAAGCGATGAGCAGAGACAAGCAATCATTACCGACTTCAAAAACTCCGAAGACTACCAAGCGAGCGTTGAGGAAGAAACCTACACATTCTTCCTTCAAGGAGTGAATCATGTCCTGAGGCAGCTTGCGTGCAGCGGGATGGATGTCCGGCCTGACCAACTCGCTGGGTGGGGAACTAACACCCTTTTCTGCTCCTCTGGTCGCCCTGGCCATGCCTTGGTGCCTTACACAGAAGATGAGCTAACTTCCTTTGCTCAAACAGATGCTCAGAAAGGACTTGCTGTCTGGACCCCTCCACCGACTGTCGAGGTCATTGTCACCGATCTGATGACTCAGATTTGGATGGCTAAAGCATAGAAGACTTCAACCTTAGATGCTCACGCTGCTAGCGATGATGGAGAAGTGATCATAATTGAAGAACCAACCACCAGTGAAGTAGCTGACCCTGCCCCAACTATTGCTGCTTATCCTGCTCAGACCAGTGCCGCTGACCCTTGAATTTCTCCCGACCTGCGTGTCACAGTTGTATTTTTGTTGGAAAACAATTTGCAAACAGCTTACATTATCACCGGGCCTGTAATAACTTAACACTTCCTGCTCTTAACATTTCTGCTAATGCTCGTATTTCGTCAGCTTGTATTCTCATAAATGTTTCAACTGTTTCTGTTTTTAAAACAATCTTTTAAATCGAGCAAGCTTATTCCAGGCTTGCCGAGATAAAAAGTGCAAAGCTTTCGAACAACAACACCCTCACCTGAGATGATATAGCTCGCATTTATGAAGGAGCATGATCGAAGCAACTAGCTCGAACACCAACCCTTTTCCTCGAGCAAAGATACCTTTCTTTGTGAAAGAGCATAATCGAGAAAATAACAATCAAAGCAATTAGCTCGAACACCAACCCTCTTTTACAAGCAAAGATACTTTTGCTTGTAAAAAAGAGAATAATCGAGATAACACTAGACCACTCGAACACCAACTTTCATACCGGGCAAGGATACTACCCTGCCCGCCAAAAGTATAATTGAATTCACACTAAATGCTGTAAACGAGATAGTCAACAAATGACAACCAACGCATGCTCATTCATTTCACCTCAACTTACAAAATAGGAGAAAAAGTCAAACAGCTTGCACATTACCAATAAATGATAGTATTTCTTCAAGTGATCCGCATGCCATGGATGTTTCAGCTCGCTGCCATCCTCTGTTCGCAACATATAGGTTCCTTCCTTAACAATTCTAACTATCTGAAAAGGGCCTTCCCAATTAGGAGAAAGCTTCCCCCATTGATCGATGTCTTATTTTAATTATTTCCTTGCAAGTGGACAAGACTATTGTAGAATAGTTTTAGGAAGCAAGGGTCGAACCACAGAGACAAGAAGATCACAGACAGTATGATTATCGGTAGCAAATTATTAAACAAAGGGGGTTTTTATATTGATTTTAATCTAAACTAATTATTATTCTAGTGTTTAACTAATTAGCAGCAATCACAATTTATGAAGATCTTATGGTGGAAGGAAATCTAGGATTAGGGTTTCACTTGTATCTCCTCTATGCTTATTTTTATAAAATATCATTCAATTTCTTGGGTTCGTTCACAAAATATAGATATAGCCTGTTGAATTACAGTTCAGTCTCCATCTTCAAATAATCCATCCATTCTATATCCTAGGCACAAGAACATATGATCTAACTGTCACTTAGGTCATATATGGAACCTGACCCTAACTTATCATTCTCGTGCATCGATAGGTTCAATTTATTGTGATGGTGAGCCGTGTACGACATATGCACATTGATCATGCAGTTATCCGCACCTCTAGGCCTTTATTATTCACGATTACATTCATTTGTTCAAAGTGAAATAATAGAGGGATTGATAAACACCACAATCAACAAGAATTGAAAGAATAAAAATATAATTAAAGCATAGATTCGATACAAGTTACCTCCCAACTCCTAGATTAATGGGTGATTAGTTCATCCTTGAAGATGAACAGCACATGGAGATGATAGAATACATGAATCGATCTTCAATCCTTGTAATTACAACAACTAATTATGTTATACACACTAAATCCTATTCTAAAGCTGTAGAAAACTACTTTCTAGCCATCCAAAAGCCTTGGCTACCAGCCTCTATTTATATCATAGAGTTATAGGGGGATTAGATCTCCTGGCCTGGAGTGAAAAACCAAAAAATTGTGTTATGACCACCTTGCGGTCGCAAGGTATAAGGCACCTTGCGTCCGCAAGGTCCTTGATAAATCCGGGCTTCAAAACTCTGACATACTGCCTACCTTGCGGAGGCAAGGTAGAATGCACCTTGCGGCCGCAAGGTGTCTAGTCCTGGTTTCTGCTATTTAATCTTCAATTTACACTTTGGCCCCTTCTTGGAATTTTCACCAAAAAGCCTTATAATCTGTATACTTTCACCTAAAACCATGAAACTCATAAAATCACTGAAAAACACACATCTGTAGCCAAAAGCCTCGTGGAATCGCTCAATTTAAGTCTTAAAAGTTTATGAAATCGACGTATAAAATACATTGGTCACCCATTCTGCTCAATGGCCTGTTGCTTCAATTTTTCGTAGAACCCACTCGCCCACAGCAAATGACCGACCACGAACCCTTTTATCGTGGTGGGTCTTTGCTCGCTGTTTGTAATTAGTCATTCGCATTTTGGACTCCAATCGTTTTTCCTCTAACAAATCAAGGTCGGCTGCCTGAGCTACAATGTTTGATTCTGCATCATAGTGAGATACTCTATGATTGGGCAAATACATTTCTACTGGTGCCATGGCCTCTGATCCATAAGCTAGAGAAAAAGTTGTTTCACCGGTGTGCCCCTAGCCGTTGTT
Organism: Codonopsis lanceolata; assembly: GCA_013146195.2. Taxonomy (NCBI): domain Eukaryota; kingdom Viridiplantae; phylum Streptophyta; class Magnoliopsida; order Asterales; family Campanulaceae; genus Codonopsis; species Codonopsis lanceolata. The sequence continues at coordinate 138,426,824 of CM028380.1, forward strand.
CTGACCGCCCACAAGGCTGAAGGTAATTCATCCACCCATCTTCCTACCTTATCTTCAAGATTTCGTTTAAGAACATGCAGGATTTACTTATTAGCAGCCTCAGCTTGACCGTTACCCTGAGGATATGCAACAGATGAGTGTCATGCTTCACACGCATCTGTTCGCATGCTTTTGTGAATTTATCCAAAAACTGAGTGCGGTGATCGGAAACTATTGCCCAGGGGACCCCAAATCGGCACCATATATACTTGTGCACGAAGTCGATCACATTGACTTCATTGATAGTTGCCAAAGGCTTGACCTTTACCCACTTAGTGAAGTAATCGACAGCCACCACCGCGTACTTGAATTTTAAACGAGCTAAGGGAAAAGGACCTATGAGGTCTATACCCCACATATCAAACAGCCAGGATGCCACTACATGAGTCTGTTCGATAGAGGGTAACCGAGGTATATCGGCATAACACTGGCACTTGTCACATCGCCGAACATACATTTCTGCATCTTGTCTCAAAGTGATCCAGTAAAACCCTGCAGCCAAAACTTTTTCCGCCAAAGACCGTTGGCCTGGATGCCCTCCACATTTTCCTTCTTGAATTTCTCCCAAAATTCCCTCGGTCATCTCTGGTCGTACACACCTGAGCAAGGGTCTAGTATATGACTGTCGGTAAAGTATCTTATCCAGAATAGCATACCGGCAAGCCCGCTTCTGAATAGTCCGAGCTTCTGACTTCTCCTCGGGCAAGGTTCCTTGCTTGATGTAAGCTTTCGAATCATATATCCAACATTTTTCGGCAGGCTCAATATCCATGATCACCTCTTTCTCTATCGCTGGGACCTTCAAGTATTCAATCATGACCCCTGGATGCAAAGATTGGATTTCATCCTCGGCCATCTTGGATAGGTAGTCTGCGCACATATTGTCCTCACGACCAATTCGCACCAAATCCCAGTAATCAAAATCCTTCAAAACCTCTTTCACCATGGCACAATAGCGAACTAGAATTGGATGATGGACGACATAATCACCCCTGACTTGGTTTACGACTAACTGGGAATCACAATAAATTATTATCTCGCGCACTCCTACGTCTTGCGCGAGTTCAAGCCCTGCGATCAGAGCTTCATACTTAGCTTGATTATTTGACGCTGGAAACTTGAAACGCAAAGCCTTCTCAAACTCCACATCCTGTTCGGGTGGGATTAACACCAAACCTACTCCACTTCCAAACCTACTGGTTGAACCATCCACATGAAATTCCCAACAATAATCTGGTCGGGGCCTTTGAATTGGTACATTTGTTGATGCAGTCTTGGCAGAAACCTCCTCCTCACATGAATCCTTCAAACTAGTCTCAGCCACAAAGTCTGCCAAAGCTTGCGCCTTAATTGCTCGTCGAGGCTGGTAATCTATCTCAAAATCAATTAGTTCGATGGACCAGGTGAGTAAGCGACCAGAGGAATCTGGCTTGTGCAAAATTTTCCTGAGAGGTGAATTCGTGTGCACAATGATGGAGTGTGTAGAAAAATAAGCTCAAAGTTTCCGAGCAGCAACAACAAGCGAATAGGCTAACTTTTCTGCATTAAAATAACGTCCCTCCACCACGGCGAGGGCCTTAGAAACATAATACACATGCTTTTGCAAGTTACATTCTTCTCTAACTAACACAGCAGCTACAGCCTGCTGTGTGGCCGCTAAATACACAAACAACTTCTCACCGAGGACTAGACTACTTAACAACAGAGGCTGCCCCAGATACTTCACCAGCTGCTCGAAAGCCTCCTGACATTCCTTCATCCACTCAAACCCTTTATTTTCGTGGAGAACTTTGAAGAATGGTAGGCACCTTTCTGCCGACTTGGAAATGAAAAGACTAAAAGTAATAACTCGGCCGTTGAGCTTCTGAACTTCCTTGATACACCGAGGAGGCTTCATAGTGACCAATGCCTTAATTTTTTCTGGATTGGCCTCTATGCCCCTTTCAGTCACCATGAACCCCAGGAATTTGCCTGCTTTCACCCCGAACACACACTTGCTCGGGTTCAACTTCATATTGTTTTTCCTGAGGTTATCAAAGGTCTCCCCCAAATCAACAGTATGATCATGCCATTTGGTATTTACAACCATATCATCAATCTAGGCCTCTACGTTTCTGCCGATCTGCGAGCTGAAAACCTTATTCACCATCCGCTGATAAGTGGCCCCCGCATTCTTCAAGCCAAATGACATCATCTTGTAACAGTAAAGTCCCCCCTACTACTCGAAAATTTGTCAAGACCTTATCCTTCTTGTTCATCTTTACTTGATGATACCCAGAATATGCATCAATGAAACTTAGGAGCTCGAACCCCACTATAGCATCCACCAGCTTGTCAATGCGAGGTAGGGGATAACAATCCTTTGGACAAGCTTTATTCAAGTCGGTGAAGTCTACACACATTATCCATTTTCCATTAGACTTTTTAACCATAACGACATTAGCCAACCAGGTTGGTTAATGCATCTCTTCAATGATATCAGCACTAAGCAGTTTCTTCACCTCTTCCTTGATAGCTTGATCCTTTTTGGTAGAATATACTCTAGGCCACTTTTGAATTGGCCTGAAAGTTGGATCCACACTGAGACAATGGACATCTACATCCTCACTCACCCCTTGGATATCTTCGGGCCTCCACGCGAACACATTCAAGTTGTCTTGAAGCTGCCTGACCAAATTATCCCGAGCCTCAGCTGTCAGTGACTTGCCAATTTATATCTTCTGTTCGGGGTAAGCAGAATTAATGACCACTTCTTCCAGCTCGTCTTGAGCAGTAAATTCCGGCTCATCCCGCATTTGGAGCGTATCACACTCCACTTTTTCTTCTTCCTCAACTTGTGTTTCAGCCACATCAAGCTGATCCAAATCCATATCCACCACTTGCTCAGCTTGTCCCCCTGACCCCAATGTCGGCAAAGGACCAGCGACCTCCTCGCGATCTCCTTCATCCGGTACCAATCCTGCATAGCAACTGTTGATGGTCCTACCGTTACATGGGACTTTTCCTTAGTGCTATTAGTAATTTTTTGCTCGCCGTCCTCCAAGGTCAACTTTTGCTTCTTTCTTTGGCTATCCCACACATATTCTAGCACTGCCTGGGGCTGACTCTTCAGTACCTCCACTCCTTGGTCGGTATAGAACTTAGCCCACTAGTGAGGAATGGAAGCGACCATATGAAACTTGGTCATGCTCGGCACCCCCAAAATGATATTGTAAGGGGATTTCAAGTCAATCACCATAAAGGTGATTTTCTCAGCTCGAGTACGGCTACCTTCCCCGATGAAGACTTCTAGCTTGACTGTTCCTTTTACGAGTACCTTATGATTGGTGAAACCTTCCAAAGTCCCCGCATAAGGCTTCAGGCAGTCATTCTTCAACTCTAAGCCCTGAATGCATGAGTAATATATCACATCCCTACAGGCTCCGGTATCCACCAAGATTCTGTGCACAACCCATCCATCGACCAAAGCAGAGACAATCAAGGACTGCTCCCCTGCCACGTTACTCGCCAACTCACTGCGAGTAAACTGTATAGTCTCCTCTCATGCTTGCAAAGTGGTCGGGCGATCTACCACCTTTGACAGAGAATAGATCTGCTTGTCGAGCTGAGTTGGTGTGGGCTCCTCATCCATGATCACATTTATTACCCCTCTGATCGGGGGTGCATCTCTTCGGGGAACATTCCCCCTGTTCCCTCCATCTCTCTTGAACCGGTCTAACCGGCCTTCATTAATCAACTTTTGAATGGCCTTTTTTAGCAGCCAACACTCTTCAGTTGTATGCCCATAATCGTCATGATAGGCACACCTCTTACTCCGATCCCTGGAATCCGCCGTCTCGGGATTCATACGTGGTGGTCGGGGTAACTCATCTCGAATTTCATACATGATGTCTTCCCTCAATGCATTAAGCGGGGTAAGATCAGCCTCCCGAAGGAATTCTCTTGGGCAATCATACCGTGACTTGCCTTTGTTGTAACCACCGCCCGTAGTCTGGCCATTGCCCTTGAGATTACCCCTAACCTCAGTATTTTCATTCTTCTTGTCTTTCTTAGCGGTCTCACTCGCGCACCATTTCTGAGCCCGTATTAACATTTCTACCTGTGTCTTGGGCTCCCTCATGCTCAGTTCCGATCTCAAACCACCTTCGCCCTCGAGCAAACCTGTTTCAAAGCACAAGGTCACCTCCTGCTCGGTCAACCCAAGAACCTACTCTAGTACTTTTGTAAACCGCTCCAAATAACTAGCGGTTGATTCGTGAGCTCCCTGCTTAACCTTAGACAAGTCAGCCCTTGTCTTTGCAAGTGCGCCCGAGGTCCCAAAATTTGCTAAAAACTTTGCTCATAGGTCAGCCCAGTTGTTGATTGATCTGTGCGGAAGAGCTCCCATCCATGCCAATGCCTTTCCTTGCAACGCTCCCACAAAAGCTCGAATTTTCAATGCCTCATCTGATGTTACAAGGCCGATCTGGGACTCGAATGACATCAATCAATCTCTCGCTTTGGTTTTCCCTGTATACTCTTTAATGTTCGGGAAGATGAGCCCTTGTTCTGGTGGTGCATTCTCAATCCAAGGGGCCAAAGGGCTAGCAGAAGTTCCTAGAGAATTTCCATTTAGGGCCTTTCCCTGCTCCCACGCTTCCATACGTCGTTTCAAATCTTCAAATTCCTGCATGTTAATGGTTGGAGGCAAACCACCCACGAACTAAGGCTGCAACACTGGTACAGGAGGGGCCTGTGGGGGTCCCATTGCTCCCAGAGCTTGAATAATGCCCACGGCCTGCGCCACCTGTATCGTGGTTACACCTACAAGCTGAGGCACTAACTCACTAGCCGCTAAATCTTTCTGAACATTCGGTTACTGCAACTCCCTCCTTTCGCTTGATTGATGTGACAGGTGAACTTGAGTCTGCCTAGGAGAAGGTGTCCTATTACGGTGAGCATGAGATCTCCTGGGGGATGGAGTACAATGACTGCGAGCATGCAAGCTTCGCGGTGATGGTAAGCGAGGACGATGGTGATGCGACCTTCGTGGGGAAAGCGATCTACGATTACGACGAGATTGTGCTGAATCGTCTCCCACTTGGGGTCCCAGTCGAGAATGCACACTAGGTACAACTCTGTGACTAGCTCGGCCTTCTTGCTGGTTGTGTCACCTAGTTTCCCGTTCTCGCTGTTGTGAGGGGACGTGCACTAGATTCAACGGATTTCCCCCGGTCCTCGACCCACTTGCTGCTTGACTTGGTGCAGGCAAACCAGGTAGGGGCTCCAACTCAATGGGTAAAGGTGGCTTACCCATTGCAATCAGCTGCAGATTCAACTGATACATCTGCCCCAAATATATTGCCCTCTGGCGAAGAGCCTCCTTCCGGAACTCGTTGGCTAGTTCAACAGCAGCCATTGCACTCCTGCCTAATGAATCCAAACCCCGCCGTTGATTAAGCTGATGACGGGCATCGTGAGGTGGTGGATTATTACTAGCCGGTAAGTTAAGACTTGGTGTTGCATATATCTCTTGCTGATTATTGCCGTTGACACCATTAACACCATTCGCTGCCATAGCTAACATGTGAAATTATCAAGAACAAAATTGTGCTTCGGAAAAAGTTTCGTTTCCCGGCAACGGAACCAACTGATGCATCCAGAATAATCCAAGGACCCACTGAGCTTCTTTAACCGGATATCTAGCTTTCAATCTATCCGTTTTCTCCAAGGCTCAACTCTGTAAACAAGCAAAGAATGGTAAACTAGGCAGGGGCACTCCCTGCAAGAGCCCTCCGGCATGAGAGTTAGCTTAGCAATTAGGTGAGTAAACAATTTGACAGAGTTTAGGCCAGTATTCAGAATCACGTACCTCCCTCCTTAGTTTGGATGGGTTTTTATTGCTGGTGCCGGAAAGTAACTGCCCATTAAGCATGGTGGCGTGCCTAGCTGGCACATTAACTGCCGCATTAACTACCACGTTCATCGTAACGGTCTCATCATGGTAATGGTGGCGAGTTTCTCGGAAGTAACTGCCCACATTCAAGACAACCATTTCCTTCATAAACAAGCATGGTAAGTCCTGCTCGGTGTTGTAAACACCCCAATTTCGTACAGTGAACTGCAGGGGGGAAAGTGCAAAAATGCAAAATTATTTGAACATTCGAACTATTAAAACTTAACGAATGTCAAGTTACAGGAGTCAAAAATGCGAAAGGAAAAGCAGGATGCGCGAAACAGTGAACTGCAGGGGGGAAAGTGCAAAATTTTGAAAGTTACAAATCTGCATGGTGCCGCACCAAAGCCCCTTGGTGCCGCACCAAGGGTGCCTTGGTCGCACCATGCTTGCCACTGTGCGTCTCTCTCACATTAAAATGGTACAACTCATGAAGCGCAAAGTACAAGCTGTTGATGCAGGCTGAACAAACGGAGAAATTCCCAGCGTGTCCTGCCTCTCCAGTATAAATAGGAGGCCCCAGCTCCCAGTTTACCTACACATTTTCCTCCGCGATTTTTGGATCGCAGTGAAGCTCTGCTTCGTTCCTTCGTCAAAATTAGTACGAGAGGTGCGAGATAGGTGAGTGGAAGCCCCTAGAATCTCCAAACCCCGTCCAAACTCTGCCAAATCAAAAACCCATAGGTTATAAGTGATCCCTAACCTAGTTGTTAGGTGTCCACCTCACTTCCCCAGTCCAAAAATCCCAAAGTAAGCCGTTACTCGCCCGCCCGAGTAACGAGTGAAAAGTCAAAATCTAAGTCTAGGTTCCGCCCAACCAAAAGGCCAAAACCTACCCCAATAAGTCGCCAGAGTTGATAAGCCCAAACCCTCGAAATAAAGCATTCTCGCCCAAATCAAAACAACAACACACACAAACAACAAAAGACTCCCTCTCCGAAGGGACGAGCGAGACACCGCCGCTCTAAAAGGTAAAACCTTTAAGAGCGTCATTATTTCTATTTATTTACATTTTCTGTCTTTTATTTATTTTTAAAAGTTATTATTTAAATCCGGCGCAATGTAGCCCATATAAGCCGTTGTGCTGCCCGGATTAGAATAGGAAATATTATGTAAAAGAGCCGTTATAATGGCCAAATATTCTTAAATATGTTTGTAATTATTGGAAGGAGACATGCGAGTCCAGTAAATAATGTGGCCACGAATGTATTTGTTTAAATTTCCCCTGTCATTATAATACCTTATTTATTTGCTAAATAAATGTGGCAATAAGCATACTTCAGCCAAAAACCATTTTCGAGACCGAAAGGGCGAGTTGGGTGCCTAGCACCTTCCCAACTCGTAACTTAACCTCCGAACCCGTTTTCTTTTTCTCTGGTTTATTTTTCTTTTATTTGGTTTTGCTTTATTTGCCTTAAAATAAAGATGGCGACTCTAAAACTTTCAAATTCAGTGGGGCCTCGCAACATTCCCTCTTTGCACTTTCCCGTTCTCCCCTAAAAAAAGGAGATATGGGAATGGAGGGGTGATGCATTCCCATATCCTGGTATCCCCTAAACAAGGGATAACTTGATGCGGGAAACCCAAAGCTCCCATAGTAATCTGAATGAGCCATAAGGCTATTTTCAATAAATCCATAGTGGGGGCATCGCAATATCCTTTCTTGCACTTTTCCGTTTTCCCCTAAAAAAGGGAAAATGGGAATGAAAGGGTAATGAATTCCCATATCCTGGTATCCCCTAAACAAGGGATAACTTGATGCGGGAAACCATCAGTTCTCATATTGGATACAAAATCCACTCAAGGCAACCGAGGCACATTCCAATGTGCTAATATAGACAGCACTCCTCTCGCACATTTAATTTCGTCTTCCCCTAAACAAGGGAGGATGGAACGAGAGCAGTAGTGTCCCGCATCCGCACGTACGCGCACCCCTAACCAAGGGCGCGCGGGGCGCGGGTCGCACCCCGGGAACCTCACAGTGGCGACTCTGCTGGGGAGTTGTTTTATTTTAAATAAAATGGAGGGCTAGACTCGTAAAATAAAACTGTTTTGTTTTTATTTGTTTCCGTCAAAGATGCTTGTCATATTAATTTACGCATTTGAATAAAGTGTTCTCATACGGCCGTGGCCATATTTGTGGATATGATCCTCCATCTGGCAGCAGTCTCGTTCCGATACCTGTTACAGGCATATTTAAGAGTATAAAAAAAATTCAAAAAAAAAAGAATATATATATATATATATATATATATATATATATATATATATATATATATATATATATTACAATAAATTCCGGGCAGCACAACAAAGGAGCTGAGGCTTTACTTCCGCCTCTATATTATTATTTACTTCAGTTCATTTTCTTTTTTTACTTTATTCTGTACATTTATACATATCTGCATTCATTCTTGGGACATAGGACCAACATTTGTAATTAATAGGGATAGATAGTTTCCCCGCTTTTCTTTCTATTTCTTAAATGGTGTGCTTGCTTGCTTGCGCTCAAAAATAAAAAGCCGAGAAAATCCACATATAACAAAGAAGACATGCCATATTTGTTTTATTTTCTCTATATCTGTAAATAATTAAAGACTTTCCTGCTTTCTAGATACCACACACACGTGCACGCATATAGATATATTACGAACTGTTACCATACACCATGGCCAGCCTACCCCCTGCATAAGCCAACGTTAGAATGCATATAGTTTTTCAGGACACTTCACAGACCGACCGGTTTTTGCATCTTTGAATTGTGGGTCAGCCCTTGTCAAAAGAAAATTCAAAAAATATATATATATATGTCAAAAAAAAAAATGCGCAAGTTCGAAAAAATGCGCAAGTTTGAATGGTGGATCCTGGAAAGAGTATAGGCCCTTCGCTGGGACGACCCTGGGGAGTCGAAAGGCGGTGTGGAATACGTTGGTCCTATACTCAAGAAAGAATCCATCGTTCTAGGAAAAGTCCCGAGATCTGTCCAAAATAAAGCGTGTGCTTATCCTGGTCAATTGTAGGGAACAAAAAAATAATAATAAAATACTAATAAAAAGGCACGCCAGCACTCCAAGCCCAGCCTCCAAATTTTGATACCTACCAAACCCCATTTTCCTCGAGACCTGCCCGAATTTGGAAAGGCAACGATAATATCGGCCGGTTGATACGGAAACCAAGGCGTAAATCGGATCGAGAGGGTATCGCATCGATGCAGGCGTAATCGTTTAGAGGGCACGATCCGAGCAAGATGGCGAGCGTAATAAAGTGAACAATCGGCTATGGAGTACAGTTCGGGGGGCTCCAGGGTATGTTCCGCCTCCGGCAATGCAGGAATGGTTTGACCAAAGGTTGGGTGCAGCGATGAGTCAAATGGCTAGTCTGGTACAAAGTCTAAAATCCAGTGGTGAGGTGAACTCTTCCCCTACTATTCCCCAAGAAGCATCCATATCTCAGGTGCCTCCTAACCCAACTCCTCAGCCAAACACTAACCCACCAAATGCTACCACTATCCCAAATCCCAGTCCTCCACCAAGTCCTTACTACCCAAATATTTATCCTTACCCTCCTTATCCACCATATATTCCCCCACACACCCAGAATCCAAATGACCTCCCTTTTCCTATGACTAACCCGCTCCTAAATAGCCCACATATGGACCCAAAAAGTTTTAACCCACCAGGCCATGTTACCACATATTTACCTCATAATGATCCTGGTCGCCCGGTTGAAACTACCAATAACCCACCAATTCAGAACCTATACACTACCCAAAACCCACCAACCCAAAATCCATATATTACCCAAAACCCACCAACCCAAAATCCATATATTCCCCAAAACCCACCAAACCAAAATCCCTAGACTGTCCAAAATCTACCAACCCAAGACCTTTATCCAACCCAATACCCATATCCAGCTCAGAATCCTTATAATACCCAAAACCCACCAACCCAAAATCCATATATTACCCAAAACCCACCAACCCAGAATCCATATACTGTCCAAAACCCACCAGCCCAAAATCCCTACCTTCGACCCGAAAATAACCCAGCCTTCCCAAATCCAGCCAATATATACCAAAAACCAACTCCCCCAACCACTAAAATGGAGGCCGACATGGAAAATATGAAGGCCATGATGCTTAAACTCCTCAATAAAGGGGAATTTTCTACTCGGGCCCTAAATTGCAACCATCAGCAATACTTCCCTCAAAGTTCAAAATGCCCGACATAGAAAAGTTTGACGGGACTGGATGCCCTATATCCCACTTAAGGTCTTATTCCACTGGCATGCAGTCACGGGGAGCTAGCTTTGAGGCTATGGCTTCCAATTTTCACCTCACCCCGGTTGAGTCGCTAAACAATGGTTAATGCCGTCTCGACAGCATTCATGAATACCTAGGACCGTATAGCCGAAGCATTCCTTGAAAGATACAAAGATAATACCAAATCCCGAAAATAGGAGCGACCTTGAATCGTGCACCCAACGGAAAAGGAAAACCCCGCCCGAAGTTTGCAAATAAGTGGAAGAGAAAGCTAGCACGCACCTTTGATGCACTGATCAGGAGTCACGGCAATGTTCATCAAAAACCTCCAGCCCATTTACCTGGAACATATGCGGTACCTCCCCTATACCAATTTCAAAGAAATAGTGGAGATAGGAGCACGTATTGATGACGATATACAGACTGGCCAATTGAAAATCAATACGTCTCCTAGTTCTTTCCGTTACTCCAAAGGAAAGACAGCCGCACCAGCACCAGCCGTCAATATGGAAGGGAATGCCTCAACCCCATTTTCTACCCAAAATTATAGCTCCGTTCCATGGTATTATGGGTCGGACAGGTAATAGGGAGCAAATAATGGCCCGAATTTTAAATCGAACAGGGTTTTTTTTTTTTTTTAATAAAAGCAGGGCGGCACCTGCGAGAATTTATTAAAAAAAGAAAAGAATACAAACTTGAGGGGGACAACCAGCCTTACCCTTTGGACGGGGGAACAGAGGAGCCTTACCTCTAAAAGGAAATACATCAGATCTAGAAACTTAACGACGAAAAGACATAAAACCATATAAATCACTTTTGAAAGCAAATAGAACATCTTTGGGCAAATCACGAACATCTGAAAATGTTTTACTCGAACGATGAATTTGGGCCTCCGCTGCCAGATGATCAGCTACAAAATTTTGTTCCCGATACACATGAACCAAACTATAAGAGACACTTAACTGACGACATTCCCGAAGCTCATACTCGTAAAGCCAAGGAGAAGAGATCTTACCATCAAGAAAATTAACCGCAGTTAAAGAATCGGACTCCACCAAAACACTATCCATAGCCAAACCCCTACAGATACGAAGGCCATCGAGCAGGGCTAAAATTTCCGCATACATATTGGAACCTCTACCATAAAAATTGGAGAAAGCAAGAATCATATCGCCCTTTGAGTTCCGGATAATACCCCCTCCTGAGCAGTTACCTTTTAAACAAGAACCGTCTGTGTTGAGCTTGAACGAAGAACCCCTCGGAGGACACCATTTCAGCCAATGACCTATACGAACTGGAACAGCCTGGATTGGAATGTTCAAGAACTGGAGAGCTAAAACGCCACGAGACCCACTAACTGAACAGGGTAAGCCGACATTTTGATGAGCTGCAAGCTCCCCAGTCTATGATACTGCAGGGCTAATGGCACAAGGAGTGTTGAAGCCACTAGAAAATTATAAACCACCTGACCCCCTGCCCAGGACTTGGAACCATGCCCAGTACTGTGAATATCATCGCTCCAGTGGTCACCTCACCGATAAATGTTACACCCTCAAAAATGCTATCCAGGACCTAATAGATGATAAGGTTATTGAAAAACCTCCACCCAGACCAAATGTAGTCAATAACCCTCTACCTCAAATCAATATGATTGAGGTTGATGAAAACCCTTTTGGGCCCAAGTTTGAAATAAATAAACATCCACTTCCATATATCCTCATTCCTATCCCCCCACCCTTATCCATAAAAGAGCCTAGCTGTAATATGCTCTCTTGGGACACCATCCTTGGTAGCCAAAACACCTGTAACATTGAAAAAGCCACTTGGGTTGGTGGAAATGTTAGCCACCTTACCCGATCTGGCCGAGCCTATCAGCCAAACCCTGAAAGAAGTGACCACTCTGGAAAATATCAAGTAACAGATACTGGGGCTAAAACGGTGGAAGATTCTTTATTAGCTAAGATGAAGAAAACTCAAGCCAACATCTCCATCTAGGGCTTACTATGCGCTTCCAAGACCCACCGTGATACACTGGCTAAGTCACTAAGTCAGGCAGTCGTTCCCATTGAAACCTCCCCCGACGAGCTCACTCAGATGATCGGGAACATCCATTTCGGAAACGTAATAATGTTTACCGATCTGGACCTGCCAAGGGAAGGAACTAACCACATTGATGCTCTTCACATCACTGTGGGAATTCTGGAGAAACGGGTTCCCCGAGTTTTGATAGATAATGGGTCTTCACTGAATGTATGTCCTGCCAGTACATTAGCCAAGCTGGGGATAAAAATATCAGAACTCACTCCTTCCTCTCAAACAGTTAAGGCATACGACAACACCAGTCGATGTGTCTTGGGGGTGGTCACTTTAATGTTAACTGTTGGGCCCTTAAACATGCCAGTTGAGTTCCAAGTCCTGGATACACCAGCCACCTTTAGCCTGTTGTTGGGACGCCCCTGGATTCATGGGGTAAAGGGGGTAGCCTCTTCATTACACTAGCATGTCAAATTCATCCACGATGACCACATAGTAATCATTCTGGCCGACAAAATCGTGGAGAATAAGGAAAGTGGGAATATCCCAATCCTCGAGATAGAACACGAGGATACTGGTATTTTTCTCAGTGGCTTTGAGGTTATCCCCCAAGCTGTAGTCAACGCCATTGAATATGGCCGAGAAACTGACATCATTGGTAAGAAAGTTACTTCCCTAGGAAACATGGTCCCTTTAAACATGTTCCGAAAAATGAATTATATGCCTGGTCTAGGTCTCGGCAGTCATGGTCCCTTAAGGGATGTATCCCTCCTTTCGGTCTAGGATACACACCTACTCCAGCTGAAATAGCCGCAGTCATGAAGCAAAAAACGTGAGAAAAGAAAGGCAGAAAGAGAAAAGCGTCCTTATGAATATCCCCCTCTCCAGCCCTATAGAAAAACCTTAAATGGTTATTTTGTATGCGTAGGGAAGTGAAACCTATCTCATGTTTCTGAACCTGGATAGACGAGAATGGGAAAAGGTGCCACTGGTTGGGAAGTCTTTGATGATGTCAGTATTCTCTCGGAATGATATGGACAGGTTACCACGGAGCCAGTAGCACCGCTTATAAGACTGTCACCATTGAAAATGCTTGGTCTATAGACCAGGATGATTATGCTTTGGCCCTGCTAGATGATGACGGTCTAGGAGACAATTTTCTAGGTATGATACACAGAGGCACTGATTATGAAAAGCTCCCTGCTGAGTTCGAGTCTATGTCCAATAAGCCTCTGCGAGTGGTACACCACGGCCGGTCGCTCGACACACGCAGACTTGGTAGACCGCTTCGGATATACTATCCAGATCCTTTCTTAGCTTTACGCTGTTGGTCATCTACCAATCCGCTACCTATAATGAGGATCTCAAACCCCGGATCCTCAACAATGTAATAACCATGTACAATGTGCTTTTAATAATAATATGGATGTCTTTGCTTATTCCTTAGTTGCACCTAATTTAAAAGACGCATTAAATAATAATAATGATAATGAGTCATTTAATAAAATGGACCCAAAAGATAAAATTATCTACTTGAGCTTGCAAAGTCGATCAGTACCGAGGAGCAAGCCATTCATCGGCAAATCTTGAAGACACGTCACTATCAACACAGGGGTTTGGATAATGAAATCAAAAGAAATCGAGAATCGGCGGTTACCTCGAGGTCAGAAAAGAAAGGCACTCATTGATCTCCTCGAAAGAATTCATAGACATCTTCGCTTTGGTCCTATGATATGCACGGCACGGATCAGTATAGAAATCATGAAGGTAGCGTCAACTTCATTCGGGTAGTTGAATACCCGACTGGTGTCAATATAGTGGCCGTTCCCGAGCCCAGCGGGGAAAAGTCGAGAATACGTGTAGACTTCGCGACCTCAACAAAGCGTCGCCCAAAGATGACTTCCCCCACGCCCCATTGACATTGTGGTAGATGTCGTCGCAGCTCACAAAAGTCCGATCCCGTCGGCGGCATCTTGGGCTACAACCAAATCAAAATGGCGGCGAAGACCGGGGGAGAAGACTTCATTCACCACTCACTGGGGACTTGCGTTATCTTGTCATGCCATTCGGACTAAAGAATCCGGAACCCGCACTGGAGAGCGCCACCACCCTCTTCCGCGACATGATCACAAAGAAATGGAGGTCTATGTCGATGATATGATTGTACATTCAGCGCACGGTAAAAGATCTCGAGTTCTTGAAAGACTCGAAAGCACCGGATGAAGCTTAACCCCACAAATGTACATTCGGGGTTACGAGAGAGCAAAGTCACGGGATTCTTAAGTGAGCAAGGCATCGAGATCGAGCAGCAAAGATCAAACCATCCTAGAGATGCCAC
>CM028380.1:138441533-138522222 GCA_013146195.2 Codonopsis lanceolata
TCCTCTTGAGAACCCTCGCTCTCATTGACTGGCAGTGATGCTCGAACAAAATGGCCTAGTAATGACCGGACGGCCTTGACCTCTCGGCGTGTTTGGGCATTCTCACGTTTGCCCCCTACACAGTCGGTGATCAAATGCGGGAGCAGCGAACCCCGCATTAGTCTACCTCTAATTAGGGTCTTGATTTGGCCGTTGATCAAGCGGCCAACATCAATAGACCCATTAGTCATGATGGTGTAGGTCGAGGCGGCCCTCTCCCGATTCACGGTGTTTTGGTGACTTGAGGGCATGAGGCGACACAAACAAATTTATACGGGCTTGGCGGGTGTCTTGAGAAGGAAGGACTCTCTCGGTGCGAGGTCCATATGGTGGAGTTACGGTTATAGGACCACTCCACACCGGGGAGAGCAATAGCGGCATTCACCACCTCGGCAGGGGATCAGGGGTGGAGGTGTGTGCTATAATCATCGGCACCAACACGCAAAGTTGGAGGTGCCGAAGTACATGTTAATGCTTTCGGATGAAAAATTAACTACTTTATTCCTAACATTAACAGTGTCTAGCACACGCCATCCATGCCAATGTCGCCATTGGCGTAGAATTCTCGGACAATAGGGACTATGGCGTCCTAGGCGGAGAATCTAGCAAAGCCCCACCTACGAGCCATCGAGCGGGACGAATACCAAAATCTTGACCTTGAATCCCTTTCGGGCACCAAGGACTTGGAGAGTTTGTTGGTGTACCTTCGATGCTTAAATAGGAATCTGGCGGGTGATGTCAAAATTTTGTTCTTCCTCTGAGGCTGGGAGGATGAAGAGCCGTATTTCTTCGTTTTAAACATTTTGTTTGATAAAATTTTAAAAACTAAAAAATATAACAATTAAAATGTGTTTTAAAAATTTTAAAATTAAAATTTAATCTAAAGCATGCAAAAATATATCTACGTTAAAAATTAACTAGCACCCTAGCATGCAAATATTTCACGTATAAAATTAAAGAGGGTGTTAGGAATACTAGTTTGCGGCTGATGCAGTGAATGCAGCGGGAGTGGTGATCTTTCTACGACAACAATGGTGATTCTTCCTCTCGCCTTCAAAATCTTCAACTTGGAATGGAGTGTAATGGGAGATGGGTGAGGGAGATGAAGGGTTTGAGAGAGAGAGAGAGTGTATCTTGAAGTTGATCTTTGAAATTCTTGAAGATCTGTAGGAATTCTTGAAGAATTTGCTGCTTTTCTTCTTTGCTTGGCGAAGAGATGAGAGTTTACGTGTGTGATCGAAGAAGAAGACCGGTGGCTTTAAATAAAGGGACCTTGCGGTCGCAAGTGCGCCACACTGCGTCCATGAGGTGGGCGATCAAATCGGTTGGGATTCCTTCATTCATTCCCCATGTCGACACATTTGCCAGATATTCGCATTCTTGGGGACCTTGCGGTCGCAAGGTCCTACACTGCGTCGCAAGGTGGGCGAAACTTTCACTTTGTTTTCTTTCCAACTTTTCAACGGCTTGCGGTTTAGTCCTTTCGTTAATTCCGTTATGTCTTTGATAATTCTGTATGAAAAATCTAAACAAAAATTCTAAACTAAAAATTATTAGCAACATATAAATACAACATTAAGATGTTTTTCTCCCCCAAACTTAAATTTTGGCATATTTAATTAAAAATTAAATGTCCAAGAATAGAATTTAACGGAGAAAAACATATCTAAATAACTAGTTAACAAATAACTTTCAAATTAGTGGGTTGCCTCCCACTTAGCGCCTTTGTTTAATGTCTTTGGCTCGACCAAGCGCAAGCCTAGTCTCTTGGTGGTTCATTGTCGGCCAAGCGGATTAATTCAATTGTTCGTTCAAGCGACATTGGCTCAAAATACGGCTTGAGTCGGTGTCCATTCACTTTAAACACTTCATTATTTTTGGGGTTTTGTATATCAACGGCCCATGAGGATAAATTCGTACTATTCTAAAAGGACCGGACCATTTGGATTTTAATTTACACAGGAATAACCTTAACCTAGAGTTAAACAATAATACTTTCATACGGATGAAGCATTTTGTTAGCTAATCCCATGTCATGATACTTTTTGGTCTTTTCTTTATAAGTTTTGCATTTTGAGTGCAATTGAGTCTATGTTCTTCTAATTCATTTAAGCTGGAACAATCTTTCTTCTCCGGCTAATGTCAAATCTAAATTCAATTCTTTAATTGCCCAATAGGCTTTGTGCTCAATTTCCAGCGGTAAATGGCAAGCTTTACCATATACCATCCTATATGGACTCATTCCTATGGGTGTCTTAAAAGCAGTTCGGTATGCCCATAAAGCATCCTTAAGTTTAGATTCCCAATCTTTACGATTAGGCCTAACAGTCTTTTCTAACAACTTGCTTTTATCGTCTATTGCTTACTTCTACTTGTCCGAGCGTGGATGATAAGGTGTAGCTAACTTGTGAGTTACACCATGCTTTCTAAGAACAACTGTTTAACAACTTATTGGTAAAATGAGTTCCTTGGTCACTTATTATGGCCTTAGGGACTCCATATCTAGCAAATAAATCTTCAACAAATTTGACTCTTGTTTTTCCATCATTAGTTTTAGTTGCTTGCTTCTATCCATTTAGAGACATAATCAAGCGCTACCAAAATATATTCACAATTATTGGACACGGGGAAAGGGACCCATAAAATCAATACCCCAAACATCAAAGATTTCAACTACTAAATAAACATGTAAGGGCATCTCGTTTCTCTTTCCTATACCACTGTTCTTTGACATTTGTCGCATGTTTTGTAAAAGCAGTTCACAATCTCTAAAAGCAGTAGGCCAATACAAACTGATTGCAAAATTTTTCGGCGGTTTTATTACCACTAAAATGACCACCACACGAATATCCATGGCAAAATTCCATGATACCTTGTTGGTCTTTTTACAGGTATACATCTTCTTATTAAAGAATCGAGCAAATCTTGTATAAGTGAGGAGCTTCCCAAAAATAATTTTTCGTTTCGCCAAAAATTTCTTCTTTTAAGTAATGATCAAAATCCGGATTAATTATATCGGACACATAGTAGTTGACAAAGTCGGCATACCAAGGGTCGAGAATCTTTAATGGCTAGGAGTTGTTCATCGGGAAAATTATCATTAATGGGGACGGGATCATCAAAAATTGGCGCTCGGCAAGGGTGAAAATTCTAACCTAGACAAGTGGTCGGCCACAACATTCTCGGTTCCTCTTTTATCCTTGATAGTTATGTCAAATTCTTGTAACAATAACATCCATCTAATTAATCTTGGTTTAGCATCCTTCTTGCTTAAGAGATATTTTAATGCGAGAATGATCGAGAAAAGATTATCACCTTTGATCTAGCAAATATGATCTAAATTTTTCTAAAGCATATACTCTTGCTAAAAATTCCTTTTCGGTAGTGGTATAGTTCAATTGAGCATCATTCGAGTTCTACTAGCATAATGGATCACATGAGGCTTTCTATCTACCCTTTGTCCTAACACGGCTCCAATTGCAAAATCGATGCATCACACATGATTTCGAGCGGAAGTGACCAATCGGGGCGGATAAGATTGAGGCGATAGTCAACTTTTCTTTTAATAAATTAAAAGCTTCCAAACATTCTTTATCAAAAATAAACTACGTGTCTTTTGCTAACAAATTACATAGAGGTTTCTGATTTTGGAAAAGTCTTTTATAAATCTACGATAAAAACCGGCATGACCTAGAAAACTTGAACTCCTTTAAGCGAAGTGGGAGGGGTAGTTGCGAAATAACTTCAATTTTAGCTTTGTCAACTTCAATTCCTTTATTTGAAACAACATGCCCTAAGACAATTCCATGTTTTACCATGAAGTGACTTTTCTCCCAACTTAACGTTAAATTAGTTTCGGACATCTTTTCGGAGACGGATGTAAGGTTTTCTAAGCGGTGATCAAAAGAATTTCCAGCGAAAAATCATCCATGAAAACTTCTACGCATCTTTCAACTAAGTGCGAAAATATAGAAATCATGCATCTTTGAAAAGTAGGCGCATTACATAACCCAAGGCATTCTCCTAAAGGCAAAAGTACCAAAGGGACATGTAAATGTTGTTTTCTCTTGGTCTTCGGTGCAACAGGGATCGATTATACCAGAAAAACCATCAAGAAAACAATAGTATTCATGGCACGCTAATCTTTCAAAATTTGGTCAATAAATGGCAAAGGAAAGTGGTCTTTCCTTGTTGCGCATTTAATTCACGCAAATCGATACACATTCTATAACCGATAATAGTCCTTGTAGGGACTAATTCATCTTTATCATTTTTGACAACGGTAATTCGACTTTTTAGGAACTACTTGGGCGAGGACTAACCCATTTACTATCGATATAGGGTAAATTATACACGCATCTAAGAGCTTAAGAACTTCTTTCCTAACTGACTTCTTCCATGTGTGGGTTGAGTCTTCTCTGTCTTTCTCTAGAAGGTTTACTACCTTCCTCTAAATGAATTTTATGCATACACATAGAGGACTAATTCCTTTTAAGTCGGCTAAAGACCATCCTAGGCTTCTCTATGTGTCCATAAAACTTTAACAAACTTTCTTCTTGTTTTTCGATAAGTTAAATTGCTATAATAACGAGGCAAAGTGTTACCTTCCCTAAAAATGCATATTTTAAGTGGGATGGTAATGGCTTTAATTCTTCGACTTTGGGAGAATTAATGGAAGGCATAAATTCGAGAATTTTCTGCTTTAATTGTTTCTTTTATTTTAGCCTCATTATTCTCTTCTTGTTTTCTTCCTTAATATCTTCAATTTCAATTTCCTCAAGAGAGATTTTAGAATCTCTACTTCATCTTCTTTAATTTCATAACTTTCTTCAACTCTTTTCTTTGACTCATCGAAATTAATTTACGATTCTACCTTTATTTCTTTTCATCTTTCTTTTTACTAGCTTCTAGCTTTTCTTTTCTAATCTTTCTTCTTCCTCTATTTCTCTTTCAATTTCCTCAATGTCAATTTTATGGGAGGAATAGGGCTATCATCATAGACAATAAATCTATCTCTCTCATAATCTTGCTCTTCTTCAAAAGTTTCGGTTGATAATTTCTCAATCTCATCAATTGAAAAACAAGCACTCATGTCACTAGGTCTATTCATAGCATCAAACACGAAATTTCAATTGTTTCACCTAGGGTGACATTGTGAGTTTACCATTTTCACATTTATCATTGTATTAGCGGTTGCCATAAATGGTGCGCCTAACAATATTGGGACTTCATTATTAGTGCATATCTTCCTTTCCATCTCAAGAACCACAAAGTCTCTTGGTATGATTAATTTATCAACTTTGAACTAGGATATCTTCCACTATACCCAGGGATATTTAAGCGACGATCGGCTAATTGTAATTGCATATTAGTGGGTTTTAGTTCTCCTAGACCTAATTGTTTATAGACAGAGAAAGGCATCAAGTTAATACTTGCTCCTAAATCTAGCATTGCTTTCATCTTTTAGAGTCTCCCAAGGAAACTTGAATATTAAAGCTGCTGCACAGGTCCTTCAACTTAGGTGGTAATCGGGTTGTAAAAGCAGGCGGCGTTTTCGAAACAACAATCTTTTCGTTGTTTTCAAACTTGTGTTTCTTAGAGTGAAGATCTTTGAAAAACTTTGCGTATCTGGAATATTTTTAATAACATTAAGCAAAGGTAAATTTACATTTACTTTGGATAACATATTATAAATTTCCGTGAATTGTTTGTCCATTCGGTTTTCATAAGTCTTCTTGGAAGCGGAATTGGAGGAACGTAAGGTGGTGGAGCCACATAAGGTTCCTCTTCTTCTTGATCTAATTCTTTATCTACTTCAAGCTGTGTTGTCTTTATTTTGAATTTCTTTTTCTTTTCTTGTTCCTTATTTGGAACTTCTAACTCTACTTCTACTTCTTTTCTTTTTCTACCTCTTGATTACTTAAATCATCAATCACTTTATCACTAACACTATCTTTTCGATTTCTTTTTCTATTACTTTTTCAGAATTTTCTCTTGAAGCATGCATATTAGAAGGAGGATCGGAATCACTTACCTCTTCACCTATCACCTTACCACTTCGCGGGGCGGTGATTGACTTAGCTTGCTTTCGGTTTGACTAGGGAACTTCCTTCTTCTCTTTTATTTGCTTGAATTTTCGATATATTTCTTGATTTTCGATTTCTTCAAGCATGTACTTCATCAACGATGCTTGACCTTTACTTGCTACTTCTTGCTTGGGAACTTCTTCAATTCTCAATTGATTTTGATTTTGATTTTGCAAGCGTGGAGGTTGTGGTGGTGAGGTTGGAATTGTTGAGGTTGCAAAGGCTTATTTCCTCCCCAAGAAAAGTTAGGATGATTCCTCCAACCGAGGATTATATGTATTGGAATATGGATCATTCCTTGGCCTTTGAGGTACATATTCATAGCATTAGCACATTCGAGAATACATAGCACTTGACGGACAAAAATTAGTAGCATGAGAATATAATCCACATAGAGCACATGCTTCTTGAATTTGCCAATTTTCAAATTGAGCTTGTGTATTTGAATTATCTTGCAATTGATATAGGCTCTATTTTTACCTCTAGCACTTTTACATTTGGGAATTAATACTTAGCATCTCAAATAATTCTTCTAATGCTTACGGTGTCATTCTATTAATAGAACCACCATTTGCACTATCAACCATAGTTTGTAAACTGGCGAAAGACCATGATAGAATTGAAGCACTAACACATCTTGAGCCAAATTATGATGAGGACACATAATAAGCGATTTTTAAATCTATCCCATGACTCATGGAATGTTTCACAGTTCATTTTGGAATGACATGATTTGTTTTCTATACTCAGTAAGAGATGCATGTTTGTAAAATTTGCTCATAAACAAATCATATAATTGTGCCCAAGTAAAAACAACTGTTCGGTGTTAGGTTCATAAACCATCTCTTTGCCAATTCTTTTAATGCCTTTGGGAAAGTATTTCATTTTAATTTGATCTTGATTAACCCTCCTAAAGGAAAAGTACTCATCATGTATTCATATTCTCTTAAGCGGCGGGATCTTCATTAGGCATCCCATGAAAAGATGGTATGGCATTAAAATAATGTCCTTTTAGTTCGAAAATTCCTAACGACATCGGCAATACTAAACATGATGTTACCACATTTAATGAAGGTCTACTAAAATCATTAATAGTTCTTTGATTTACAACTACTTCCATATTTCTTCTTGCGAGCTCTTCTTGTCTTTGATTCCTATTGTGGGTCAACTAGGTTTCGGGATTACGATTATTGTTATTATCTTCCATTGTAGGATCAACGAGGATCCTCTCGATTGAATTATCTTGATTATCGGGCTCGAAAACTAGATTTTCAAAATATCTTTGGTATCTTTTAACAATATTTATCTCTTGATCTAAGTCTACCAATTCGAGTTTAAAGATCTACGACCTTGCATAAAAATTAAAAGCAATTTAAAAACAACTAACTATTAAGGCAAAATAAAATAAAATCTTTTTGTATTTTTATTTTTTATAAAAACAGAAAATTAAACTAAAAACTAAATTAAATTAAAAACTACGCTACCTACAAACTAACTCGTGAACTAGCTTGTCCCCGACACGGCGCCAAAAACTTGATCGATGTTTTATTTTATCTATTTCCTTGCAAGTGTACAAGACTATTATAGAATAGACTCGGAAGCA
Organism: Codonopsis lanceolata; assembly: GCA_013146195.2. Taxonomy (NCBI): domain Eukaryota; kingdom Viridiplantae; phylum Streptophyta; class Magnoliopsida; order Asterales; family Campanulaceae; genus Codonopsis; species Codonopsis lanceolata. Next base: position 138,449,262 of record CM028380.1, read on the forward strand.
AGGGTCGAACCCACGAGACAAGTGATCACGAGCAGTGCGGTTATAGATAGCAAATTATTAACCTAAGGGGGTTTTTATGTTTAATTCTACTCTAATTTACTAGTTATAGATGTTAACTAATTAGGCGGTAATAACGAGATATGAAGATCTTATGGTGAGTGGAAATCTAGGATTACGGGTTTCACTTATATCTCCTTTATGTTCAATTCATAATAATGTCATTCAATGTCTTGGGTTCGTTCACTAAAAATAGATATAGTGCGTTGAACAATTGGTTCAGTCTCCTCCCATAAAATTCACCCATTCCATATCCTAGCAGCAGGAGGCGTAATCTAGGCATCACCTAGATTTATGATCTATCGTCACCTAGATCATGTAAGAACACGGTCCTAACTTATCACTCTCGTGCTTCGATAGGTCCAATTTATTGTGTTGGTGAGCCGATTATACGACATATGCACTTGGTCATGCGGTATCCGCACCTCTAAGCCTTTATTATTTGCGATTACATTCATTTGTTCAAAGCGAAATAATAAAGGGATTGATAAACAACACAATCAACAAGCATTGAATAGACATAAATATGAGAATCAAAACATAAATTCGATACAAGTTACCTCCCACCTCCTAGATTAGGGATGATTTAGTTCATCATAGGCGATGAAGCAACACATGAAGATGATGGAAGACATGATTTGATCTTCAATACTTGAAATTACAAAACCTAATTATGTTATACAATCTAAAACTACCTAAAATCTATGTAAAGAGAGCTTCGGCCGTCCTCCTTCTCCTTAGGCTCGGCATCGACTTCTATATATACTTGGGAGTTGTGATTGAATCGAATGAGCGTGTGAAAACCGAATTTCGCATTACCTTACCTTGCGGTCGCATAAGTCTTTGGATACCTTGCGTCGCAAGGTCTCCGATGTGCTTCTTGGCTCTTCGATTCTTGGCTTGAGGGGACGTCTGCCTACCTTGCGGTCGCAAGTGCGAGGCACCTGCGTCCCAAGGTGTCGGATTAACAGAACTTTATTTTCTTCAATTTTTCTTTCTTTGTAATTTGCACTTACAACCACGGAGTTTCGCGTATTTTCACGAACAATCTGAAACTTACAAAACTCACCAAAAACATATATTAGTACTCAAAAGACTCATGAAATAGCCTAATTCAAGTCACAGAAGCATATAAAATCGACGTATAAAATACATCGATCCGGTAGCAAACCTAAATGTGATTTGTAATATTGTAGTTATGTTGTTAGCCGATTCTTTTGGTAGCCGACAAGTAGTAGTCGTGCTTGATGTATATTTATGGTTATACCTTCATATGTTTTTGTTGTTGTTAGTACTTATCATTATCGATACATATGTGGTTGGTAGCCGACTTGTGTTTGTCGCGCTTGGTAAATTTGGTGATCATGTTTTATATGCTTTAATGATAGTAAAGTATTATGTTGGTACTCGAGGCATGTGTTTAGCCGTTGAGTTGTTAGACTAGAGTCTTAGACTTAGTGTAATGTTGTTCCGCCGTAGCTTCGCCGATGACTTGGTTTATTATATGCTATATATTTGAATTGCTTAACAGGGAGTTTGTCCTACGTGCCCAATGTTGCGGCACGCGAGTCGAATTTTTGGACCGAGAGATTAATCATCTCTTTGGTTGTCTTTAGTTTGAGCTTGTTAGCTCGGGCGCCACTGTTTTATTTCATTTAGCTTCCGCATGTGTTTTGAGTTGTCGGTGTATCGCCGTTATGGCCCTACCCATTATTTGCTACTTGTTGTTGTTATTTGTCTTCACGACCTTGGGATCTCGTATTGGGATCGGTCGGGTTGTCACTGATTGGTATCGAGCTATTGGTTAGGCACCGGCCAGATAGGTTCCTTGGCCTAGTTGGGGGTTGGTTTTGTGTGATTTGTTATATCTTAACGTCGAGAGTTATAGTATGTTAAGATGGCTGAAACTAGCATGGGCCTTAGCACTAGTAGAGGTGCCGGTGTTGATGAGTATAAGGTAGTATTTGTAATATCGATGATTGGGAATCCACCGGAGTATTGGTGGCAAATAATATGAGATTATGGTTCAATATGTGGTGATGATCACGGAGTTAGCTCATTAGAGTAGGGTACTTAGTACCGATGAGACTAGGAAGTCTCCATGAATTGTCAAAGAGTTAGGGATTAAGGATAAAATATTAAGGGTAATTTATTCTATCATCAGCTTACGGATTATCGAGGGTTGTGGACTATATTTAGGAGAAAAGGGTTAGATATTAAGGAATGCACCCGAGAGAGAACCTCGGGGAATGTTAAGGATGATGATGTGTTTAGAGGGCAGTTAGCACCTCATAAAGTTGTGTAGGCAAATCCGTAGACTAGTAAGCAGAGTGATGCTTTTACCTAAAGTCATAGATGAAGAGGTGATAAATTGTTGTATAAATTTCGTTTGGGAAATGAGACACCAAGTGTAGGTGTTGGAGCAATATAGACAAGTGTTTAGTTTGTGGTGGTGATCACATTAGAAAGGATTGCCTTAAATTGAGGATTAATGACTCTAAGAGCGCTAATAAGCAGTCTAGTGACCCTTAGTGAAATGGTTATAGACGAGCTAGAGTTTGAGGTTGTATGCGTGCGTGGCGGTTGGCCATTGCGGAGTTTTGAGACCTACCTTGGATAGGAGGTAATTCATTTACGGATATTATGGTTGCTATTATTGCTATTATGAGTGCACGTTGTATCGGTAGCTCATATGCATTCATACATACATTGCATTGTGTGTTGAGATTTATTGATTTTTGCTTTCCTCGATTTATTGATATTATTGAGGAGGATATCCCGGTTTGGGATTGGTTTATTGTTTTGGTTGAATCTTGATTTGTCGGTAGGCAATCAATCATGGTATAAAAATGTGATTTTAGTATGCCTATATATATGGCTATGTTATGCATATATGAAGAATGTATATGTGATAATATTACTAGTGGTGATTACTAGTGGTGTGCTAAATTGTATATGCTCTATAGAGATATGTGTAATTTTGTAAGTAAAATAATTATACGTTATTGTGTGATTTTTATGCGAGTAGGATACGCTCGAATCACGCGGTGTATACTTGGTGGTTATGAGACGAGTTAGGACTATTACGGACGGGTGTGCCGCTCATTGCGACTAATAGAGTGTCGTTACCACGCGAGGGTATTTCGTGTGTGCTTGTTCGAAGACGAGATTTTTGGTTAAGTTAACGGTAGATTTTTCGGAGTTTTAATGATTGAGGATGCTAGAGCGAATATTACCTCTTTTCCTTGGATTCGTTATGAAAATATTATTAGGCGAATGTACTCGATATACGGACCTTGGTAATTGATAGAACTTCCATTGCTTAGTGAATTATCACGGTGGAAATTTATGAGTATGTTTTGTTGGTTTTGTGTTATGAATGTGCACGATTGGATTGGTAATCACTTGTGCTATAATAATTGTTTGATTAACCAATATGAATGGTTATGAGTTACACGAAATATATGGATTATATAAGTTGCATGAAGCTGCATGAATTACATGGAGTATTTGAGTTGAAGTATAATGATACTTGGTGATTGTGTATTGCATTTGCGATATATGTGCATATATGTGGCATTGCTAATGATAGGAATTTTATTATTTGGTTGATGGTTAAATTACGGGAAAAATGTACTTGGTTATTACAGAGTATAGACATGACTAGTGTCAGTCCATGTGTTGTTTTTAAAACAGGGATTAATATACGACTTTTATATAAGTATGCATAATAAATGCACTTTGTTAAAATTAAAGATGTGGTTTACAAAAGTAATAAATGTAATTAACGGAAATAGTTGTATTTGAGTATGAGCATGCTTATTTGCATTATGAATAAGAATAACTTACTTAGTCTATTGCATGATAGGATCATGATTATCATTGCTTAATGATTATGCCATGTTTAAAGCTGTTGCATGATTATGTGACGATAGGGAAGGATGCTTAAGATTTTCTCATGACCCTTCGCATCCTTGCACGAAAGCTTTTGAAATCCAATTTAGCCGGTACCCTAAATTGGTGATCAAAGAGGTTCGTTGGTGGACTAGGATTGGTAGCGAGTAGGTTAGAAACTGACTAAACCTTTTACCAAAGGGAAAGGAAAAGAAATGGAATAAATTTTCATTTGATGCTACTATGTGCTCTTATGTGCCTTGTCCATGATTTGGAAATTGCGAGTACGGCTTGCATGATTATGAATGTCAACTTACTTGTTTTAGGAGCATGTTGTGGAACACACTTCCTTAAGTTTGTGAATTGCTCTATCGGCAATCTTTACTTCTTATGATTTAGAGTTCCTTGTATTTATATTTCATGTTGTGACTCCGAAGCAAATAGTTTCGAGAGCTCGGTGATTATAATGCCCTTGAATATGCTTTGGTGACATATTTGCAATTCATATGGTTAATTAATTAATAATGGGATTTGAGTGTACTTTTGCAACTCAAGGATGAGTCAAATTATTTTCAATCTTAAGTGTTTGGTAGTTGGGTTATTAGCAATTTTTGAACTTGTGAATGTGAGATTTTTGATAGTTTGATTTTTGAATACTTGGTTTGGTTATTGTTATGATAGACTCGGAGATTGAGTCTAGGTTTATGGTTTTGAGCATCGAGTGTTCACTCGGGATTGAGAGACACCGTAGTTGTGTTTGGGTATTTGTTGTTGGGTGATGACCTAACGTTGGTTTGTTATAAGGTTTAGAATTCGGACGAATTCTTTTTAAGGGGAGAGGATGTAAGACCCGATTCCGGTTAGCTTGAATTGCGTGCAATGCTCGCACTTCTTCCCTTGTTGATCGCTTATTTGATTTCTGAGAGAGTCTAGATGTGTATGAGAGATCACATTATGATCAAAATACTATTAAGAGATGTCATTTAGTTGTTGACTTGCTAAAGTCACAAGTCGTAACTCGACGATAGTCGAAATGCGACGCGATTGATAGTTTACTCGGATTTTATGTTCCTGACCTCGATTTGGTCCTAGATCTTTACATGATGATTGATTAAAATGTTTAGATGTATTAAGACTTCTAGTTGGATGTATTTATTAAGTCTTACGATGTTTCGACGCTCCGAGGATAACAATTCTCCTTATCGCGTAGTTTGAGATTGAGCCGTGTGGCGTCTCGCCTTTTGGGGAGTTCTTTTCTCCTATCTGTTGTTCATCATTTGAGTGACATTCAATCCTATTCTATAGCCCTTTGAAGTGTTTATAATCATTTTTATAAAGTTTACATGTGGTCACGACGTTCAAAGTATAGTCGTCGTCATATGTTTGATTTCGCGATTCGCGTTTTGTTAACGTATCGCTTTTCGTATTTTCCTTACACTTAGTTTTGGTGTAACATTGGGTATGTGTTTGGGACCTTTAATTAGTCTTTTAACATGCTTTAAAACAAGTAATTATGCTTGTTCATTCGTTGTTTCGATCGTTAGTTTATTCTGTATAATTTCATCCGTTATACAATAGTTACGGACTGATTTTTGGTACGCGGCTGATTTGTTTGATCGAGAAACCTTCGAGAAAATTTTTGTTTGGTTTGGGGTTTTTAAGGCTTCTACTTAGGACATTTACAGAGTGGCAGGAGAAGAAATCGCGTCGTTTCGTCGAACGGTATTCAAACTGGAGCCATCGCAAGTTGGACGCGCGCAATGGGAGTACTGTAGCTACGCGAGTCGTAGCAAAGGGACAGCTTGTCCCTGTTTTGGTTTTTGATGTGATTTTCCTATTCTACCCCCACTAAACCCCCTCTAAACTAATCCTAAACCTTCCTAAGTGTCTTAAGACTTGTCCTAACCATCTAATTGAGTTTGGGAGGTGGATTAGAGGAGTTAATTAAAGAGAAACACCCCCATTAACCTAACCTAAACCCACTTACTTTCTATCATATATAAGCCTCCAACACTTCACCAAAGCCTCTCATATTCAGCCATACTTCACCAAAAACGTGAGAGACACCTTAGAGAGCTTGAGAGGTCAATTTCTAGGGTTCTTGAGGGTTCCAACTTGGAGGCCATAGCTTGGGATCTTCATTTCTCAAGCTACACCATAGTTTTGAAGTGGGGATTGAAGAGAACAACACCCATCACCAAGAATTTCGGGATTGTACCTAGAAGGGGCTGAACATAGGTAAGTTTCTACCTCTCTTCCTCTTTATTTTGGCCCCATTGACCCTAGGGAAAACAATCATCTTGCTAAGTGAGGTCAATGGGTGCAATTTCTAGGGCTTGTAGAGATGCCATGAACCCTAGGTTTCTAGTTGATGAAGATTCTTGGGTGAACCTACTTGGGACCTTAATTATCATGTTATTCATGTTTATTGTAGTATATTAAACCTTGTTATGTGATTTATTCATGTATGTTGAACATAATTTGGTGAAGATACTTGAAGGAGATTTTGCCCAAATGTTGATTTGGCTTAATGGGCATGATTGTAATATTGATTAATATGTTATATATGTATTATATAGTGTATTAATCCTTGCTATATGATTTATTTCATGTTTATGAGCATGATTGGAGAAGATGCTTGGAAGTGGATTTTGCCCAAATGATGAATTGGCTTATGAGCATAATTTTAATATTGATTAATATGTTATATATGTATTATATAGTGTATTAATCCTTGCTATATGATTTATTTCATGTTTATGAGCATGATTGGAGAAGATACTTGGAAGTGGATTTTGCCCAAATGATGAATTGGCTAATGAGCATGATTTTAAGCTTGATTAATGTGCTATATATGTATAGTATAGTGTATTAATCCATGTTATATGATTTATTCAAGTTTTGGAAAGCATGATTGGTAAGGTGACTTAAATGAATTTATGCACAAATTGGTGAATTTATTCTATGATGCATTGATAAGTATTTTGTTGGGTTTATGTGAGTTCAATGAACTTGGGATTATGGTTATTGGCGATAGTCATGAACATAGGGGGATGTTGAAGCCCAAGCTTCTATTCCCTAAATTTTCTGAAAGTCTAGATTGGACTCAACGAGTCAACCTTTGGGTTAGTATGAATCCTAGAACTATAATCTTAAGTCCTATGGAATTTTGGGTAGAAATCATGGAGGTCGAGCCTCCAAGAAGTTTTAAAGTGTATGAAGGACACTTGATTATGAGAGCTTATATGATTCTCTATTGTGATATCTATGCTAGTTGTGAATGAAATGCATGACTAGTTTGATGGTAGAGTATATACCTACTTGTTTTGAGCATATGAGTATATATTACTTGTGCTTGGGTTTTGAGTCCAGCTGGAGTCGGTTTGTTGAGTTTTGGTGGGACGATGCATCGTCTTCACGAATTGTGAGATTCGTGATCGCGATGGATCGCCGTGCCGGGTTTGCACACACCCCTCCATCGATGGCCACGGTGGGGAAGTAGTTTATCTTAGTTGTAGTAATACACATGACTTTGATAACTATGGAACTCGAGCGGAGATCGCTCGGGACGCCGATATCTACGAGAGGGATATCGAGGGCACATAAAGGTTTTGCACGTGTTTTTGCAGAGCGACACGCGGAAGAATTGGTAATGGTATCATATCCCTTTTATATGAATTGTTTCACAAGCGCTTATGTGAATAATGTGCTTGGTGATTTGGATATGATATGATGGTTGTTGTGGTTTCTTAAATGTTATACTTGATAGATAACATGTTGTTTAAGGTTGTTAAGCATGAATGCTTAAACATGAAAATTATTTGAATGATGTATTATGCCAAAAGCATGGATCATTGTTGTTAAGCTTATATGCCTGGACATGAATATTATGGGAAGGCTATGTTATAACAATAACATGAATTACTGTTGTTAAGCTAATATGCTTTACCATGAATATTATTCGAATGTGGTATTATGCCAAGAAGCACGAATTATTGTTGTTAAGCTTATATGCCTTGACATGTAAATCATTGGAAGGCTATGTTATACCAATAACAAGAATTATGATCGTTAAGCATAAAAATGCCTTGACATGGATTTTAGTGAGATGTTATACTACAATGATAACATGTTTTATTAATGTTGAGCATGGACGCCATAACATGATTTTATATAAGGTTATTTCATGACGATAGCATGATGTAATTTTATGATTGAGCATTATGCCATGGTAGGAAGTTATGGTTAGTAACTTACTAAGTCTTTGTGACTTACTTTTATTTGTTGGTTGTTTTCCCTAGATCCGAGCCGGGCGTGCGGATCCAAGTAAATCGAGAAGGTTACGTTGACAAATGATTCTTTTGGCAAGGTTGCTACTTAGGTAGTTGTTTTGCTTTTGGTGAGGTCGTTGGGAAAGATGAAGTTATGTAAACTTCATGTTGGGGTAGCAAACCTAAATATGATTTGTAATATTGTAGTTATGTTGTTAGCCGATTCTTTTGGTAGCCGACAAATAGTAGTCGTGCTTGATGTATATTTATGGTTATACCTTCATATGTTTTCTTGTTGTTAGTACTTATCATTATCAGTACATATGTGGTTGGTAGCCGACTTGTGTTAGTCGCGCTTGGTAAATTTGGTGATCATGTTTTATATGCTTTAATGATAGTAAAGTATTATGTTGGTACTGTGCATGTGTTTAGCCGTTGAGTTGTTAGACTAGAGTCTTAGACTTAGTGTAATGTTGGGTTCCGCCGTAGCTTCGCCGATGACTTGGTTTATTATATGCTATATATTTGAATTGCTTAAGTGGAGTTTGTCCTACGTGCCCAATGTTGCGCACGCGAGTCGAATTTTTGGACCGAGAGAATTAACAACTCTTTGGTTGTCTTTAGTTTGAGCTTGTTAGCTCGGGCGCCACTGTTTTATTTCAATTAGCTTCCGCATGTGTTTTTGAGTTGTCGGTGTATCGCCGTTATGGCCCTACCCATTATTTGCTACTTGTTGTTGTTATTTGTCTTCCGGCGGCACGACCTTGGCATCTCGTATTGGGATCCGGGTCGGGTTGTCACAGTCATCCCTACAATCACCGGCATCACCGCCCCTAACACCACTATTCTTGCAGTCATCAACACCGTTATCATCATCACCAAGAAACGCACTCACCTCGCCTTGCTCAAATGGAGATATAAAATCTCTTTAACTTTTGTTTAGTCGAACTTCTTTCTTTAAACATCTCTTATTTCTTAGTTCCAATACACTTTTTGTGAAAATTACTAAGTAAGGAGAAAATCTAATTTTAGGATGAGACTACTTAAAAGGATGTCGGTTGGTGACAACCTATTTCAATAAAAGGAGAGTTGCGGTAGAAGAAAGAAAGTCGATAGCCAGAGGAGAGAATATAGAGATTCTCACATGTAACTACCTCGAGTCCGATGAAGAGGAGCAAGTAAATTAAAACCAAAAGAGGTTAGAAGTTTGGAACCCAGTTATGAAAATGAGTAAAATATTTTGAATCCAGTTATTTGTGATTACTAACATTGGTTTTTTTTGTAATATCTATAAGTTAGGGACCATTGATAGTTTTAAAAGTTGTTGTAATAGTCTGAAAATTTAAAGAAGTAAATAGTAGATTTTAGCATTCTATTCTAATAAAACGCATAGATTCATCATTTGGTTCTTCATTTTCTTCAACTTCTTGACATTATGACACATTTTCTTAACCCGTTTCTCTTAGTTTATTCATGGGTAATAACTAAGTACGCTACAGATTTGCTTAATAGTTTGATACTCACTAACAAATCTATCATTATAGTTACAATTTTCTATATACATCAAATAAATGTATTTCCCGAACACATATATTTAAAAAAATAAAGAAATAAAACTATATTATTTTTTAGTTTCAATTATTTTTTTAGTTTCGAATAAAGTTTTAGTCTCTTGAGTAAATATATTTTTGTCATTTTAGAATATATTGGACAATATTTGTAACGATAATGAAAGGAGGGGGAAAATGATAACAAAATCAAAATACAAGACGAAATGAATAGAATTCAATAATGTAGGACCTAACTTTAAAATAGATACAAGTCAAGTGATCAAATGATTATTTAATTATTCATGGAATTAATTAGCCTATGACAAATTTACTTGTTCAACCTTAATTAATAGCGAGTGATTTATTATCGTTAGGGCTATTTTTGTCCAAATATTACTTTTTGTCATGGTAAATTTACTTGTTTTATCCTTAATTAAATGGTGGGTAGTTTATTTGGTGAAGGTAATTTTTGTCTTTCAATTAAATTGTAAGAAACAAGCTTTACTTTTATAGTAAGAGAGATAAGTAAAGGAAATAAGTAACAGTATGAAGGTATAATCAACAGTAAGGAAAGAACACAAGTTTTTGAGATGGTTCACACTTTAAAGAGTGTTACGTCCACCACCAAGGCAGTCAACCTTGGATTTAAAATGTGCACTATGTTTTCCAGTAGTTCTATTACAAGGAATATATCTAATAGATCGTGTACAAAATATTTGACTTGTGTTTGGGGGTTTGGGAATTGAATATCTAGATAAACAAGATATTCAATTCGTGTAGAAGAATAGTTTACATATGACAACAAGAAGAAGCTTAAAATAAATGTTGAAGTATATCTTCTAGTTGTTGTCGAGGACTTCTTGATCAGTTGATGATCTCTTGAATGCTCTGAGTATAAAGACTTAGATTTGTAGAATTTCAGAGTTTTGTTAGGACGGATAGTTTATTTTCTTCAGTCTTTAATGGAAGTATTTATAGCAGGAGCATTTCAGAGATCTGTTGGAGAAGACGAAGAGTAACAGCTCTATTAGGTTGAATGCATTAAATGCATGGAGCTGTCTTGTAGAATTCGCCCTCACTGATACTAAGCAGGGAGTAGTGCAGAGCTATTTGCAGGAGTTGGTAGTCGAATAATCAGAATATCAGACCTGCAAGTGTCAGTCTGTCCGTCTGCTTTATTGTTGTTCAGAGGGTAAAAGTCTTCCAGTCTTTTCAGAAAGTTGTTTAAGCATATCTGAGAAGCTTGGGGAAATTTGAATTCAAATACAAAATAGTAAAAATAATATTTGAATTAATTCACTAAATTTTGATAGGTTGGACACTTCATGCATTTGAGCGCCTGCAGACAAAGTCTACCGTTGGAGCAATACTGAAGTCTTCCGCTGAAGGAAGGCTAAAGTCTTCCACTGAATCGAGAAGCCTAGTAAACTATCTTATAGCAATGTTTTATACATAGTTGCCACGCTAATCGATACGCAGCCTAATTAGCCACTATAGTATAAAACAGATGTAATGTATGAACATATGTAAATCAAAATGTAATTGAGAAACAACACTTTCCTACATGGAGATTTGGAAGAGGAAGTCTACATGAATCTTCCACCAGGGTATAAGTTACAGAACAGCCAGAATAAAGTCTGCAAACTGAAAAGGTCCATATATGGCCTAAAACAGGCCTCAAGGCAATGGTTTTCCAAGCTTACAGAGGTCTTGATCAGCCTTGGATATAGGCAATCCATGGCAGACTACTCACTTTTCACCTTAAAGGAAGGGTCAAAGTTTACTGCAGTTTTAGTATATGTGGATGATATACTAGTTGCTGGAAATGACATTAACTACATCAATTCCCTAAAACAATTACTGCATGATAAGTTCAGCATCAAGGACTTAGGGCCCATCAAATACTACCTAGGGATTGAAGTCATGAGATCTGTGGAAGGCTTTCACTTAAGCCAAAGGAGATATGCCATGGATCTTGTAAAGGCAGCAGGACTCATGGACACTAAACCCCTCATTATACCCTATGACCCCAATGGAAAGCTCTTGACCAAGGCAGGAACTCTGCTTGATAACCCTTCTGAATACAGACAACTTGTGGGAAAATTGATATATTTAACCATTACCAGACCAGATTTGGCTTTTGCAGCCCAATGCCTAAGCCAATTTGTCCGGGAACCAAGAGACACTCATCTGAAAACCCTACATAGAGTACTGAGGTATGTCAACGCTTCACCAGAACAAGGGATCTATTTGCCATCCAACAGTCAATTCAATCTTCAAGCCTTTTGTGATAGTGATTGGGCAGGCAATCCCAATGACAGAAAATCTATAACTGGTTTTTGTTTAATGCTAGGAAAATCCTTGATCTCTTGGCACTCTAAAAAGAAATCTGTTGTTTCAAGATCTTCCACTGAATCTTAGTATAGGGCATTGGCCACCACTAATTGTGAGATTACCTGGATTCACAGCCTCCTAAAGGATATGCAAGTCAATCTTTTCAACATCATACATCCATCTAGTAATAGCCGAACATGCTCGAATCCTCAACTCTTCAATGCCTCCTCATTTTAACCTTTTTGTTGTTTAATATTTTTTGCAGTTGGTTTCCTAGTGCGATTAACAAATGAATCCATCGGCCCTTTATTGTTTGACAAGTGTTGGGTAACAGCTCCTCATGCGATCTCGTGGATGATATGGAGAGGAACGGGAGGGTTTTTGACAACATTAAAGCAGAAGTCAAATCGCCCTAAGAAGAATGCCTTGCAGCTTATTGGGATGTGGTACTTAATGATAGATCCCTCGGAGGGGGAGTTTTTTGTTAATATTACAGACAGCTTGTGACGACCCGACCCGGATCCCAAGACGAAATCCCAAGGTCGTGCCGCCGAGAGACAAATAACAACAAGCAAGTAGCAAATAATGGGTAGGGCCATAACGGCGATACGCCAACAACTCAAAACATATGCGGAAGCGAAATGTATTAAAACAGTGGCGCCTGAGCTAACAAGCTCAAACTAAAACAACCAAAGAGATGATTAATCTCTCGGTCCAAAAATTCGACGCACGTGCCGCAACATTGGACACGTAGGACTAAACTCCCTGTCATGCAGTTCAAATATATAGCATAATATACCAAGTCATCGGCGAAGCTACGGCCGGAACCCAACATTACACTAAGTCTAAGACTCTAGTCTAACAACTCAACGGCTAACACATGCCGGAGAACAAACATAATACTTCAACTAGCAATGTAACATGCTAAAACATAATCACTAATTAACCGAGCACGACTAACACCAGTCGGCTACTAACAGAATAAGTACTAATAATTATAAGTACCGACAACAAGAAAACATATGGAAACGTAACCATAAATGTACACCAAGCACGACTACTACCGGTCGGCTACCAAAAGAATAGGCTAACAACATAATTACAATATTACAAATCACAATTAGGTTTGCTACCCATCATGAAGTTTACATAACTTCATCTTTCCCAACGACCTTACCAAAAGAAAATAAACTATCTAAGTAGCAACCTTGCCAAAAGAATACTTCGCCAACGCAATCTTCTCGATTTACTTGGATCCGCACGCACGGCTCGGATCTAGGGAAAGACAATCAACAAATAAAAGTAAGTCACAAAGACTTAGTAAGTTACTAACCATAACTTCCTACCATGGCATAATGTTCAATAATGATTTACATCATGCTATCTTCATATAATAACTTTATAAAAATCATGTTATGGCATCCATGCTCAACATTAAATAAGTATGTTATCATTATAGTATAACATCTCACAAAAATTCATGTCAAGGCATATTAGGCTTAACAATAACGATTTATACCTTTGGCATAATACAACATTCAAATAATGTTCATGTGATAGCATATATGCTTAACAACCTTAGTCAACATGTTATCTATCAAGTATAACATTTATGAAACCAAAACAACCATCATATCATATCCAAATCACAAGGCACGTTATTCACATAAGTACTTGTGAGACAATTCATATAAAAGGGATATGATACCATTACCAATTCTTCCGCGCGTGTCGCTCCTGCAAAAACACGTGCAAAAACCTTTATGTGCCCTCGATATCCCCCTCGAGACGCGTCCCAGGCGATCTCCGTTCGAGTTCCATAGTTATCAAAGTCATGTGTATTACTACAACTGAGATAAACTACTTCCCCACCGTGGCCATCGATGGAGGGGTGTGTGCAAACCCGGCACAGCGATCCATCGCGATCACAAATCTCACAATTCGTGAAGACGATGTATCGTCCCACCAAAGACTCAACAGACCGACTCCAGCTGGACTCAAAACCCAAGCACAAGTAATATATACTCATATGCTCAAAACAAGTAGGTAAACACTCTACCATCAAACTAGTCATGCTTTTCATCCACAACTAGCATAAATATCACAACAGAGAATCATATAAGCTCTCATAATCAAGTGTCCTTCATACACTTCAAAACTTCTTGGAGGCTCGACCTCCATGATTTCTACCCAAAATTCCGTAGGACTTAAGATTATAGTTCCTAGGATTCATACTAACCCAAAGGTTGACTCCGTTGAGTCCAATCTAAACTTTCCGAAAATTTAGGGAATAGAAGTATGGGCTTCAACATCCCCCCTATGTTCATAACTATCGCCAATAATCATAATCCCAAGTTCAATGAACTCACATAAACCCAACAAAATACTTAGCAATGTAACATAGAACAAATTTGCAATTTTGTGCATAAATTCATTCAAGTCCTCTTACCAATCATATTTTCCAAAACATGATTAAATCATACAACATGGTTTAATATACTCTACTAAACATGTAAAACATAGTAATCAAGCTCACAACCGTAATTTGCAAGCCAAAACATAATTAGGGCAAATCCCCTTCCAAGTATCTCTACCAAATCAAGCTCAATACCCATGGATAATTCACATAGCAAAGTTCAATAGACTATTTAACACATGAATTTCACATAAATCAAGGTCTCACATAGGTTCAACCAAGTTCTATCAACAATTGAAGACCTAGGGTTCATGGCATCTCTACAAACCCTAACAATTGCATCCATTGACCTCATTTAGCAAGAATGATTGTTTCCCTAGGGTCAATGGAGCCAAAAGAAAAAGGAAGAGAGGTAGAAACTTACTGTTAATCAGCCCCTCACAGCTGCAAATCCGAAACCTAGAGATGAGGTTGTCTCCTCAACTCTCTCTTCAAACTCACGGGTAGAATGGAGAAGGAACGACCCAAGCTATGGTCTGCCAAGGCCGAACACCTCAAGAACCCTAGAATCGCCTTCTCTCAAGCTCTCTCCCAGGTCTCTGTTGAGTGCTCGCAGAAAACGCAAACTGAAGAAGTCGTATCTGTTGGCCGACTAAGTTAGAGAGTGCGTTGGTTTTAGTTTAAGTGGGGGGATTAACTCTCCTAATTAATCCACTAATCAACCTCTAAAACCTCTAATAGACGTTTAGGACAAGTCTTAGGCTAAGTAGAAGGGTTTAGGTTAAGTTTAAATTTGGTTTAGGAGGGTACAAGTCGGACAGCGCGTAAAACAATTGCAAAATCCCGAATCTGGCATCAGGACCCATTGCGGTCGCATGCCTCCATGATGATGCGAGCGCATCAAAGCTGCCTACACCAATTCCACCTTTGTTCATTCCTTGCTCGGTCCCGGACTCTCCCGCATGCATTCTCGAGTCCTTCCAAGCCAAAAAGGGTCTACAATCCAACCTTAATAACCTCCAATCAATAACCAAAACAATCAAGCCTCAAACCTCAACCAAACAAGGCCAAGAACTCAGGTAAAACACTCCCGAATGACAACCGAAAAAGTCAAACAGAGAAGGGTTAACGCTAGAATCAAACTAGCAACCAAACCGACAATGCAACAAGCATCCAACCAATCTCTAAGGCATGTAAATGATGTTATGAATTCCCTCTAACAATTATCCATGTGATTACAACATAAATCTCAAACCCGAGATTCAAAGCATCTCGTGAAGGAAAAATGCATACGTGCATCTCAAACAACGTCAACGAACATGCTATTGACTCCAAACATATGTGTGAGATAAATGAACATATTTATGATGATTATAAATGTATGAGTTCATGCATAACACAAGCAAGAAACATTCTAGGGTTTTACACAGCTTTGTCGATATTTAGTTGATGGTGTCTTGTATATGTCCCGTGTATAAGGACACGTCTCCTGATTTAACACCTTTATTTATAAAAAAATTTTACTTACCAAAAAAAAATGTTGTTTCACCCTACAAATACCTCCAAGAGTTTTTTTTTTTTTTATCACAAAAAATACAAATTGTGGAACTTGTGTTTTTGAAATCTTCCAATCTCATGTACTTCCAAGCAGAATCCTTTCAACAACTACTACTTGGGGGAACCGACATTTCTAATCAAAAAGAAAATAAATTGACAAAGTAATGAAAATAAATAGACATATTAAATTTGTTTCGAAAATAGTATGTCTATTTAAACAAATTCATTTCTAGTCACTAGTGACAACGGAATACATAATACAGATTTAAAAATTTGCTTAGAAGTCTCAAAAACATTTTTTTTAATTAAAAACACAGTAATTTTTTTTTTCAAAAAGAGAAACATTTATTTGAAGTTGAACTGAGTAATTATAGAACAGAGAAAATTTCTTCCAAAAAGAGAAACATTTTTTTAATAGAAGTCGAACTCGAATTGAATACTCTACTTCAGTACTTTTTAAAGTATTTAAGTTAAAAAGAAGTCGAACAGAGTATTTAATAATTTTTTTAAAAAAAAGAATGATGTTCGAAATTTTTGAAGTTTGGGTTTGAAACAGAATGAGAGCTTACTTGGAAGTTAGAATTGGCTGATGCGAAGAAGAAGGAAGCCAATCGAGCTCGCAAATGGAAGTCGCACGACGAAATCAAAACCCTAGCCCTCGATTACGCTCGTATCGTATCAAGGGGTCTGTCTTTGGTTATGTCGTGTCTTTGGGAAGGGTTTTCTAATATGAATACCAAAAGGCCAAACTATGCTGTTTGGTCCATCAGTAGTTTAAAAAAATAAAAAAAAACTTAAGTAAGCGACTTTCACGTTTTTTTAACGCCTCACAACTTTCCAAAAGGCACTAAAGGCATCGCCTTTCGAGCGCTTCTTGCACATCTACTGGCCTGGGATGCATGAAGCACTATGCCCTCGACTCACCTTGCCTCTCGCCTCTTACCTCACGTGCCAAAGGCACCCGCCTTTAACAACTATGGTTAGCACCCAGATTTAACGCACCTAAAGCAGCATCTAAATCTAGCGCCTGTGGGATTCCGTGGATTCCTCACATGAAGGTGATGCAGATGGTTACTCACATAAAGGCCTTCTGTCCTCCTTTTGACCCTTTCAAACCTATTTCCTCAGGCAACCTTGCTTGAACCTTACAGGCTGTTTTCCAACAATCACCCCAAACACATGCAAGGGAACCCTAGACATTGTCGTAAATGGTTTGACTTGGTTTGACTTGGAACAAATTATGAGTTGAACTGTATGTCATTGGTTTAAGAAAAATCAAATCGAAGTTAAACTGTTTAAAGTCTTGAGCTGAACCAAACCAAATCACAATGGTTCGACTTGGTTCGACTCGATTCCTTGGTTCGGTTTCGTGATTTGGTTTCATAGTTCGGTTTCGTTATTCGTTTGAATTTAGAAAAAGTACTAGTCATTTAAAATTGAAGTAAACCAAGAAAATATTATAAAAACACGCTAAAAAAACTAAATAATTATACTATATAATACAATTATATTCATAAATTCACTTTTAAAAAATTTGCACAAACCTTCAAATAAAAGGATTAACATTTTTTATTTTTATAATCAATAAATTGAATCCAATATAATAAAAATACAATAACGTATATAATATTTAAAACGTTTATTTAAATTCAAAAAGTTTAAAGCTAAATTCTTAAATATTAGCCTTATAGTTTATATAGTATAAAAATATTAATAATATAAAAGTACTAAAGTATAAGGGTTGAGAATTCTAAAGAATTTGTTGTTTGGCTCGATGGTTCGACTTGATGATTCAACTCGATAGTTCGATTTGATTGTTTGGTTCAAAATGGTTTGATTTGACTCGACATGTCAAGCCACAAACCAAACCGTTTGACTTCCCAAAGTCTCAAATCAAGTCAAACCATATAACACCAAAAATCAAACCAAACCGCATGGCTCGATTCAACTTGTTGATTTGACGACTCCGATCGACACCATATTAAGATAGTCAATTGAATAGGGTTCTAGCTCCCTAATGTTTCTCTTGCAGTACTCAAAGAGATCATCTAGAAAGTGTACAAATGAAGAGGGCAATCATTATTCTGAGTTGAATACTACTGTGTAAGTTTGTTAGTTCCAGTCAACTTGCCTTGGATTGGAGTACGGTTGTGTGGTGTGAGTGAATCTCGTCAATCAAAGTAAAAAGCAAATCGAGGATAAAATAGTAATACTAGCATCTCAAAAAAGAAAAATTAGAGAGTTTTTTTTTTTTGAACCAAGAAAAAATAAACCTTTTTTCTAGGATTGGAAAGAGTATATCAGAATAGCATGGTACATTGGGTGCTTTACTCTTTTTACATGGATATTTGCAATATACCAGGTACACTGACAATAGCAAAATACTTTAAAGCATGATCCTGATAAATCCTATTGACATCTTAGTTAGTGTATTTGCATCTCAAACAAAAAAAAAACAAAAAAAAGAGGCATAAACAGCTGCAGCCTAAACTGATCAATAACTGATCAAAGTATTCCCATTAAGCAATATACCATAACAAAAGACAGCAAAAAAATCTATGCTTGCCAAAAATAAATGCAATTACGCAATCGTTTAGACTATGTGAAGCACATGACTTTTACCAATGCAATCCTATAAATGGGGATACTAGCACTGTCATATAGCAAGTACTCTATTTAGTAGTAAAACAACGTACAAACACCCAAATGGAAATGTACTAGAGGAATAAACAGCTGCAACCTAAAGCTTCATTAAACTTCAAGCTTATTTCTCCGAAGAGTTGGGCCCTCTTTTCTTGCCAAAGCCAACCACTGCAAACCAATAAACATTATCAGTCATCTTATGTTGAAATTCTTTGCCAAACAAGTTGAAACCAGAAACTAAGATTTCTATTTTCAATGTCCAGAAATATTAAGGTAAAGGAAAGACAAAGTAAACCAAAAATGGACAAGTTATATAGAAAATACAAATCTTGGTGTAGCCTGCTTCTTACACTCGTGGTACAAAAGTATACATAATTTCCTTGTCAATTTATTACGTTCATTCAATAACGCTCTGTTTGGATCTCATAAAGTTCAAAGAAGAAGAAGAAAATAGAATCAAGGCTTCATTATGAGAACTTTCATGATTTATACTCTCGTTTCTTTTACTTTCCCTCACATCTGATATGGAAACATTTGGGGGACAGTTACTATAGTTCTCTAAAATATTGAAATAAAAAGGAATTAACCAATAAAAAAAATTGATAAGTAAATTAACCAATAAATAATGGTTTGCAGGAATATCAACGATGGAGAACTAATTTTTCAGTCAGGAAATGCATAGGAGGATAAGTAAATTAACCAATAAATAATGGTTTGCAGGAATATCAACGATGGAGAACTAATTTTTCAGTCAGGAAAAGCATAGGAGGATAGGGCGGGAGGATGATAGGTTGATCTTTCTGAAGATGGCGGAGGATGATAGGTTGATCTTCCAGTGCGGGAGGGACATTCGAAGTTTACAGAATTGGAGTGAACGAGCTTTTTGAATTCCGGGTGGTGGAAAGGTACAGGGGCAGACCTCACGAAGCTTTCCTCTCTTCGGTAGAGTTTGAATGGGTGTGTACATTGCTGGACAGTTACTCTACTTTCAAAGGGTTGTGCCGGAAGAAGAGACAGTGAATGCGACGAGAATTCATGGTGGCTAAAGAGAGGAATGCTTCGGGTTTGTTCATTAAAATCCTCATTAAGGGCTCAGGCAGATCGGGAATGATTTGTATCCCTGAGAATGTGCAAAATGGCGGGTTGGGGTGGGTGTCGGAAAAGCTTAAGAGGTTCGTTCCTACCAGACCAAATGAGCAGAAAAGGAGGCCGAGGTCTTATAAAGAAGCAGCAGAGATCCCTGTAACCTGACTTACTATCTTGCTATGGCCATAGGGCGGGAGTCAATGGTGTCTATTTTCAGGTAGTGAAAACTCTTGTAAAGGATCATTGGAGTATCTGGGTAGGTGTTTGGTGGGAAGAGTTGGAGATCTGGACTATCCTATTCCGGATAGATGGAAGGTTCAACAATGGGTTGATAGTCGTTGGAAGACGGCAGGAGTCCGAGTTGTTGATATGTATGGCAAATATTATCTATTTTGAGTTTTCATCAAAGAAGGAAGCTAACAGGATTCTTCAGGCAAAGGATTGGGTGGTGAACCAGTAGCCCCTCTTCTTGGATCACTGGAATCCTATGGCCGAATGTCATCGTGAAGGGCACAAGCCGGATATGGCGTGGGTTCGTGCTTTAGGGCTGCCATTGCATTTGTGGGGAAAAAGGTCTTCCGGAAAATAGGAGACGTATATGGGGAATTTGTGGATGTGGCAGAAGAAACGAATAGCAAGACAGACCTGGGATGAGCGAAAATCCTCGGTCGGTATGGGAAAAAGATGCTGGGTTCAATCAAAATAAGAGTGGGTGGAAGGATTTTTGAGGTTCCCATTTGGGCGGAGACGGCAACTTTCTGCCAGCCATGGTTAAAGATTGGTGGTGGTGGTGGTGGTGGCAGAGACGGCGACTCTGGTGCGAGGCTTGGTGGGGGTGTTGTCGGGGGTGAAGAGGGAGGAGAAACTCACGCACGGACAAAGAAGGGACAACGGCAGAGTCACGCACTGTGCGCAACAGGTCTGATGTTTGCACAATTGCACGTGGGTGAAGAGGGAGGAGAAACTCACGCGCGGACAAAGAAGGGACAACGGCAGAGTCACGCACTGTGCGCAACAGGTCTGACGTTTGCACAATTGCACGTGGGTGGAGAGGAATTCAAAATTTAAATCAAAAGCAGTAGACGACATCGTTACTAGTAAGGGCTAGACTGCTGGCGATTTGGGCCACTCATTGGATAGGAGTGATGGGCCTACAAATGGAAATAAGGGAGGCCCAGATTTTGGGGAAGGTCCATCGACTAGGGTTAATTTGGGCCAGAGGGATAATATTGCGGTTGAAGTTGATACCCAAATAGGAGAGGTTGGCTTGATTAGTTGGCCGTTCCCCTCTTTCATTTTAGATGACCCTGTTATTTTGGAAGATTGTCTTGGAAATATGGGTCATTAGACGAAAGACCAAAGCCAGGGGGTTGAGCATAACGACCCAATTGACTTATCAAGGACAGAGAACGATATCGACACTGTAGAGGGTAAAGATACAGGATGCGAGCACTTAGCGAAGGATCGATCAAATATATCGAACGAGGCGGCGAGGAGCCAAAATGAGTTGCATGAAAGAGATAACGGGTTTGTGATGGGGGAGGATTGCTGTAATCCGAAGTCAGTAGCTGAGGATGGCCGTTTGCATAAGATGTCTTCTGAAATTTTGACTGAATTATCGTGCAAAGAAAAGGTTACAGAAACTGGTTTGGGTGACGAAAGTGTTTGTGAGCAGATGGTGAAGGACAAGTCGAGTAATCAAAATGAATTGGAGCATGAGACTGTTACAGAAAAGAGTCAAGATGAAACACAAGAGAGAGATTCCAGCTTTCCAGTTTGTGGCGATCATAGTAGTCATGGGTCAGATGCTCAGGCGGACAGTTCTCTTGACAGGGTTGGCCCAAAGGCTATTACACCTCACATAGGATATTCTGAAATACTACAAGCAACTCCTCTGAATTGTTCACCTTTGAATGTGGTGCCGCCAGATTGGGAACAAGAAAACGAGATGTTGACAAGTACGGAGGACACAGAATATTTCTGTGTGGGTTAGCAGGAGGATGAAAGGTTTTGGGAGAATCTTAGGGGTAACTTGTAGGGATTATGAAGAAAAATTCCTTAAAACTATAGTTGGAAATAGAGAAGGATGGAAAGGCAAAGGGGTATGGGATCAGCAGCAGTAACTCAAAAAGTTGAGGTCGCAGCAACATGGAGCTAAAAAATCTCAGTGCAGTCTGAACTTTGACAAAGTGGAGAAGGGGGTGAATGGGGTTTGAGGAATCAATCTTTTTCAGTTTTTTTTATGGATATACGGATTATCTCTTGGAATGTGAGAGGTTATTAATGATGAGTCCAAAAGGTTGGTAATTAAAGCGGTATTAAGGAGATGGAAACCTCAGGTGATTTGCTTACAAGAAACTAAAATGGAAAAAGTTAACAGGAAACTAGTTATGAGTGTGGGAGGTGGAAGATGGTCTAAATGGGAGCACTTGGATGCAAATGGGGCCTCTAGAGGGATTTTAGTCAATAGAGTGGGAGTGATTCTTGGCAAGCACACTATCTCATGTCTGTTTGAGAATAGTAACAACGGCCTAAGGTGGTTTATTTAGGGTGTGTATGGTCCTTGTGCGGATGCGGAACGTAGAGGTTAGCGGGATGACCGAGATGTTTGTGGGATGACCTTAGAGATGTTTCTGACAAATGGAAGTTTCCATGGAGTATTGGCGGGGATTTTAACGTCATCAGATTTACGCACGAACATACAGGAACAAAAGGTGTTCTCCCCTGCCATGACAGAATTTAATGACTTTATAAATGAGATGGAGTTAACTGATTTACCTCTTGTAGGGAGGACTTTCACGTGGTTGAGAAATAGTGAGATGAAGCAATGCTCTAGAATAGGCAGATTCTTGGTGTCGACAGGGTGGGTTGAAGGATTTGGGGGGATTTCTCAAGATTGTTTACTAAGGGTAGTCTTGGACCATGTTCCTCTTGTTCTTAACTGCGAAGGGGTGTAAAGGTAAGACCCCATTTCGTTTCGAAATCATGTGGTTCAAGGAACCACATTTCGTTTCTCTGGATTTGGTGAAGGAGAAATGACAGTCCTACTTGGTAGAAGGTGACCCTCTGTTTTAGATTTGCGAAGAAGCTGCAATGGTTGAAACAGGACCTCAAAAGGTGGAATAAACAGATTTTTGGAAATATGATAAGTCCTTAGAGGAGGTGAGATCCTTGGATGAAAAAGGTGTGTCTGGTTTGAGTAGGGAGGAATATGCTGAGAGGTCTATGATTTTTTTTTGATAAGTAAACAGATTTTTTTTTGATTTTTTTGCTGAGAGGTCTATGATTCAAATAGAAATACAGAGACTTCTCAAAAGTGAGGAAATCAGTTGGAGTAGGAAAGCTTGGGTCCAGTGGCTGCGTTAAGGTGATAACAACACACGGTTTTTCCATCGAATGGCAACCATCTATAAGCATGATAATCAGATTAGGAAAGTGCTAATCAACGGGGAGTTGCTGGAAAACGAGGGTGAGATCAGGAAAGGCATAGCAGGCCTTTAAGGCCTATATAACGTGGAAGAGGATTCGGCTGTTAAGCTGGAAGGGGTTCCTTTTAACTCTATCAGAGGTGACTAGAAACCTCTTTTTCAGAAGAGGAGGTGTTGTTCGCTGCAGTTAAAGGTATGAAAGGGGATAAAGCTCCTGGTCCTCATGGATTTCCAATGGCATTTTTTCATAAATGCTAGACAATGCTAAAGGATGAGTTGATGGGGGTCTTTAATTTTTTCCACAAGCATAGGAGATTCGAGAGGAGTCTAAATGTTTCATTCATTGCTCTCATTCCCAAAAAGGCATGTGCCAAGGATATAAAATATTTCAGGCCCATCAATCTTATAGGCGGGGTGTATAGGATAATTGCAAAAGTCCTATCTATCCACCTTAAAATGGTTTTAGGAAAGGTTATTTCTGACTCCCAACATGCATTTTTGGGTGGTCATCAAATCACAGATGCGGTGCTTATTGCGTGGATTCTAAAATTCGCAGCAGCGGGGAGCAGGATTAACTTGTAAATTGGATATAGAAAGCCTATCATCATGTGAGCTGGGAGTTTCTGGACTACTTGTTGTCAAGGATGGGGCTTGGGAGATGCTAGAGGGAGTGGATGGTTTCCTGCATTTCGTCGGTGAGATTTTCAGTTTTGGCGAATGGAGAGCCGGCGGGTTTCTTTGCTAGCTCAAGAGGTCTTCGACAGGGAGACCCCCTTTCTCCGTCCTTGTTTACTATAGAGATGGAAGCTTTGAGTAGGATAATGGATGTTTCCATTTCGAGAGGACTAATTAATGGTTTTGAAGTGAATAGAGAAAGGGGTCCTGAATGGATGGTTTCTCACCTTCTATTTGCGGATGACACTTTGGTTTCTTGTAATGTGGAGGCGAGGCAATTGGGATATCTCCGTTTGGTCCTTCTATTCATTCAGGCTGCCGGATTGAAGATCAACATTCAAAAGAGCGAGCTCTTTTCAGTTGTGACAGCAGAATTCTTTGGGTGTAAGGCTGGTTCCTTCCCGACTTCTTATCTTGGCTTACCCCTTGGGGTACAATCTACCAATAAAGACATATGGAATCCAGTTATCGAAAGGTTCGAGCGAAGGCTAGCTAGGTGTAAGAAGCAATATCTGTCTAAGGGTGGCAGATTGACTCTTCTAATTAAGAGTACGTTATCTAACTTACCTACGTATTTCATGTCGGTCTTCGATATGCCGGTTTCTAAGGCCAAGGGACCGAAAAAGCTAGAAAGAGATTTTTTGTGGGAAAGTCAAATGGACGAGAGGAAGTATCACTTTGTGAAATGGGAGGTAGCTTGTTCCAACTTGAAGAATGGAGGGTTAGGGATCAAAAGATTAAACTCTGCTCTTTTGGGGAAGTGGGTGTGGCACTACTTAACAGAGAAGGGAACTCTTTGGAAGAGAATTGTGGTGGCCAAGTATGGGGCCGGGGACGATCTGTGGTTTCCAAATGAGGTGAATTCTTATAGTGGGATGGGGGTTTGGAAAAGCATCAGGAAAAAATGAGATAAGGTGAAACGCTTGAGATAAGGTAAAACGGTTCATCGCTTTCAACGTGGGTAAAGGTGACTCGGTTAAATTTTGGAGGGACATTTGGTGTGGGAATTTGGAGTTGCAGCAAGCTTTTCCCTCTTTATTTAATTTAGAGGTGAACAAGGAAGAGTATGTTAGCTCGGTTACGTTAGTTGATGGTGACGCCATCACATGGAATCCTGTGTTTAGAAGGAACATGCAAGATTGGGAGATTGATACTCTTGAGGCCTGCTTTGAGCTGCTGGATAAACAAAAGATGGACAGATATTCTGATTATTCCATTGTGTGGAATGGGAAGAAAGATGAGTCTTTTTCGGTTAAGTCTTTGTAGCAACTTATAGGGGCTAGTGACAGGTCTTTTCCGTTGAGGAGCGTTTGGAAATCAAGGGCACCATTACGTGGGAAGCTGTGCTCAAAGCCATCTTAACAGGTGATAACTTGAGGCGGAGAAAAATCTATACAAATTGGTGTTTCATGTGCAAGAGAGACGGAGGAAGTGTGAATCCTGTGCTGATTCATTGCCCGGTTGGTGGAGTTTTATATTGAATCTGTTGCAAGTTACTTGGGTGATGCCAAACTCAATCAAGGAGTTTTGTGCTGGATTTTGTACAAGCCCAAAAGAAAAAACTGTTTTTGGGATGTTGCTCTTATGGCTGTTTGTTGGTCTATTTGGAAAGAAAGAAACCTTAGGGCTTTCGAGAACGAGGAAAGGAATTTGGAGGGGATCAAAAATCAGATCATTATGTATTTCTGGTGCGATGAGGCGATTTTGACGGGATCTGATCCTTTTGTAGAGTTTGTGGATAAAATTTTTGTTGGCTAGCAAGGGTTGGTTGTATATTGTCTACGAACATAGGACGTGTCACCTGTTTTGACGCTTTCATTTATATACCATATTTACTTATAAAAAAAAATCCAACTAGAGCTAAAGACCAAACAAACAAAGTTATCAGAACCTATAATGATCTGAACAAGGCTACATACAATCCGAGGGAACCTATACGCAAACTTGTGATACTTTCTATACCATGTTTAGTTTAAGATAAATTAAACATAGACTGCACCAACAATTGCCTGACTAGGAAACCTGTTGATTAGAACAAGAACCCCAAACTTTCCAGTTTAGGCTCTCACCATTTGGCCTGGTTTTGGCTCATAGCGCATCAGCATTAATGAGTCTGATCAGAGCATCCGGATAAAAAATCAGGAGTTCAGCTGTCCATTCGTGGTTCATATACCTTCTTTACTTTAAAATGTATATAAACCTACTTGAACAACAAAATGTACACAGTTTTATGAGACACGTCGGATCAAACTCATTCATGCACTGGCAAACTATAGGCTCTGAATATATGGAACATGTCCAATTGAGGCACACAGCGTGCCAGCGCATTAATGAGTCCGATCCAACAATCTCAATAAAACATATGTGGTTCAGCTCCCATCCAATATGAACATTTGTAGCTCAATATGTGCCTTCCACTATCAAATATGTACAAAATTGTACAACCTAAACCACAAAATTTACATTTACATTTTATGAAAAGCATTGGACCAACCTCACTCATGAATTTGCGAGTTGTGAGTTGTGCACTTTGAACCTGTGGAACTCCATGGTTGTTGCCTTGTTGTCCACGACACATCAACGCATTAATGAGGCCGACTAATATATGAACTTTTCGATAGCCCTATATGTTATATGTATCTCCAGTAGTCCAATATGTACATTGTACAACTTGAACAATTGACTGTGCACATTTTATGAGAATTATTGGCTTAGCCTTTTTCATGAAGTGACGAGCTGCACAGAACTGGCCCGGTAAAGTCTCACAGCATGCCAACACATTAATGAGGTCGATCTAACCATCCCGATAAAACGTTCAAACTTCAGCTATGATTCAATATAGAATATACAACTTGAAGTGATGAATGTACACATGTACACATTCTAAGAGGAATGTTTAGAGCTGGCAACCTACAAAACTTCTGAAGGTTTGAACCCTAGTTTACTATTTGAGTTGCCAAATGAGTAATGCTGAATCAACTCCATTCGTGAGCTAGCCAACTGCAAACCCAACTAACTGAGGGATCTGAATCCTATTCATTTCCCTAGCCATACTGATTAGATATGGTAGTTCAGCTGTCATTCAATATGAGCATTCCAAAATTTCAATACGAAACTTCCATGGTCCAATATGTACATTGTAGTTGTTAAATTATGGAATATTAACATCTACAAATTTTATGAGGAACATTGGGTCAGCTTCATTCATGGCTAGTAATAAAACGTTATCTTAATTTTGGAAAAAAAAAAACATACTGTATTACAAATCCATAGGCTCCAACAAACACCAGGATACAGTGAAGTAAAAATCTAATTCTCGTAATTGGTTATATTCAAAATAATCTAATGCACAAAGAAAATCAACATCCAAGAGCAATATAGCAAATAAACTGCTCAGAGAAATGATAGGAATACTCAGGAGTTACCGGCAGTCACAAAACGGCGATTGTATTGCATGCGCTTGTGAGCGCGACCTCTGGGCTTCTTCTTCTTGTCTTGCTTCGCTACCTTCGGCGTTTGCCCCCTCACCTTTCCCGCTCGTGCTAGCGATCCGTGAACCTTACCTGCAAACACCGATCAACAAAATGAGAAATCAATTGAGAATACAGGTCACCGGAATGTGGAAATTGAAAAACAATAGGATGAAACGTACCCATGGCAGCGTATGCTAGGGTGGTGCTTCTTAGTTTGTCGGCGCCGACGAAAGAGAGTAGCTCTAGACGACTAGTTAGGGCTAAGGTTTGGGGGAAAACGTTTTGTGATTTACACTTGCATAATAAATTGCATTTTCCCTCTCATTTATAGACTTTGTCCAGCTGAGTCCCTTCTGGTTGATAAAATGCCAAAAAGAACTGGCACTTTTTGAAATGTGCTTATAACTTATAACTTATTACTCCTTTCGTTTTAGATAAATGTTCCTAATTGATAAAACAAAAGGATTAATAAATGAAATTAATAATGAATTGTGAAATATATTGTGAAGATAATACTCATTTATACTCTCCTATTAATTATTTGTCAATTACACTCACTCTCTCTAGCATGTGTAATAATGATAGTATTAAATAAAGGAGTATATTGCGAAGATGGGTAGAAAATTTGTATACGAAAAGTCTTTAAGAACATTAGTTGGAACATCCCAAAATAAAAAGTAGGAACATTTATACACGACAGAGAGAGTAGAAGTTGCATTATTTTTAAGTGTATAAGTTTACTTATATGATGATGTCATAATTATGTACAAGTTATTTACATTTAAGGTCATCAGTTATAACCAACTCGGCTTTGTGCTAATTTCTACTATATCCGTCCCGGATAAATGTTCCTCTTTAACAAAGCACAAAGATTAAGAAATACAATTAATGATGTGATGTAAATATGTTGAGACTGAAATATCCATCTATTTCCCATTAATTTTTCTTGATTTTTGGATAAAAGTGGTTTGGTTTAGCATTAATCGAGTCTCACTATTCTAAATAAGTGGGTTTTTATTATATGATATGTTGATATTAAATAAAGGTTTAAGGGTATATTGGGAAGAATGGTAGAGCATTTATTATTATCAAAAAGTCATTATGAACATTAGTTGAGACAACCCAAAATAGAAAGTAGGAATATTTATCCGGGACGACATGAGTATTTATTTAATATTATTTTCTATATTATAAGATTACACTTATTTACAAACTAAAATTATTTTCGGTCCTTCCTTGTTCCAAGACTTAAACTAAGATTTTTACAATTGCTCTAACTTAAAACAGCCTGTCACAACTTTGAAACAACTAAATCAAACAGCACTTTAGGAATATGTATGTGAAAATATCTGATATATATGTTTGCATATTACATAATAGTGATTTTCTTTTTCTAATTACACAACATGTTCCACGAATGGCCAAACAGGTTGCGTACCGGTTAGTGTGGCACCTCGCTAGAACATTGTGTCTTTGTACATATATAAAGTCTATCTCCTACCAACTGTTGACATACACTCAAACATTGGATTAGTTTGACAAGTGTCAACTCCAACAGATATCACTCAAGCAGATATCATAGAAGCAAATATTTAGTACTTTTGTTGAATGCAATAACACGTATATTTTGGAAGTATGAAATTTGTATTATAGACGTTAACATTGCGTATTATCAAATTCTTAGGGTCCTTTATTTGTTCACTCACCCTGCGCCTATAAAATGGCAGGAATGGCATGTCCATAGGCTCCAACAAACACCATGATACACTGAAGTAAAACTATAATTCCCGTAATTGGTTATGTTCAAAATAATCTAATGCACAAAGAAAATCAACATCCAAGAGCAATATATCAAATAAATTGCTCAGAAAAGTTATAGGAATACTCAGGAGTTACCAGCAGTGACAAAACGACGATTGTATTGCATGCGCTTGTGAGTGCGACCACTGGCCTTCTTCTTCTTGTTTTGTTTTGCAACCTTCGGCGTTTTCCCCCTCACCTTTCCCGCTCATGCTAGCGATAGCAAACACCAATCAACAAAATGAGCAATCGATTGAGAATACATGTTACTGGAATGTGGAAATTGAAAAACAATGGGCCGAAATGTACCCATGGCAGTGTATGCGAGGGTGGTTCTTCTTAGTTTGTCGACACTGACAAAAAAGAGTAGCTCATTTTAAACCTATTCTCTACACTCACATTGTAACACGCCGGAATTACATATTTGATTAATTGTGTATTAGGGTGTATTGGCATGATTAATTATGTGCTACGTGTTATGTTTCGTGTGTTTTGTGTTATGGACTTGGTTAATTTCCTTATGAGAGTCCCTTTGAGCTCAAGATATGTTGGGCTTGATGTGTGTAGAGTAAATAGGATACTTACAGAACTAATTCAGAGTAGCACCAATACTTCATTCAGTGACTTTGTACCCAGTCTTCAACTTTGGCAGTAGACTTACAATATACCAAAGCTCTTGATAAACAATCCAATATCAATATATTAATAGTCCTGATGAAGAAGGCAGAGGGAGTTAAATAGCTATCTACAGATAACGAGTCAAACTTGTTATCGCTATCCTTGCATTACCACCATCGGAAAAATAGGAGAAGAGATATATCGCAAGTGTAAAACCCCGAACCTTTCTGTGATTGGCTTCCTTGTTTTACGTGTCGAATGGCCGTAGCATTTCTTGTTCGGCTCATTGTGAGAGCCTGGGTACATTTGGGTAGGCTATCTAGAAGCCAATACCCTAGTACTATATGTTTCATAGCCTTTAGCACGTTATAGTTTCAAGTCATAACTCATCGTTAGTCAAAACGTGATTCGATTGAGAGTTTACTCGTGTGTTTCTTTCTCGTGACCTCGATTATACCCTAGGTCATTACTTTATTGTCTTAAGTGGTTTTAGAGTGTTGGACTTCATGGGGGATAGATTCCTTAAGTCTATTTGTGCCTTTGATGCTTCAAGCATCGTATTCATCTTTATTGTGTGGTTTGACACTTTGGAACTTGGGGTATTAGGTATGCCCTCCTTTGCTTTGAAACTTGTCTAATTGACTTGAGAAGTTATTGTCTTGAGTTCTAGGTCAAGTGTACTAGTCCTTAACATGTTTAAGAATGTTTATCCATGCTTGCTTGGTCTTAGCCTGGTTCGTGTTTGAATCATTTGACATTCGTCGCGATTTTCAACCTTCGTTCCCACTTCTTTCGGGGGTTGTTCGGGAGTGTTTCGGATGAGTTTTGAGTTGGTTAACACCCTAGGATGTTTGGGTTGAGTTGGGTCCCATTTGGACCAAGTTTTAAGCCTTTTTCTTTTCCCAGAGGACCAAGCGCTCGCCTAACTGGTGGACCATGTGGCCACCTAATTTCCAAAACCTTGCATTGCTAAAGACGTGACTAGGCGCTCGCCTAGTCAAATGGGGTAGGCGACCGCCTTCCCATTTTTCTGTTTCGGGTAGATTTGTTTTAATTGCAATTTTGATGGGAATTTACTATCCTACCCCCAATTTAACTTTTCCCTTTAAGCCAATTGAGGGCATAAGAGTCCTTTAACCCCCATTTAAGGTCAAAGACACCTCCCCTCTATTCATTTGTGACTTCCACCATTTGAGAGAGAGAGAGAGAGAGAATTGTGGGAGATGAAGGTGAGATTAGTAGGTGTTTGCCGATCACCGGAGATCCAACACTCGATCGTCATTCCGACTCCGCCATCGCGAAGCCCTTAATGAATAACACTATAGAGACCCAACCCGGATCCCAACACGGAATCCCAAGGTCGTGCCGCCAAAAGAAGCTAAACAACCAACAAGTACCTGCTAAGCATGTTGGCACAAGTCAAACAATCGAGCTACATGAACTCTAACAAGGAAGTAAAGCCGTAATGGTAATACGGACCAACAAATTAAAAACTGCGGAAGCAAAGTAATAATAACACTACCAAGCTATCAAGCTCAAAGCTAAACGCAACCAAAGAGATGTTAAATGTCTCGGCCAAAAAAATTTGAACCACGCAACGCAACAATGCGCACGAGCAACAAACCATCGACAACACAACACCGTTAAAACAACTAAATAAATACTATAAACTAAAGTACACACAAGCTCGACAATACATGTTGGCTACAAAATACAACTAACAAATACCCAAGTGTTCTACCGAGCCATAAAGTCTATATAACTTTACAAATAGTCGACCTCACAAGAATAGCAACGTACATAAAATGAAATAATGATGCTATAAAGGAATGGAACTCCACGAGCTACTACTCGAAAGAGTCGGATGCTACCAACACGAACACACGATCTCAACTCGATCTATCGACCAGCTGTGCACTGCTACAGTCTCGATCTACTCGGCCTTTACGCAGCTAACGAGTAACTGCAAACTAAAACAAAGTATGGAGGGAGTCATAATGACCCATTATGCTACTACAAATAACATGCTAATATGCACAGTTATTAAATAATCATGACATCATATTTCTAAGATAAAACCATGAACATGTATCATAATATTCTCAATACTTCATAAAATACCCCTTTTTCCTTTCCTGTTTCCAAAACCTTCATGCAATTCAATGATATTCTCGTAAATGCATAAAACCACAATATAACCTTTTCTTTCCTTTCTCAAACCTTTCATTCAACAATATGATAATCATAAGCATGCATATAAACCACAATATACATTAGAGTTTACTTCTCTGATTTTAACAAACCCATTGAATCAGGATATGCTTCCTTGATCCGTTTCTATCGCACTACTCCTGCAAATCACGTGCACAATCACATATGCTCCCGACACTGATTCTCTGGTATTGTCGGCCTTATGACATCTCGCATGTACCATAGCTTCCAAGGTGATGCTTTCCTGCTATAAACAATGGACAACTACTTCCTCACCACGGTAGTGGAGGCATGTGTGACCCTTAGTCTCTGATACGACGACATACAACAATCACGAATCTCATAACTTGTGAAGACAATGTGTTGTCCCATCTTTGACTAACCACACTACAAGACCCGATAAGGCCCATATCTCCGGTTACCTTATCAAAACCAAAACTCAACAAGGCTCCATTATCCAATCACCCTGTCCAAACCAAGCAAGTTAGTATTCCTACTTAAACATATTACCTTACACATATAGGAAGGCAATTAATATCACATACATACATATATTTTCAAGTATAACACACATAACAAGACTAGTTATTTAGTCTATCAATCATATACATGTTGAGTTCTTAAAGGTTCTCAAACATAAATTTCACAAATACAGATTGAGTTTCCAATCAATCCAAGCCAGGTAGGTTTCACACTCTACTACTATACGTAAATCATGCATATCTTTGTCATGAATAAATACTCACATTTACTAAGGTGATTTATTAGTTCTTACCTCAATCTATATATCGAGACTAGTTATTTAGTCTAAAAACAATCCTTATTCATTGAGGTCTACAATAATCCCCAAACATAAACATACCAAGGTCGTAATTACTTAACCTCAAACCACAAACCAAGACTATCATGAGTCTAAAAACACTTAATCGATGAGGTCCTCATGAATCCCCAGGGTAAAATCCTACCGAGGCCGCATTTACACTTGACCCCAAACCACATACCAAACTACGTATGTAGTCTAAAATGATTACCTATTGAGATCTTCAAAGGTCCTCAATAGAAACCCATCAAGACTACTAAGTTAGCCCCATGACAACTCCCAAAACAAGACTATACACTTAGTCTCCCAATTCATATCATGTCAGATTTCTATTAATCCTTCTCTCATAGTGTATACATCTATACACTCAAACCCACACTCAAAGTGTAACATGACTATCACTAGTCCACTCTCACAAGTGCCCACTAAGTACACTTAATAACATCTCGACTGGAACGGTTGTCCATCCGTTGATTCACCTTCATACCCTTTCATAAAGACTCCAAAGTAGTCTACTAATAATATGTGCCCTAACGTGCACGTCCATACTATTATTCTCGTGAGTTGCTTACTCTAAGTCAACATAAATCCGAACTCTCATAATTCACTAAATGGATTACTAGATTAGTTAAGCTCAAGTAGGTAACCTTTATCGTTCGGGTCCATTTCATTAAACAACTCATTATTAATGCTAATTAATTCATCTTTTAACGCAGGTGCAACTAAGGAATACACAAAGATTTTAAGATTTTCATTAAAAGCAGACTTTACAAGGTTGGTTACATTATTGAGGCCCTGGGGTTTGAGGTCCTCAATTTTAGGGAGCGGATCGGTAGATGACCAATCTGTATGGCTAAAGGAAGGAGGGGGAACAGTATATCCGAAACGGTCCACTAGGTCTGCGGTTGTCAAGGGCGGGCCGGTAGTGGTATACCAATTCTGAAGAGGGTTATCAGCAATGGACTCGAATTTCGCCGAGAGGTTTTTATATCTAGTCCCTCCGTCAATCATTCCCATGATCTTATCTCCTATGAAATCATCACCAAACAGGGCCAGGGAACAGTTATCTTGATCTATAGTCTAGTTGTTTTCGACTATGTCAGTTTTATATGCAGGGCTACGAGGCTCCAGGGTAATCTTTTCTCACTCATATCCCTAGCAGAGTCGCCACTGTGAGTGCCCCGATTTTCGGCATCTCACCTTCTCTCTCTTGAAAGAGAAAACAAGATCCAAAACATTTTTAAAGGCGTGTGGAATACACCCGACCTCATTGTTAACTCAAAAATGTTTAAATATAGTCGCCATCTTTATTTTAAAGAAAAACAAAGAAAAACCAAATGCAACCAGATTTGGAAAGGGTTCAGAGGCTAAGTTACGAGGTGGGATGGTGTTAGGCACCCAACTCGGCCTTCCGGTCTCAAAATGTTTTTTTGGCTAAAATATGATTTTTTATATTTATTTAGCAAATGAAATAAAACATTTAAATATATATATATATATATATATATATATATATATATATATATATCTGTACATATATTATTACAACACTTGCTACGGCCTCCTTTCGGGAGTTACAAATACATTTATAAAAATTTGGCCATAATAATGGCTCTTTTTAGTGCTATTTTCTATAGAACTTCGAGCAGCATAACTGCTTATTTTGCTTACATTTTGCTAGTCTAAATTGAACATTTATATATAAAAACTTTTAAATGACCTACCTCTTGAAGCATGGGGGTTTATCCTGTACCAACTTAGTTTTCTGGCAGGTCTAGTGTGCGTTCGCTCTGTCTTTTAGGGAGAGTGAGTCTTTTTTTTTGCTGCTTTGTTGTTACGGGGATTCGGGAAGAGTGACCACTTCCAAAAGTTGCTTTCAGGCCTCGGGAACCAGGCGGAGCAATTGCTTGCTTTTTTTTCTGTTGTTTGCTTGCTGACGGCAGAAATCGGGCAGATCAATTGCTTGTTTTTTTGATTTGACGTCTGGATTCAGATAGGGCAACTGCACTTTTTGGGATTTTTGGACCTGAGGAATAGGATGGAATCCTAGCAGGGCAACTAGATTTCACTTTGACCGACTGGTTTTAGTGTTTGGGGGAGATTTGGCGGAGCTTCGGGGCTAGAGGAATAAATCTCTCTCTCTCTCGGAAGAACACACAAACTGCGTAGTGTGTGAACGATGTGTGGATTCCTGAAGCCGGGCACCTCTATTTATAGTTGAGAGTGAGGCTTCCTTCGCGGTTAAGATTTCTCATTCTGTGTTTCATCGGCTTGTACCGCGCGCTTGATAGATTGCACCAAAGGCAAACTGCTACATGGAACATGGAACTGTTGGGCGCCACCCATAGCCACACTGGGTGCGGCTCCAAGAGTGACCATGGCCGGTGCCTGTGGTCATTCTTGGTGTCCTTTTTGGCACTTAGGGCTCTTGCATTTCACTGTTTACGCATCCTGCTTTTATTTTTTTGTATTTTCGACCCTGTAACTTGACATTCGTTAACTTTTTAACAGGTCTTGATATTTCATGTCATGTTGCATACCAGTGGTACGAAATTGAGGTGTCTACACCGAGTATCCATTATCTTGAAAGAAAGGCTACGAAGAACTTAGGCTGAAATTATCACATCCTGCGCCCCTTAGTGAGGGGCCAACTGGGTGAAGCTATCCTAGCCCTACATTAGCCAACATTAAAAGCATATATATTTTTTAGGACACTTCATGGACCAATAAGTTTTTATACCTCAAAATTAATAATCAATCCCTGTTGCAAAAAATATATGTGAATGAATAAAGATATATACACGGGGGCTAATTAATAATTTTTATGGTATTGTCCTAGACCATTTGAATGGTGGATCCCGAAAAGAGTATAGACCCTTCGCCTAAGATTTGTCAAATCTTGGGAGGTCGAAAGTCAAGTCGAATACAAAGGTTCTATACTCCGGAGAAAGAATACATTATTCCAGGAAATGTCCCAGACTGTCAAAACGAAGCATGTGCTTGTCCGATCAAATTTTAGGAAAAATAAAATAAATTATAAAAGCACACTGTACTTAAATCAAAAATTCTGGAACCTTGCCTTCTGATACCTTCAACCATGTTTCTCATAAAATTGGCCCGAATTGGAAAGGAAGAGATAACACTAGTCGTTGGATACGGGATACAAATAAAGAGGTCAAGTCAAAGAGTATAAAGATCAATTCAAGGGATACAAATTTAGGTAGAATGACTGCCGAGAACAAATAGGCTACTATGGGCACCAGTAATGAACAAACTGCTCTTGGAGCAGAGACAAAAGCACCTGGATATGCCCCACACCCTGAATTCTAGAATTAGTTAAAAAAAGAATTGGATGCTCAGAAAGGAAGAGTTGCAAGCCAAGTGGTTTGTGATCTTTTGGAAGGTTTAGCAGAAATCTTCACCCATTTCTCTCATCGAATCAAGACCCCCAATCTCCAATTGATAACTCCCTTCTCTCTCCAGGAATCAACTTTTCCATTCCAACAAAAATGCCGATTTGATAAATGATTACAAACCTTGACCAAACATTAACCCTCAACCAAACATCAACCCTTTTTTTCCAAAGCAAGCGATATCATTCCAAACCAAAACATTTATAGCTCTCTTCCAAATACCCCGTTGCCAAACACCAACGTAGAGCTTGCTCACCTGAACACTTGTTACCATAACCAAAAAGACTACTTCCCCTACAATCCTTCAAACACCTTTACCCTGCAAATGACCCATGGAACACTAACTGGAATGATCAATGTTACATCTATGTACGAAGCTCACCAAAAGGAATGACTCCCCTAAAATAGAAGCACACAATGAGTTTCTTGCACAATACTAACCAAGTCAAGAGGAAGATGTACAATCATGCTATTCGATGAACTAATCCCTGTCAAGAATCTCACTCTACATGAAAGGAAGGCCTGAATGAGAAAAGGATCAAGGCACTTTGATGATCTACCTACTTCAAGAGCTATGGTTTTTCAAACACTATGGGCTCACCGTCAGCTTGAACCACTCAAGGATTATAAACCTCCAAACCCATTACCCAGCGCATGGAATCACTCCCAGTACTATGAATATCATCGCTATAGTGGTCATCTTACTAACAATTACCGCTAGCTCAGAAATGCCATTCAAAGCCTTATTGACAACAAAATCATCGCAGTATCAGATACAAGAGAACAACCCCTTGTCCCAAATCAAACAAATAAATTTTGAAAAATATCAAAGATATGTACCCTACTCGGCTTTAAATAAAGAAGTTATGCCTTTCCCTTTTTGAATAAAAAAAGCTTAGTTGCAACATGCTCTTTTGAAACACTATCTTGGGCAACAATCAATTTATGAGTAGCAAAGAGAAAACCAGTTGGATTGGTGGGGATGTCAGTCATCTCACTAGGTCTGGTTAGGCATATCAACCAAACCAGGAAATTGGTGATCACTCTAGGAAAGACAAAGAAGTAGACAATGTGGCTAAAAGTATGGAAGATGCCCTGCTAGCTCAGATGAAAAAACCCAAGCCAATATATCCATCTTGGGCTTACTATGTGCTCCCAAGAGTCATCATGACACATAGGCCAAATCCTTAAGCCAGGCAGTCATCCCCATTGAAACATCTCCAGGTGAGCTAATCCAAATAATAGGAAATATACATTTTGGGAACGTGATTATGTTCACTAATTTGGATCTGCCAAAGGAATGAATCAACCATACCAACGCTCTTCACATCAATGTAGGGGTTATGGAAAAAAGGGTTCCTCAGGTGCTGATAGACAACGACTTATCTCTGAATGTGTGTCCTACAAGCACATTAACAAAACTAGAACAACACAAGTGAACTATCAACCGAATTGCATTTCGACTAATGTCGAGTTATGACTTGTAAATAAAACGAGTATATGGGTATAGACCACATACTACTAGGGAAATGGCTTCTAGATGGTCTACCCCACAACTCAAGTCTCTCACATCAAGCCAAACAAGAGATGCTACGGGCATCTGACACGCAAAACAAGGAAGTGAAACAAAATAAGGTTCGGGGTCCTACATATTTGATTATTATTATTATTATTATTAAAGTAAGCATAGATGATCATCAATGGCAAATGTTATATTTCGTTGTTGGACACCTTTTTTGAAATTGGATGCATCAATTTTGAATCACAATGCATTATTTGTGAATTGTGATGCATTGATTTGAATGTGGGATGTAGGTAAGATGCATTAACTTTGAATCCTTTGTTGATTATGTATAGGAAAGAAGAGAAATGAAGGTCGCTTCATTATGATTTAAGGCACAATGCATATATTGGATTAGTTGACTTAAATTAATGCATTGCGGTAAATAGATTGATGTAACTCGATACACTGATTAAATGATCCATAGCGAGTCTTCGGTTCATTAAGGGTATTTGTACCCTTATGGCTCCAAAGTGTCTTTTTTCGGTTAAAAAAAACATATAGTAGTTGAAAACTTCACATAGTGGACGTGCCCAATTGCTCCTTTAAACAAAAAAAAAAACCTAAAATATACTCAAATTTTCACAAAGCCCAAATTTCTCGATTGACTTCATCCAAATTATTCTTACTTACTAATAATAATGGACAACAAATATTACTCCAATTATAACCAATCTGGCCCAAACTTAAAAAACCAAACTAAATTTGAGCCAAAAAGAAACCCAAGCATCTTCCCTTCTCATATAGATTGAGAGCTTTTCACTCTTTAACCTAAATTAATACCCCACAATCTCTCTAACCTATACACCCATCGGCTCACTCTCACTCTCACTCAATCAAGTCGTCTAAAAGATCACCACCTAAAATTTACGATGGCCACTTCCACATAGTATGTCCACGATCGGACCTTTATACAAAGTCATCACCATTGTTCCCATCACCGTAATCGTGGTGCCGATGAATTTGGCTTGACTATGTACTTTTTTCATGTTAACTCTCTTCAAGCTATATATTAACAAGAATACAATTGTTATAACTTAAATTACGATATTTAAAAATGTTCAGCAAATGAATTATAAAAAATTTATAGTGATTTTGTCTTTGAAAACTACTTGAGAAGTGAAGAGCCAAGGAATTGTCTAACTTCCCTAGGCGTCCAATTATAGCTAACAATTAAAGTGGCTTTATCTTCTATGATAATTCATGTAATTATTTTGATAATTTATTCATTTCTCATTCAATTGGTAACTGTTATTAAATCTAATAATTGAAATAAATAATTATATATTAGTTAATTGAAATTTAGTATAAGTAAAAGAAAAAAATCAGAACTATTTTTTATATTACTAAATGTGAATGAGGCTACAAATTGGTTGGTATATATGGTTGTCAATTGTCTCAAGTCAAAGGAAGAATGCCAAAAGTTTTTTGGATTTATTTATCTAATCAATATCGATTATAAATTTGTTTCATTTCCTTTTTTTTTTTTAAACAGAGGCGGCACCCTGCAGGATTTTATTAACAAAAAGGAGGCGAAACAATGAGGTGGACAACCAGCCTTGCCCATAGACGGGAGGACATGGGAGCCTTACCTTAACAAAAGAACTACAAAATCAAAACTCAACTACGGAAGCTAAATATACCCAGCCTATCATATCTATAAGCTTGTCGCACATTCCCCGGAAGCTGTTGCACATCATCATAATATGTATACAAAACCACATAATGAGCCACCTCTGCAAGTTTGTTAGCCACTCCGTTAACCTCTCTGTAAACATGCCAAATTTTGTACGACCCCAATAACTTTTTGCACTCACTAAGCTCGTAATCAAACTGCCATGGAAAGCGTTGGATGCCCAACAAGCCTCTTTTTGCCACTAACGAGTCAGTTTCGATAAACACCTTCTCTAAATCAAATCTCCGACACAATGCGAGACCATCACGTAACGCAGAAATCTCCGCAAACGTGTTTGTTCCCCGCCCGTAGAAATTGGAGAACGCATAGATCAATCTACCTTGGTAGTTTCTAATGATGCCTCCCCCCGTGCAGTACTCATTCCTAGCCGAGCCATCAGTGTTCAGTTTATAGGAATCCATATGGGGTGGTTCCCATCTAACCCATTTACCACGATGAACCATGACATTCTTGATCGGCACCCATAAAGCCTGAAGATCCACTCTTCCAAGCACACTAACCTCCATCTTCGGCTTATACTTGACCATGAAGTCGTGTAATCCACGTCGAATTTCTACCAGAATATACTCTCCCCTCCTCGGGACATTCTAAAAAACTATTCTACATCTCGCTTTCCATAACTCCCAACATCCTAACATGATAGCCCATATCTTGCAGGCACCGTACTAATTTTGCACCGAGGTTTTGTACATCCAAGCTTTAATCAAATGAGTCAAGTTCACATAATTATCTACCGTATGAAAATAACGAGCCAAATATTTCCACACCACCTCAGCCGCTTCAGAATGCAGAAACAAATGATCTATATATTCCTAATCATGCTCTTGCTCACAACAAACACACTTAGAAACAATAGCAATTTTCCTGGAGTGAAGGCACAGATCAACAGGAAGAGCACCATTAATCAACTTCCAAATGAAGCCACTAATCTTAAGAGGAATCCATCTTTGCCATATCTTTCCAGCCCACCACTGACGGGGCCAATGATAACGCATGTGTTGCCAGTGAACTACGACTTGGAATTCTCCCGACTTGGTACGGTTGTAAACAATCATATCTTCCCTACTATCATTCAAACAAACTCTAGTAATCTTAGCAAGGTTTTCATCAGAAATTAAGTAGGCAAATTGCTCCAAGTGAGGAAGAGCGTCTCGAACTGTAAGCTGGATGTCTATCGGTTGAGGCCCTTCAAGGATAACTCCACACCAATTGTCACCCCCAAAAGATATATCCCCTCTGCCCACTAACCACCTACTACAGTCTTGAACCTCCATCATATGTCTATAAATTGTACAACCTATCGGCGACATCACTGCATTATTAAGATCTCCGAAAGCACATATTTAGACAATGCAAAACGAGCCCACAAACTCTTACCTTGCAAAACCGCCCAAGCTAATTTCACCTGGAGAGAGTCCATAACTTGTCGGAGCGAACGGAGACCCAACCCTCCCTCCTCAATCGGCCTACAAACATTCTCCCACGCCACCCAATGAGTGCGTTCCTCCCCGTTATTGCTCCATAGAAAGGCTGCCAAAGAGGCTTCAATGCGATGCAAATTTTTTTAGGAACACGAATAGTAGCGATAGTGTAAATAGGGATGCTACTAAGAACCGACCGAAGAAGAGTAATCTTACCCCCAAAGGAAAGAAGGTGTGATTTCCACCCATCTATTTGCCGCAGAACTTTCGACACCAAACAATTGAAATATTGAGCCTTGATTCTTCCCTTAAAAAGAGGAATACCTAGATAAATCATGGGGAGCAATTTATGAACACAACCAGAGCAATCTGTAATCTGACATATCCTTCTACTCTGACAATGCTTGGAAACATAAAATCCATTTTTTTCAAAATTAATAATTTGTCAGGAAGCCCTCTCATAATCACTTAACACTTTCCGCAAAGACTGAATAGATCCTTTACTAGCATTGCAGAATATTAACATATCATCTGTATATAACAAATGAGAGATCACCATGCCTCCCCTCCCAT
Organism: Codonopsis lanceolata; assembly: GCA_013146195.2. Lineage (NCBI taxonomy): Eukaryota > Viridiplantae > Streptophyta > Magnoliopsida > Asterales > Campanulaceae > Codonopsis > Codonopsis lanceolata. The sequence continues at coordinate 138,490,759 of CM028380.1, forward strand.
GAGCATACGGACTGATCAGCCCGCTCTCAACATTCTCTTTGAGGTTAAAAGAAAGCACCTCCTGCACAATTATAAATAAAAGAGGCGACAACGGATCCCCTTGCCTTACCCCACGAGAAGATTTGAAAAAGCCATATCTGCCACCATTCAGTTTGATGGTCTACCAAACATTGCTCAGAAGACGATATATCAAACCACAAACCCCCTCACTAAAACCACACTCTTGCATAGTTCTCAAGAGAAAGTCTCATTCAAGCCTATCATATGCTTTTGACATATCTAGCTTAAAGACCACATTGCCACCCCTAGTTCGATTGTCTATCCGGTGAACTAATTCATGAGCCAAGACGACGTTCTCTTGAATGCTCCTCCCTTTAACAAATCATGTTTGCTCCATAGATATTAACCACGGCAGCACACTAGCCAAATGAGAGGCCAAAATATTGGAAATAATTTTCCCCGCAAAAGGGCAGAGACTAATGGGGCGAAAGTCTCCCAGATTTGCTGGCTCATCAAGTTTAAGAATCAACACTATAGTAGTGGTAGCCAGCCCTCTGTGCAATTCCGCCCCTTTGAAGAAGACTTGAATCGCATCCACTACATCTTCCTTTATTATGTCCCAACAATAGCAGAAAAACCATCTCGTGAAACCATTATTTCCTGGAGCACTATTAGGATTCAATCCTTGAATAGCAGCCCATATCTCAGTCTCATTAGGGATAGCTTCCAAAAGAGCATTATCTTGATCACCTACTAATTTGGGAAAATTATGGAATAGACCCTCCATTACCACATGGTCCGATCTAGTGAAGAGCTTGGCAAAGAAATCCACAGCCCTTTCCCCGATAATTTTATCATCAGTGCACCACGTACCATCCTTGTTTCTCATTTTTATCGAATTCCTTCGACGCCTATCCTTTAGACTCACATGAAAATAACTGGTATTTCGATCACCATCCTAAAGCCACATTTGCCTTGACTTCTGTTGCAGGAGTTCAGTGTCCCATTTCACAAGCTGGTCAAGATCTGCTTTTGCACTTGCCAAATCACCTAACGCAATGTCTCCTCCTTGACACATACAAACGTCCTCTAAATATGACACCCTTTCTTGTTGTTGTGCGAATTTACGATGCACGTTACCAAAAACTTCCCAATTCCACTTCTTTAGCTCTTTCCGCAAATAATGAAGTTTCCTGTGAAGGATCTCCATAGCAATCCCATCCACCGAACGACACCATTGATTTGCAACGAAATTCATAAAACCTAGGTGATCTATCCACATATGTTGAAATCTGAAATGGCTCTTCGGTTTTGGAGTAAAAGGAAACCCAACGAGTAACGGAGAATGATCCGACATGACTCGACATAAGTGTTCAGCTGTAGCCCCTCCGTAGTTAGCTGCGTGTATAACCCATTAATTAACAGTCTATCAATTCTTTGCCATATTCTGGTACCATCCTCATGGTTGTTGTACCACGTGAATTTCTTGCCCTCAAACCCAACATCTCCCAGACCAGCATTAATCATAAAATCGTTAAAATCAGCCATTCCATGTATGTCATATCCTGCGCCTCCTAACTTCTCACTCTTATTAGCTATAATATTGAAGTCCCCGCCAACTATCCAAGGCTCCGAACAATTATTTGCTATATTGGTGAGATCCATCCATAAATTGTGTCTCTCAATCCTCAAACAAGCCACATAAACAAAAGAAGCCATCATCATTACCCCATTTGCCAACGTTAGACGAACCGTTATCTGCTGGCTAGTTGTATATATCAAACAAATACCCACTCTCTCATCCCACATCAGCCATATATGTTTATTAGTTGGATTTTGCTGCAAATAATTGTTATATTTCAACCTCTTCGCAATTCTGCCTATACGATCTCCTGAAAGCTTTGGTTCCATAAACACACACAAAGCCGGTCTATGTTGCCTAATTAAAACCTTAATATAATCCACTGTTTTTTTATTACCAATTCCCCGCTCATTCCATAAATGAATCGACATAAAAAACTTAATTATCAACCTGCGTACCCGAGGCGTTAGCCTTAGAACTCTTTGCCCTTGTGAGACGGATATTATCCTTTTCAAACTTATTCCGCCTTGCCTTCTTTCCCAGCTTTCGACGTAAGTTCGTGAAATCACTTACCTCTTTACTCTTCTGGTCTATGTCTTTAAGATTTGTAAGCGATGTTGTATGCAATAAACATGTCTCCTTTTTATCTTTCTTACCATCTAGAGACTTGAATCGTCTTGGTAACACAACTCTATCACCAGAAACTCCAACTCTATCTACTGCATTGTTGTCCACGCATAACTCATCATTGTTTGTAACTTTCGTGGCTTGCAGTGGGTCTATGTCCTTCCTGCTGTGACTTGCTTGGGCAGTTACAAAGATTTCTTCAACCCGACCATCTGAACCTGTATTGTCCTTCGTTCCATCCTCCCTTGGAGTAGCTATAATATCTATAACTTCTGTCTCTATCACGTGACCTTTATCATCTTTTGCATGTGATGTCGATCCCCGATTATCCTTTTGCACAATCTTCACTGGTTGCCACTGTTTCATCACTGGGGGCTCCTTACCGCGACTTCGATATTCACCCTTTGATTCGCCTTTTCGCAATCACCCGGCTGAGAGAGTGAATGTGGTTTCACTCCTAACACTTGTGTCCATATTATTGCCCATGCTACTAATAGTCCTGTGACGTTTACGACATTCAATATCCAAATGTCCCAGTAAACCACAACAAGAACAATAGGCAATATTCCCCTCAAATTCAATCCTTTGCCAGAAGCCTTCTTCTTTCGAAGTACCCAGCCACATCCTTGATGGTAATCGTGCCGAAACATCCACTTCCATACAGATCCTTGCAAACATCGGATGAGTTAGGGATAAAGTTCTATCATCCACCCGAAGAAATTTCCCCAGCCCATTACATATTCGTTGTAGATAAGAGTTATTGAAGAAGGACAAGGGTAAATGGTCCTAACCCAAACTGCCACCTTTAGGCTATCCCTCAGATACGCAAAATCCGATGTCCATCTGAATGACCTAAACATGCATCGCTGAATCATATGAGATTCTTTTGACAGAGCCCTGACCATATCCTCACCGAAAAAAGGTGTACCATCACATGCCTGAGATCTAGAAATCCAAGACCAAAGTTAGCTTTGAGCCCCCATGATTGTGAAATATGCTCCTGCATGACATGCAGAGATGGTCTACTCATTGAGAATTTGAGTATAACTGTATTAGCAAACTATGCATGCGCAACCTCCATCTCAACCTGAGAAAATAGAACCCCCGGTTCATTATCCACCGTTACAGCTTAACTTGGGGGAATCGGAAGCTCCCATAACGTTGTAGACCTAGTAGGGTTCAGACATTGTGCCTCCCCTTTACTCATGACTGCATCCGCGAAAGATTTAGTGGTGGTAGGCGTCTTCGTCCCCTTGACAACTGATATCCCTTGATCCATCGCCGGAGGTGGATCCCCCGGCTTCCCCAATTCCAACGGGATGGCTGCCCTAGCCGCAAACCCTAAGGAGAAAGAAAATAAATCGCACCTTCAGTGTGTGTATTTTTGTGTGTTTCATTTCCCAAAGCATTAATGACACAAATATAGTACAAAGTGCTTTCGAATTTAGAAAGTTCTTTTTGGCGGGATATATATATATATGTATAATAATAATAATAATAATAATAATAATAATAATAATAATAATAATAATAATAATAATAATAAACCTTTCATTTAGAAATACAACCCTAAATATAATCCTTCATTTGATGTCTATTCCTTCATTTCAAAATTTCATCAATCTAACCTTCGGTAAGAAATCCTAACGATCTCTATCTCAAGATTATTCAAATCCTTTAAATTTTTTATTGAGCTGTGAATTGAGCCTCTATCATTTGTTTTACCTTCTATTTTGTTGTAAAACTTTTAAAAGGTTTTTTTTTTTAAAAAAAAATAAAGATATAATAATTTGAGACTTCAATTTATATAAAATAAATTCAAGTATTTAGTAAAAACATCGTTTAATGATAAATATTGTATTTTACTGTCCTATATCTGTTATATTATAAATTTTAAAATATATTTCTTAAGATTATTTTGAAAGGAATACATAACTAAAATTTTTAGATTTGAATTTATCTGAAATGATAAATTTATCTGTTATGTTTCTTAATTTTTTTATTTAACCGCATTCTTCATACTTATCAAAAATATTTAATTTTACAATTCGACTATCAATAATTTCAATGTTTATTTCAACTACAACTAAGAATTTCCTTGCAACTCTGACTTTGAGAATCAATAATATCTTTTTTGTGTGGATATCTATTAAGACGAATGGTATGAAAGTCATAATAGTTGCAGTAAAAAATTAAGTTCAAAATGTCTAAAACATATTTCGTGACTAATTTTTTTGTTTAACTTTGCAGAAGATTGGTTGAACATCCACAAAGGACATCCACAGACTTCATATTAATGTGATAAAAAGCAAAAGGTTCAACATGATATTGTGAATTGTGTTGAGAATACCAACAGTTTGGGTGTATTCAAAGTTCCTAGAAATGTATAATTATATTCATGTTAACTTATCCAAAAATATTAAATGTTTAGCATAAAAACTAAAGAAAAAGTAACAAAACAAAGTGTTTCAACTTCCATTGCATGACAGAAAAAATAATATTTTTCGTGTATTTTCCAAACATCCGAAAATATTTTCCGACATATTTTCAAAAAATTTACCGACCACTTGAAAATGAAATAATTTCATTTTCTAGAAAGTATTTTTTAGAAATCATTTTCTGAAAATCATTTTCCATAAAGCAAATGGAGGCTGAATACAAGTTTCATTTTATAAACTTGGTAAATTTATGAATAAGTAACTAATCATTTTTTAAATTTATAAATAAATTAAATTGTGTGGATTCGTTTTGTCATAGAGATAGGCTCGAAGTACATGTATGTCGGGTTGAGACTTCAAAGACACTAGGTCATATTCTTATTAATATATACTCCCTTCGTTCTGGGTAAAAAGTCAATTATTTCATTTTTACATCATTTTTCATAAAATAAACGGAGCCTAAATACAAGTTTCATTTTATAAACTTGGTAAATTTATGAATAAGTAACTAATCATTTTTTAAATTTATAAATAAATTAAATTGTGTGGGTTCGTTTTGTTATAGAGATAGGCTGTATGTACATGTAAGTCGGGTTGAGACTTCAAAGACACTAGGTCATATTCTTTATTAATATATACTCCCTTCGTTCTGGGCAAAAAATCCACTATTACATTTTTACATGTTTCACTTAAAGAGTCACTTTCAAAAATTAAGACATATAAGTGTCATTTTATTACTCCACTAATGAGGAACTAAAATGTCATTTTTTTTAAAAGTTTGACTTTCAAACGGGTCTCTTTGAAGGAATAATTCTCAATCTTCATTTGTCAATGATTGATTACACCTATTTATACAACATAGGATCTCTATGATACATTGAATAAGCAATAAAGAAGCCTAAGACAACTAACGAATTAAGCATAAATACAGTGAATATGGGAGACTGAAAAGAAACAATGAACCATGTGGAAGGATCCCATCTTTGAGGTTTCACCCCTTCGCAATCGAAACGACATGGAGAAGAGTTGAAGATTGGAACATAGGAAGAGAAATCGTTCACGAGATAAACCTTTCGTAAAGATATCAGCAAGTTGATGGTCGGAATGAATGAATTGCACGCCCCTATGGTAGAATGAAGATCATCGGGGTCACCAGCCCAATCGTCATCGCAGTAGGCTGTGAGAGACATGTTAGATGAGGGAGAAAAGGTAATACCAACAAAGAGAATCCTTTTGATGTAGCGAAAAATTATCTTGGCAGCTGTACACACACCAATTTCGTACCCCTGGTATGTGACATGATATGTGATATCAAGACCTATTAAAACTTAATAAATGTTTAGTTACATGGTTTAAAAATGCAAAAGGAAAAGCAGGATGCGCAAAACAGTGAAATGCAGGGGCCAAAAGTGTTAAAAAGAGGCATGAAAATGGAACCTGGCGCCACCCATGAGGGATCCAGGTGTGGCGCCCACTTCATATGTGGGTGGCGCCAGCATAGTGCTTGTGCACTGTAGCACTTTGCCTCCGATTCACTCTCTCAAGCGCGAGGTACAAGCGGATGAAGCACAGAAAAAAAACTCAAAATGCCAACGGGATCCCCACTCCCAGGTATAAATAGAGGTGCCCGGCCTCAGTGAATTCATTCACGATTCACTCCGCACACAGTTCACACAGTTAAGAAACCGCGTTCAGTTTACGTAGTGAGCGAGAAAGAGAGTACCCCTCCTCCTATAAGCCTCGAAGCTCCGTCAAATCTCCTCCAAAGATAAATCCAACCGGTCAAAGTGAACCTTAGACTTCCAGTTAGGATTCCACTTTATTCCTCTGGTCCAAAAATCTCATAAAGAGCAGTTACTCTGCCCGAATCCAGAGGCCAAATCCGCTAGAAGCAAGCAGTTGCTCTACCCGATATCCGCCAGCTGCAAACAAACAACAACAAAAACACAAGCAGTTGCTCCGCTTGTTTCACGATGCTAGAAAACAACTTTCGGAAGCAGTTACTCTGCCCGAATCACAACAGCAGCAAAAGACTCCCTCTCCCGGAAGGACATAGCGAGCATAACCTACGCTCTTAAATGTAAGCCTTTAAGATGTTATATAAAAAAATGTTATTTTCAAACCGGCCTAATGTCAAAATATTAGCAGTTATACTGCCCGGATTTCTATAGAAAATAGCACTAAAAAGAGCCATTATTATGGCCAAATATTTATAAATATATTTGTAATTATTGGAAGGAGGCGGCTGCAAGTCTGTAAATAATGTAGATACAAATATATTTGTTTAAATGCTTTATTTTATTTACTGAATAAATATAATAAAAGCATATTTTAGCCAAAAACTATTTTTGAGACTGAAAGGGCGAGTTGGGTGCCTAACACCTTCCCAACTCGTAACTTAGCTCCCGAACCCCTTTTTACAAACTCTGGTTATTTTTTGGTTTTTCTTTATTTCTCTTTAAAATAAAGATGGCGACTCTGTTACAGCATATTGGATCATAGTGAGGCCCGCAATATCCTTTTTTTTGCACTTTTTCGTTTTTCCCTAAACAAGGGACGATGGGAATGAAAAGGGTGATGCGTTTTCTGTATCTTGTTTTCTGCTAAACAAGAGAGGATGAGATATGGAAAAATACAAAGCACTCATAGTGGACTACAACACACGCAGTGACCGAGGCGTATTCAACACGCTTTCAACAACACTCTTTTTGTACTTTTAATTTCGTCTTTCCCTAAACAAGGGAGGATGAAATGAAAAGAGTGATGTCCTTCCGTAGCGTGCGTTCCCCTAAAAAAGGGATCGCGGGGTCCGGGAGAATCCGGGGCACTCACAGTGGCGACTCTGCTGGGGACGTCGTTTTTATTTTAAAGAAAATAAAAAGGGAGGGCTAGACTCAGTTTTCATAAAAAAGAAAAAAAATAAGTTTTCTTTAGTTTCTGGAAAAAAATGCTTATTATATTTCGTTAGCATTTTAAATATTCCATTCTTATATATATGTGTATATATTTGTGGATATGATCCTCTATCTTGCAGCAGTTTCGTTTTAGTTACCATTACAGGTATATTTACAAAATAAAATAAAATAAAATAAATAAAGTAGATTTCCGGGCAGCATAACAAAAGGGCTGGGACTTTACTTTATTATTGATTTATTCTGCTTTATATTTTTATTCTGCTTGCTTTATTTTCATCGCACAAACTATGTACATATTCTTTCATTCTGTCAATTCATTTTGGGGACTAGGACCAATATGTAATTAATATGAATAGATAGATTCCTCATTTTTCTTTCTATTTCTTGATCTGAATGGTTGCTTGCTCACGCTCAAACTAAAAAAAGCCAAGAAAATCCACAAAGAACAGCAAGACAGACCATATCTGCTTTATTTACTATTTTATATTTGAAAAAAAAAACATTCTACTGCTTTCTAGATACCGCACACACGCGCACACATGTAGAAATATTCCGAATTGCTACCCTACACCATGGCCAGCCTACCCCCTGCATCAGCCAACGTTTAATTGCATATAGATTCTCAGGACACTTCATGGACTGATCGATTTTTATATCTCTGAGTTATTGACCAGTCCCTATACAGAAAAAAAAAAAAAGAAAAAAAAAAGAGATATGAACAAAAGTATACACAGGGGCTGACTAATAATTTCTGATTTTCGACCTAGACCATTTTGAATGGTGGATCTTGGAAAGAGTATAGGCCCTTCGCCTAAGATCAGTCCGATCTTGGGGAGTCGAAAGACAGGTGGAATACGAGGGTCCTATACTCTGGAGAACGAATCCACTATTCCAGGAATAGTCCTGAGACCGTCAAAACAAAGCGGGTGCTTGTCCGATCAATTGTAGGGAAATGAAGAATAATAATAATAAAAATATTAATAAAGGCACGCTGTACTCCAAAGCCCATAAAGCTTTAAGCCAGCCCTTTCTGATGCCTTCAAACCCTTTTCCTCAGAAACCTGGCATGAGTTTTTAATGGTAGAGATAGTAGTTGTCGATTGATATCGGATACATGCACAGAAATCAGATCAGAAAGTATCCGGGGCAGATCAGAAAAAGACAGAATCAGTGTAGAGGGTACAGATTTGAGCAGAATGGCAGCTGAAAATGAGCAGTCTATAGTGGCTACAGATACAGGGGCTCCAGGGAACGCTCTGACTATGCTTATGCAACAGTGGCTAGATCAAAATTTGGGTGTACAGGCTGATCGCATAATGAGCTAGATGGCCAATCTGGTACAAAGTTTAAAACCCAGTGGTGAGGGAACGTCTTTCCCTGCAGTCCCTCAAGAAGCGTCAACTTCCCATGTTCCTCTAAACCCAAACCCTCAGCCAAACACCAACCCACCAAATACCACCATTACCCAAAATCCAATTCCCCTACCTAATTCTTATTACCCAAATATTAACCCTTTCTCACCATACCCTCCATATCATTTCCCAAACACTAATCCAAATGATCTTCCTTTCCCCATCACCAATCCACTCCAAAATAGCCCACGTATGGACCCCACAAGCCATAACCAGCCAAGCCAAGTAATGACCTATTTACCTTTCAATGATCTTGGCCGCCAAACCGAAACCGCCAATAACCTACCTATCCAAAATCCTACCCAAAATCTTTACCAAATGCCTGCCCAAAATCCTTACCAAATGCCTGCCCAAAATCCTTACCAAATACCACAGCTAGAAATAAACCCAGCCTTTCCAAATCCTACCAGCATATACCAACACCCAACTCCTCCTCCCACCAAAATGGAGGCTGACATGGAGATTTTGAAAAGTATGATGCTCAAAGTTCTAAACAAAGGAGAATTTTCTACGCGGGCATTAGCATTGCAACCTTCAGCAATACTACTTTCAAAATTCAAAATGTCCGATATAGAAAAATTTGATGGGACTGGATGCCCTATCTCTCACTTAAAATCCTACTTTACTGGCATGCAGTCAACAGACCTAGCTTTGAAGCTATGGCTTCCAATTTCCATCTTACCTTGATAGGGGCTGCCAAGAAATGGCTAATGTTAGCAGATAATAGAACCATGGGTACTTGGGACCAAATAGCTGAAGGGTTCCTAGAGAGGTACAAAGACAATACTACCTTTGAAAACAAATGAGATCTTGAATCGTGCACCCAAAGGGAAAAAGAAACATGTGCTGAGTTTGCAGCTAGGTGGAAAAGAAAAATAGCTCAAACACTCGACAGGCCTGATCTAGCTGAGTCATGCAGAATGTTCATAAAAGACCTCCAACCTATTTACCTGGAGCACATGCGGTATCTCCTTTATAACAATTTAAAAGAAGTAGTGAAGATAGGAGTCCGTATTGATGAAGATATACGGACCGGGCATTTAAAAGTCAACACGCCCTCCAACTCCTTCCGCCACCCAAAAGAAAGGTAGCCGCATCAGGATCAGCCGCTAATATAGTAGGAAATTCATCTCGCTAACTTTCCTACCCAGAGCTACAATACTATTCCATGGTCTTACGGAGCAAATAGGTATGTCAATACAGTAGGAGGAAACAGTGGTGCAAGCAGGAATTTCAGGGGTCAGAATAGAGGGAACCGATACTATGATGAATTGCACGCCCTCAGTCTGTAATACTGCAGGGACTAATGGCACAGGGAGTGTTAAAGCCTTTCTTTCCACCCACAAAAGAGCCTAGCTGCAATATGCTCTCTTGGGACACCATCCTGGGTAGCCAAAATACATGTAGCATTGAAAAAGCCACTTGGGTTGATAGGGATGTCAGCCACCTTACTAGATCTGGCCGGGCCTACCAACCAAACTCGGAAAGAGGTGACCACTCTGGCAAAGATCAGGAAACAAATACTGGGGCTAAGAATATGGAAGATACTCTGCTAGCTCAGTTGAAGAAAACCTAAGCCAACATATCTATCTGGGGCTTGCTATGTGCTTCCAAGACTCACCGTGATACACTAGCCAAATCCCAGAGTCAGGCAGTCGTTCCTATTGAAACCTCCCCAAATGAGCTCACTCAAATGATAAAAAACATACACTTTGGGAACGTGATTATGTTTACTGATCTAGATCTGCCAAGAGAAGGAACCAACCACATTGATGCTCTCCATATCACTGTGGGGATCATGGAAAAAAGGGTCCCCCAAGTTCTGATAGATAATGGCTCTTCTTTAAATGCATGTCCCACAAGCACGCTAGCCAAACTAGGAACAAAAATATCAGAACTGGTTCCTTCATCACAGACAATTAGGGCATACGACAACACTAGTCGATGTGTCCTAGGGGTGGTCACTTTAGTAATGACTATTGAACCATTAACTATGCCAGTAGAGTTCCAAGTCCTGGACATACCAGCCACTTTCAGCCTGTTGCTGGGACGCCCTTGGATCCATGGGGTAAAAGGGGTAGCCTCCTCACTGCATCAACGTGTCAAATTCATCCACGACAACCACATAGTGATTATTTTGGCCGATAAGATCATGGAAGACAAGGAAAATGGGGACATCCCAATCCTCGAGATAGAGCATGATGACACAGGTATCTTCCTCAGTGGCTTTGAGGTTATTCCCCAAGCTAGAGTCAACGCCATTGAATATGGGCGAGAAACCGACATCACCAGGAAAAAGACTACATCTCTAGGAAACATGGTCCCTTTAACACATGTTTCGGAAAATGAATCATATGCCTGGTCTGGGTCTCGGCTGAAATCAGTAGGGACTTGTCAATCTAGTCCAAGATGAACTCAAGGAATGTATTCCTCCTTTCGGTCTAAGATACAATCCTACTCCAGTAGAAATAGCCGCAGTCATAAGACAAAAACATGAGAAAAGCAAGGCAGAACGAGAAAAGCGTCCTTACATATATCTCCCTCTCTAATCATATAGAAAAACCCTAAATGGTTACTTTGTGAAGAAAGGGGAAACAGATGCCTATCTCATGTTTCCTGAGCCCTGGCTAGACCAAAATGGAAAAGACAGCATGGCTGGGAGATCTTCGAAGATGTCAGTCTTGCCATAGATAAAATGGGATAGGTTACCCTGGAGCCCCGTAGCCCTACATATAAAACTGTCACAATTGAAAGTACTTGGTCTATAGACCAAGATGATTATGCTCTGGCCTTGTTAGATGATAACTCTCTGGGAGACAGTTTCTTAGGTATGATAGATGGAAGCACTAGCTATGAAAAGCTCCCTGCTGAGTTTGAGTCTATTTTTGATAAGCCTCTGCAGAATTGGTATATTACAACCGGCCCGCTCTTGACGCCTGTAGATCTGGTGGACCATTTCGGATATACTATTCCCCATCCTTCTTATAGCATTATCTATTGGTCATCTACCGATCCGCTCCCTAAAATTGAGGATCTCAAACCCCAGGTCCTCAATAATGTAAATAACCCTGTACAGTTTGCTAATAATGATAATCTAGATGTCTTTGCGTATTCCTTAGTTGCACCTTCATTAAAAGACACATTAATTAACTTTAAAAATGAGTCATTTGATGAAATGGACCCAAAAGATAAAAGTTACCTGCTTGAGCTCGTAAAGTTAGTCAAGCACCAGGAAAAACATCAATGTAGCAGCAGATGAAGACTTGTCCGCCATCAATCTGGGGCTGAACAATGAAATCAAAGAAGTCAAAATCGGCAGCTACCTGCAAGGTTCTGAAAGGGTGGCACTTATTGACCTCCTCAAAGAATTCGTGGACATCTTTGCATGGTCCTACGAAGATATGCATGGGCTTGATCCAGCCATTGTTGAACACCGGATCCCTACTTATCTGAATGCTCAGCCAGTCAAGCAGAAATTCCACCGAATCAAACCAGAATGGTCACTACAAGTGAAAGAAGAAATCATGAAGCAGCTACACGTCAAATGTCATCGGGTAGTTGAATACCCGATCTGGCTGTCAAATATAGTGACTGTTCCAAAGCCTAATGGAAAGGTACGGATCTGCGTAGACTTCCGCAACCTCAACAAGGCATCGCCCAAAGATGACTTCCCTCTACCGAACATTGATATCGTGGTAGATGCTGTGAATTCTCACAAAATAAGATCCTTTGTAGACGGCATGCTGGGCTACAACCAAATCAAAATGGCAGCAGAAGACCAGGAGAAAACATCATTCACTACCCCATGGGGAACCTATTGCTATACGGTCATGTCGTTTGGACTAAAAAATGCTGGGGCTACATATCAAAGAGCTGCCACCGCCCTCTTCCATGACATGATCCACAAAGAGGTCGAAGTGTACGTAGATGACATGATCGTGCACTCCAGCGACGCCAACGGTGCCCATATCAAAGACCTTCGGAAATTCTTCGAAAGATTAAGAAAACATCAGATGAAGCTTAACCCCATCAAAGACACATTTGGGGTTACCAAAGGCAAGGTCCTGGGATTCATGGTGACCGAGCAAGGCATTGAGATTGAGCCAGCCAAAATCAAAGTCATTATAAATATACCACAGCCAAAAACTCCAACGGAAGTCAAAGGCTTCCTGGGCCAGCTACAATATATCAGCTGCTTCATCAGACAGCTGACCTCCATATGTGATCCCCTATTCAAACTCCTAAATAAAAATACTGACCAAGTTTGGGACGAAAAATATCAGCTAGCCTTCGAAAAAAATAAAAGCCTACCGTACCAACCCACCAGTACTAGCTCCTCCTCGTAAACACAAACCTCTTCTCTTATATTTAACCGTCACAGATACATCAGTAGAGGCTATGCTCGCCTAAGAAAAAGAAAATTCCTACATCGAAAATGCCATCTACTTCATAAGTAGAAAGCTACAAGGAAGCAAGCTTAATTACTCAACATTTGAGAAAAGTTGCACTGGTCTAGTCTGGGCGACGTAAAGGCTCAAAACTTATCTACAAGCTCGATCCATCAAACTAATTTCCAGAATGGATCCTATAAAGTACATCTTTGGCAAGCCATCACTTTCTACCCGACTAGCCAAATGGTCATTCCTCCTCAACGAGTTTGACATTACCTATGTCACGCTCAAATCTATCAAAGGCAGCATGATTGCGGACCATTTAGCTGATCTGCCGCTAGAAGCAGAAGATGCAGCTGAGCCCAGCTTCCCAGACGAAGGTGTTCTTTGACGGAGCCACCAACAAAAGAGGTTTTGGCATAAGAATCTTGTTAATTGATCCAGCAGATTCCCACACTCCACTGGCCAAAAGGTTGGAGTTTGAATGCTCGAACAACACAGCTGAATACGAGGCCTGTATCTCTGGTCTAGAAGAAGCCCTCTGAAAAGGAGCTAAAGACTTGGAAGTCTATGGTGACTCCGCTCTAATCATAAACCAAATCGAAGGGAAGTGGAAAACCCAAGATCCCATGCTGCAGCTTTATCAATCCAAATTAACAGCACTAGCTACCAAATTTGATAATATCTCGTCCCATTACTTGTCGCGAGAAAGAAATCAATTCGCCAATACCTTGGCCACTCTAGCATCAATGGTCCAAATTCCCACAGAAACCAATGTCCAACCATTTATAGTTGGGAAAAAGGTCACCCCGGCTTACTGCTTCAAAATCAATGCTGCTCCTAAAAGAGACAACGAGCCTTAGTATTCAGATATCATGAATCTACTTCAGAAAGAAGTCTATCCTCCCAGCCTAGACAAAAGGGGGAAAGTCTCTCTACGGAGGTGGGCATCACAATTTGTAATCAGCGGAGGTAGCCTATACAAAAGGCACTACCAGGGTCTAAACTTATTATGCGTCGATCAGGCCAAAGTTGAACAAATCATGGACCAGATTCATGGTGGTACCTGTGGGCCACATATGAACGGGCATATGTTGTCAAAGAAAGTCATCCGGCAGGGGTACTATTGGAGTACGCTAGAAACTGATTGTATCCGGTGCATACGTCATTGCGACAAATGCCAGTGCTTCGCAAATCTACAGCACGTGCCCCCGCATATCTTATACAACTCCACAGCCCCTGGCCCTTTTCGACTTGGGGAATCGACGTCATAGGTCAAACTCATCCGAAGGGATCTAATGGCCACAAATACGTTTTAGTATAAATGAATAAGTAAATAAAACGCTACCTTCTCTCTCTAGAATTCTCTCTCTAGAATTTCTCTTTGCGAGTTAGGGTTTTTAGGGTTTCCTTTTTTTGATTGGCGTACGCCGCCGAAATCTGCATCTATGGAGGAGCCACCTCCTGCTCAGGCACACCCGTCAGGCACTATTCCTCCGCCTGCCCCTCTTCCCGTTCGTATGCCTCGATGGCGGGGCAACCGACTCTTGTGGTAGGAGCTAACCCTAATCACCCTCCAATCCTTCGTGACATCCCCCTTGTTCCAAGGCCGACGATATCGATTATGGATGAACCGGGTGTGTTGTTTACTCCACTGGAATTAGAAACGGCTAAGAAACAAATGGCTAATACAATCGTTCTAAAATTCTCGATGGGCAGACCATCCATAGTTGCTATTCAGGAGCATATTGCCACCTCTTGGCATCTGGCCGGTCCCTTTGTGGTTGGGTTATTGGACCCCCGACATGTAATGGTTCATTTATCATCGGCGGAAGACATGGTTCGAGCTTTATCTAAGGAATCCCATATGATTAATACGTGTATGTATAGATCGTTCAGATGGTCGGCAGATTTTACTTTTAAAAAGGATAGTACAAAAGTGGCGGTTTGGATCAGACTTCATTACTTGCCGCTTCATCTTTTTACTCCTTCGTATTTGCAACGTATTGGTAATTCTTTGGGGAACTTCCTTAGAGCTGATGAGAAGACATTGGCGTTGTCGAGACCGATGTTTTCTCGTATTTGTGTGGAGGTGGATGTGTCTAAGACGTTGCCCTCACGGATTTGGATTGACACGTCAAAGAAGGAAGGATTTTGGCAGGCTATTGAATTTGAGGGTAACATCACTTTTTGTGATGGTTGTGATGGTTAATAGTGGCGTGTGCATCTTCCCAATAGTTTTTTATGTCGATTATTATCTGGAATGCTCGGGGGGTTGGAAATAAAGACACGATGGATTACTTAAAGGTTCTGAAAACTCAACATAAACCTTTTATGGTGGTTATTCTTGAGCCGAAGCTTGGTGGAGATAGAATTCTTAAGGTTGCCAAACAATTGAAATTTGTTCATTATCAGCAGAATAATCCTATTAATTCTCATATTTGGCTTTTTTGGGCGGATAATGTGTCGGTATCGTTTATTGAGGCTTCTTCTCAACATGTTATGGTTCGAGTTGGGCAAGGAGATAAAAGTTTGTTGGCTTCCTTTGTGTATGCTCAATGTACTCGGTTTGGTCGGGAAGAGTTATGGCGTAATTTAGCTAATACGGCTTCTAGGTTTCTGGAACCTTGGTTGGTAGTTGGAGATTTTAATACTATAATGTGTACGACCGAGAAGTTCGGCGGGAGAGGCTGGGACTTTCTTAGTATGAACGATTTTGTGGATTTTTCCCATGCGACTGGATTGGAGGATGCAGGTTACGAGGGTAGTATCTTTACTTGGTGTAATGACCATCAATCGAGTTCTAGAATATGGCAAAGGCTGGATCGAGTTTTAATCAATGGAGATTATAAGACGAAGTTTCCTAATATCCGGGTCTCTCACTTGGCGCGTTCCATCTCGGATCATGCTCCTTTATTGGTGGAGTTTCCTGATATCAAACGGGTTCGAGGTGCTTTTCGTTTCCATCGTATGTGGCTAGATCACGCTGATTTTTTGAGCTTTGTTGCAGCTAAATGGCAAGTTAGTGTTACAGGTAATCCTATGGAGGTTTTACATAGGAAGCTTCATTGTCTTCGGAAGGATTTAAAGCAATGGAACTAGGATGTTTTTGGTAATGTTCACTGGATGATTTCAGCCTATCAGGATTCTATTTTGTGGCTGGAAGTAGATTTACAACAACATGGTTTGGACGTGACAGTGCAAGAGTTACATGAGACTAGGGTGCAATTGGCTCAATGTATTAGATGGGAGAATGAGTCCTTGTAAACAAAAAGGCTCGCCAAGGATGAGAACGAAATACAGCCTTTTTCCACGCGTGTATTCGGGATCGTCAAAAACATAATGTTGTCCGTTTAAAAAATTCTGATGGGTCGTGGTGCGAAGATGATTCTGTAATTGGTTTGAAAGCGGTGGAATTTTTCTCTTCGATTTTTTCTCAGTCTGATCATGTTCTTGTCGATGAGTTATTTGTTAGACAGGATGATGGCATTTCAGAGGAAGGCAATAATATGTTAAGTTCTATTCCTACGGAGGCGGAAATTGTGGAGGCTATTTTTTCTCTAAATCCTGATAGTGCGTCAGGCAATGATGGGTTTACAGGATGGTTTTTCAGAGGTTGTTGGGACATTATTAGGGAAGATGTTATGGCTGCTATTTAGGATTTCTTTCGAGGGGCAGATATTCATCGGGGTTTATCTACTACTACGTTGGTTTTGTTACCCAAGATTAAGGACCCATCTGGCTTTGGAGATTATAGGCCTATTAGCCTATGTAATTTTTCTAGTAAAATTCTTTCGAAGGTTATGGCTGGCAGGTTAGCGAAATTGCTTCCGGGTTTGATTTCTTCGGAACAGGCGGGTTTTGTTCGGGGGAGAAGTATTCAGGAAAATGTGGTGTTAGCGCATGAATTGGTTCATAAGATTTATCATAAAATCAGAGGTGGTAATATAGTGTTCAAGTTCGATATGTCCAAGGCTTATGATCGGGTGGAGTGGGATTTCCTTCTCCGGGCTCTTCAATCGTATGGTTTTGATAATAGGTGTTTCTCCCTCATTTATCGTCTGATTAGTAATATTTGGTATTCGATTCGGTTGAATGGCTTAAGTCATGGTTATTTCAAAGCTTCGCGGGGAGTTCGCCAAGGTGATCTGTTGTCTCCGCTTCTATTCGTTCTTTCTCAAGAGATTTTATCTCGTAATATTCACAAAGCTATTCAGATGGGTTGTATTCAGCCGTATGCTCATGGGTGAGGGGGTTTGATTGTTTCTCATTTGCTATATGCTGATGATATGTTGGTGTTTTGTAATGCGGGGAAGTCTTCTATTCAGGGGCTTGGTTTAGTCCTTCGGAAATATGATCAAGCCTCGGGTCAGTTGGTTAACTGGTCTAAGAGTGGGTTTTATATTTCGAGTCACTGCTGCAATAGAAAAAAGAGGCAAA
Source organism: Codonopsis lanceolata (assembly GCA_013146195.2). Classification (NCBI taxonomy): domain Eukaryota; kingdom Viridiplantae; phylum Streptophyta; class Magnoliopsida; order Asterales; family Campanulaceae; genus Codonopsis; species Codonopsis lanceolata. The sequence goes on from CM028380.1 coordinate 138,508,564, forward strand.
TTGAGAGATGGGTCAAGTTGTATGTGTCGTCTTTTTCCTATGTATTATTTGGGTATTCCTCTTTTTCATGGTCGATCTAAAATCCAATACTTTGAGCATTTGGTGGAGCGTTTTCTGAATAAAATTCAAGGCTGGAAATCGCGTTTATTATCCTTTGGCGGCAGATTGACGTTGTTAAAAGCGGTGCTGTGTAACATCCTAGTCTATACCTTGGCAGCGATTAAAGTTCTGAAAACTATTATTCGTCGCCTTGAGCGTGCTATGTCTTCATTTCTTTGGAGTGTGCATGGGGATAGACGACTCATTGGGTAGCTTGGGATACGATTTCACTGTCGCAGGCTAAGGAGGCCGGGTCTCCATTCTCTTCATCATGTTATGGATGGTCTCCATGCAAAACTTGCATGGTCAGCCTCTTCAGGAGATAGCCGGGCTCCTGCCAGCAGATAAATATATGGGTTCTCGCCGGTTCTCGATTTGGAATGCTTCTAAAGGCCGGAAGGCGATTGTTTCTCAAATGGAGATTCTCAAACAAAACTCCCAATGGATTGTAGGCGTGGTGAAATTTCTTTTGGAAGGAGAATTGTGTGGATCAATCCTTCTACGGCCATTGCCGATGGACACAAAGTTAATGGTTAAGGAGGCCTTCACGACATCGATTCTTTTCTGCTTTTAATAGATAGCAATATGCATTCTGAAATCAAGCGTGTTTCGATACGGCCTCAAATTAAAGATAAGTTAATTTTCACTGGGACAGGATCGGGTAAGTTTGAGATTGGGGCTTTCTATAAATTAATTTGTAGTTCTGGGCAAAGAAGTTCGATGGGCTCAAAATACTGGAAGCCGTGGATTCCCATCAAAGTTAGTGGCTTCATTTGGAGGTTGTTTCATGGTGCAATTCCTGGATGTCCAGCTTGCAAAGGAAAGGAGTGCTTGTTGTTTCTAAATGTGTTTGTTGTTCGTCTTCGCATGAGATGGAGTCAATTTCTCATCTATTTTTATTATCGGAGACTGCTCAAGCAATTTGGGAGAGATTTGCTATGTTATTCCATACTCCGATTTTACGAGGTTCTCTGGCTCAGTTATTTGATTCATTGGTCTGCCATTGTTCTTCCAAATCTCAGCTTGGTGCGACTTTGATGGGCGTTTTTATTTTCGGTTGCTGGGAAATTTGGAAGAGCAGATGTCAAGTAGTTTTCGAAGGATGTCCTATGGTGACTGAGAATATTTTTTGGCGCATTCGGCATGGGATTATGGACATGGGCAGTGTTTACAGGCCGATTTACTTCTGGACGCTTGGGAGGGCTAGTGCATTAGCTCTTCATATTCCTATTATCAATGTTAGAGACTCAGGGAGATGGATGCGATGGGAAAAACCTCGTGAGGGTTTTAAACTGAATACAGACGGGTCGGCTTCTAATGGGGAGAGCTCAGGTGGAGGTATTATTCGTGATGGAGATGGGAGTCTTATAGCAGCCTTTTCAGTCTTTTTTGGTAATGGGATGAATATGTTTGCTGAGATCGCTGCCCTTACTTATGGTCTTAGGATGTGTAGGGAGCTGGGTTTGGCTAAGGTAGAGGTCGAGACGGATTCTAATTCGGCGGCTTTGAGTATTAATGGAGTTCATCAGCTTCCTTGGAAGTATTTGTACGAACTGGAAAGTTGCAAAGATTTGGGTAATGGTTATCGTGTGTATCATGTTCATAGGGAAAGGAATTTTGTAGCAGACAGTTTGGCTTCGGTGGCATATACTCATAGGCCTAGTGTTTCCTACAGGTCTATTGAGCAATTGCCTCGTCAGGTTCTTTGTGCCTATTGCCAGGATATTTTGGGTCTTCGTAAGTTTCGGAAAGGTCAATAATGTTTTTATTTTGGTCGTTTGCTTGTATGTGTTGGGTTAGAGGTAAGGCTCCTTTGTCCACCCGGCTGTGGGTTAGGCTAGTTGTCCCCCTCTTTGTTTGCTATTTTTATTTGAATAAATTTGTGCAGGGTGCCGTCCCTGTTTCCTAAAAAAAAAAAAGTAAATAAAACGCCCTTAAAGGCTGTTACCTTTTTTTAAAAAAAAAACTTCACAAAGTGGGTGGAAGCCTCTTCCTACAAAGTATTGAATACCCGAAAGGTGTCCGAATTCATCAAGACCAATATCATATACCGATATGGGGTACCTTTCGAAATTATCTCTGACAATGGCACACACTTCCAAGAGGACGTGAATCGTCTACTCAACAAATTCAAAATCCAAAGGCATAAATCTTCCCCATACCGACCACAAGCCAATGGTGTCATTGAAGCAACCAACAAAACACTAGAAAACATCATCAGAAAAATGGCTGACATGGGAAGAGATTGGCCGTAAAAAACCTCGCTAGCCCTGGGGCTATCGCACTTCAATTCGTACACCCACTAGGGCTAACCCCTATTCTTTGGCATACGACATGGAGGTAGTACTACCCATTGAAATTGAAATCCCATCATTAAGAGTAATGATGGAATCGACGTATCAAGTTGATCGGGTCAAGCCGCTACTGAAGAATTAGCCCCGATCGACTTTTAATCCAACGACATCGCTAGCCCTAGAACATACCCGGGCATATCAGAGGCGAATAGCTCAAGCATTCAACAAGAAAATTAAAGGCCATGATATCCAAGTCAGAGACCTGGTACTTCGCGAAAAACCTCCTAGTTATGTCGATACTAGGGGAAAATAGAAGTCTCCCTGGATGGGACCATACATTGTCAAATAGATCCGGTCAGGAGGTGCATTGCTCCTTACAAATCAAGATGGAGAAGATCTTGTTCAGCCTTTCAACCTCGATAAGCTTAAAAGGTACTATGCGTGAGCCGCAAATATATATCTTGCAAATTGCTTTTCTCTCCAGCTCGCTAGGTTGAAAACCCGTAAGGGCAACTTAGGCAAAAGTTAGAGCACAAAAAAAAAAAACAACAACAAAAAAGAGAAATAAGGGCTCGCTAGGTTGAAAACCCGAAAGGGCAGCCTATGTAAAAGTTAGAGCAATAAAAAAATGAGAAAAGAGCGGGAATGCAATTTCCAGATGCTCAAAGATCGACCTTCGCCCGCTTAAAGATAAAATCCACGATAAAGCTCGCATAAAATATCAAAATATAACATAATACAGTCCATAAGGTGCAGCCTAGGAATAAGTGCCTAAGAAATTTAAGATTAACATTTATTTATGTACATTTGCCTATATACATACTACCTGCTACCTATATCCCATGTCCACCCCCAACTATCTTTTTATTACAGCCTAGCCTCGGAATGGTCCATCGCTGCTCGCGACGTCCGCCCAAGCAGTGACCATATACTTCTACGAGGCACGGGATGTAAAGAAGCTCAGCCTCACCAAAGATGAGAACCACCAGAGATGTCCTCATCCTCCTCATCATTAGCATCGCCGTTTCTCCGAATGACGACGGGCTGCCAGGCCACTTCTTTGGGCCTTCACCAGGCCTCCACCGAGGAGGAACAACCTCATCTGCTTGCCGGGGATTGCTCCACCGACTTGCGTTGCTCAATCTATGAAAAGAATCAAGTAGCGGAAGACCTTCAAGAAAATTGTTCCAGGTCCGCCGATAAGGACTACCGTAGACCTTTATTAATTAAGTTCTCGCTGAAATGGATAATATAAACAATGAAACTAAGCAGCTTCAAGTAATAGACGACAAGAGGAAATAACACAAGTATTTTGGGATGGTTCACACTATAATGAGTGCTACGCCCACCACCAAGGCAAATAACCTTGGATTTAAATTGTGCACTATGTTTTCCACTTAGATCAATTACAAAGAATATCCCTAATGGATCGTGTACAAAAATATTGACTTGTGTTTGTCTAGGGAATTAAATATCTGTAAATACAAGATATTTAATTCGCAAGGTATATAGTTAATGGAAGTTAACAACAAGAAGAATAAAGCAATACATGTCAAGAGCAGCTTCTTGTTGTTCGATTTGGACTTCTAGATCTGTTAGGATCTATTGAATGCACCGAGCCGAAAGACTTGGAGTTTATGAAGTTTCGAGCAATTCTTTAAGTGTTCGAGTGATTCTGCAGCTTGTCTATTGTTCCAGTCTTCAATGGCGTATTTATAAAGCAGTGCATTTCAAAAGAACCGTTGGAGAGGACGAAGATTTCAACAAATTCTATTCATAAATGCATTAAATGCATGGGGTCAATCAAGGATTTTCGCCTTCACGTATATCTAGAGCGTATAATAATTTCGAGATCTTCAAAAAGGTGGGCGATTTGGTGTCGATTCGAGAGATGAAGCGAAAGTAGGGGACGCTCCGCTTTTTCATCGCTCAGACGAAAAGTCTTCCTGCTGAAAGTTGCTTTCGGCGGCTTGACATGTCGTGGAATGACTTGGATTAATTCAAACAATATGTAGGAATAAGTTTGATTTAATCCGCCTAGCTCTTTGCCGAGAGGACACGTAGAAGCAGCATCACTGACACGAGGTTCACCGATCTTAAGCTTTGAGCAGGTCTTCCAAGTGAAGCCGAGAAGGTCTTCCGCCGAACCTCGAAAAGTCCTACAAAAACTATACAAGGCAAAGTTCTATACAGCTTGCCACGCTAATCGATACGCAAACCGATTAGCCAATCAAGTATAAAACTAATGTAATGTATCGATCGATATAAATTTAACATAAGAATCAACAATCTCCTCCTATTTATATCTGGTCATCATTACTACAAATGAGGGCTTTAAAACAAACTATTTAATAGATAATAACATGTCTTAGAAAGCTTTATATATTAAGTAATCTAAGACATGCCTCTATTAAACGTAATAACACCTCAAATGCAAGGGACTAATCTAAGTGCATACAAGAATAAGAGAGTCAAAGAACGCTGGGGTTCCGCCGGCTCCTCCCCGATTTTGAGGCTCCTCCCGAGGGATAGACTCCCCTGGTGGTGAATTCCTCCGAGTAGATGACTCAGAGGAATAGATGAAGGGTTGATGTGTAAGGCTGGGCGCCGGTAGTTGGTCAAGGCCTAGATGGTATAGATGAAGCGCTGATGTGCAAGGTTGGGCGGTAGTGGTAGTTGGTTGGTCGCTAGAGGGTCGGGGACCCAGAGTTCTCCTTCTTCTTCCTCCGGCCCGAATAGGAGACTCGCCTACTTCATCGGTAGGGGTTGGAGGGATCGCCAAGGGTCGGCTGGTCTTCAAGGGTTTTACGAAGCCCCTTCGCTTTTGGTTCGGGGAGTGCAGTGTGAGATGGCGAGGGTGGTTGGCCGGAATGGGTAGGAGGGAGAGGATGGCTTAGCTTGGGTAGATGGTGGAGAGGAATGGCTAGATTGGCCCTCGGTGCCTTCTTATTTTGGCCTTCCTTCATCTGCCTCCTTATCCACTTGGCCTCGCCTCTTCGCTGAGGTGCCACTTCCGGCCTTGTTTTTTTGCTTTGCTCTTGGCCGCCATTTTGGACCTTAGCAATGCTCTCGCCTCATCGCCTAGGTCTTTGGCCTTTGATGGAGGTTCGCGGCCACTTGATCGCCAAATTTTGCGCAGGCCTTTGTAGGTCCCGCTGGCCGCTTCATGTGCTTCCATGTTGAAGCCGGGTGACCAAGATAGGTGCATGCTTGGCCACTTTGTCAAGAGAGACCGGCGGTAGACCTTTTCGCAATGGCGCGCTTGTTCTGTATTCTGTATTTACGAAAAACGAGGCCGTGAGTCGCTTGTCCTTGGTTGACATCAGAAACAACTCATCTTCTTTCAAAGAAGAGTTGATGTTTGCATCATCCCTCAAAAGGGCATTAATCACCGACGAAGCGGGCGTTTGCAAGTGGGGTTGTTCTTAGCTTTCTCCACCCACCGCTTTAGCTCGAAATGATGAGCCCCCGCTGAGACGTAGTCAGGAATACAAAGACGGTCGGGCAATTTGATTTGTTGGCCAGAAACATGTCATGAGCTCCACTTTTGAATAGAGCCCCTTGTCTATAAGATGGCCGTGCAAGAGACGCCAAGAGGGAACGATTTCGAGCATTTTCTCTGTGGCTCCCTGAGGTGTCTACTCCCTCATGGCTTCCTGTGCATGTAAAGCCTCACCACTTGCCGAAAGAGCTCCACCGTAATGCACGCCGATGATGGTGGAAATTGATTTAGCGGTGATAGAGATGGGACGGCCTCGAATCCACCCACGAAGAGCGCCTTGTTCATGAGCTCCATTCGATAAAATTCTTCCGCCAGAAGATATCGTAGTTTTTGTCGTTGAGGCGTAAGAGGGGCGTAATCCCGAGGCGCCCATATCCTCGCAAGCTTTGACGCCGGCAGCCTATAGAGTTGATTGATCGAAGGTCAATGCACATGCCCTAATATATAGCTTCTGGTCCAAAGCGACAATAATGTCATGAGAGGCGGATAGGTGGGGTATCCCGAAGGTTGATATTCGAACCGGGAGGAATGTCGGCCTGTGGTTCAAAGCCTTCCCGCCGCCGCGCTTTGATTTTGAAGTTCTTGCCCGAAAGAAAAACAAAATAAAAATTAGGCTTTTCATCTAGACATCTAAACAAGTAGGAATTTCAAAGTTTTCTAAAATAATTGAAATTTTCAAGCAAAAACTTGAAACCCTAGAATGTTTAGAGAAACCACACTCGAGAAAAGTATAACGTAAGTTTTCTTAAGAATAAACGATGAATAAACAAAACGATCGTTAGAATTCAAGTTTGTAAGAACAACAATGGCGAATCACCAGTATAAACTCGAAAAATGACCGCTTGAATTCCAAAACGATTTTAGGTTGATAATGAAATGCGTAACAAAGACATAGAAAATTACGAGTAGAGTAGAGAGAAGCGCACTATTGTTGATGATGAGAAGAAGAAACAAGAAGAACTTGAATTTGCGTAAAGTAGTTATTCGTGAGAGAGAGAGAGAGAGAGAGAGAGAGAGAAATATTTTGTCAAAGGGTTTCGTGAAGTTTGCAAATGACGGTTCAAGGACTATTTAAAGGCGAGAAAATTTTAGTTGAAAAGCTGAACTTAAGATATTTTCTTAAGTACCAAAATTTTATCCTTGACCCACTTTATTGCTTTAGAAACCTCTTTAGCAAAACAATAGACTAAGTAAGAATACTAACCTTTAAGTCTTCCTAAAGGATAACTTACGCCTTCCGATTAGTCTTAAAACAAGTCTACCGGTATGAAAGAAACATTAACAAAATATTAACCTTAAGCAAGAGGATCAATCATACCAAGATTTCTCCTTAAATAAGCAAACCCGTGGCATCCAAGTGGTTTTGTGAGAATGTCCGCTAATTGATGCTCGCTTGGAACATATTCCAAACCGATGTTACCCTTTTCCACATGATCTTTGAGGAAATGATAACGAATATCAATGTGCTTTGTCTTGGAGTGCATCATCGATTTTTGGAGATCGAGATAGCCGATGTGTTGTCACACATGATTGGGCGCCGCCTTGATGTTGTAGTCCACTAGTTGTTGCTTCATCCATAGCAGCTTGAGAACAACAAATGCCGCTGCAAAGAATGTATTCTCGCTTCGTGGTTGAGTTTGCCACGATCCTTGTTTCTTGCAAGACCATGAGACAAGTCTGCTTCCAAGAAATTGACAAGTCCCATCCCACTGGTGCTTCTTCTCGCCACTTTCAGTCGCATAATCCGCATCCGAGTATCCAACTAGATTGAAGTTGTTGGATTTTGAATACCGTGATGCCTAGATTTGTTGTTTTTGAAACATATCCGATGATACGCTTTCAAGAAGCAAATGTGACTCCTTTGGATCCGCCTCGAAATCTAGCACAAACACAAACAAACAAACATAATGTCGTCTACTAGCAAGAAGGTAAAGAAGTGAACCTATGATTCCTCGGCACTTGGTCATGTTCTCTTGCTTTTCCCTTCTCATCTTTGTCAAGATGGCGGTAGACATTGGAGTTTCAAATCCTTTGGCCGAATCAAGACCAAACTTCTTGATTAGTTCCTTTCAGCATATTTGGTTTGGTGATGAAGATTCCGTCAAGTCCGTTGTATCGCAGCCCTAGAAAATAGGTAAGTTCACCCATCATGCTCATCTCGAACTTGCTTTGCATCGCCTTCTCGAATCTTTTGCAAGCTTTGGTTAGTTGATCCAAAGATGATGTCGCCCACATAGATTTGTACCGTAAGAGAATGGCCTTTGTGCTTGAGGATGAATAAAGTAGTGTCTATTCTTCCTCTCACGAATCCTTGTTCGATTAAGAACTTGGATAGAGTTTCATACCTGTGCTCTAGGAGCTTGCTTCAGCCGTAGAGAGCTTTCTTGAGTCGGTAGACGTGATCCAGCTTTGTCTCGAGATGACAAATCTCCGAGGTCGCTCCACGATACGCTTGAAGATCACCATTCGTAAAGGCACTCTTAACATCCATCCGATACACTTTGAAGTCCATGAACGAGGCATAGGCTAGAAAGATTCTCGATTGCTTCTAGTCTAGCAACAGAGCAAAAGTTTCATCAAAGTCAATTCCTTCTTCCCGCTTTGTAGCCCCGAGCAACCAATCTAGCTTTGTTTCGTGACATTTCCATCTTCATCTCTTTTATTTCGAAACCCACTTGGTGCCGATGACCGGATGATCGGTCTTTGAACTAAGCTCCACACCTTACATCTTTCAAACCGGTTCAACTCTTCTTGCATAGCTTCAATCCAGCTTATGATCTTCGATAGCTTCATCAATCTTCTTTGGTTCGAAGTTCCGATACAAATGCATAAGCAAACAAAGTTTCTTCTCGAACCTTATTTCTCGCATTTAACTCCCGAGTTGAGATCACCAATGATTTGAGAAATGGGATGATCTCTTGCTTCAATAATGCTTGGAGGAAGATCACTTCGTGGATTCTTCCCTTAAGAATTCTGAGTTGGTTGAGAAGGAGATTCACCAAAACTGTTCGAAGAAATAGAGTCTTCAAAACTTTCATTTTCTCGTGAACAAGAAGGATGAGAGATCTCAAAGGTGCTTGGGGTAAAACAAAAGAGATGGGTTCAGTGGTCACTGCATGACGAGTTGTTATCGGTATCTGTAGAGGTCTCATCTACCGTGAAGGATTATCTGGTATTGTGGGTTCACCAAGCTGTCGCTCGATAAGGAGTAGAAGTAGATGTCAGATTTGTACTGCCTCATCATTATCGTAATCATTAGCAACGCTCGAGCCATTCTAGGCTCTAACAAGTCATATTCATCAAAAGAAACATGCACGTATTCTAAGATTTTTAAGTTAGATTTATCGAAAATGCGAAATGCTTTTGAATGTTTGGAATACCCTGTAAAAATTCCTTCGTCTGATTTTGCATCAAATTTTCCTCTATATTCTTTTCCATTATAAAGAATAAAACATTTACAACCGAAGATTTTAAGAAATCCAATGTTTGGGATCTTCCTCTCCATATTTCATATGGAGTTTTATTATGAAACTTGTTTACCTGTGATCTATTCTGGGTAAAGCAAGCAAGATTGATCGCTTCCGCCTTAAATACTTCTAAGTTTAGCTTCGCCAAAGATTGTTCTAGCCGCTCAATCGTTGTTCTCGTTTCTTCCGCTCAGCCTACACCATTTTGTTGAGGAGTACCCCTGCGCAGAGAAGTTGGCCGATCCCATGGTCATCGCAGATTTTCTACACCATTGTTTTTGAATTCGTTGTTCCGATCTTATGTCACAAATGTCTTCAAGCTTTTGAGTTTGAAGTCTTCTAAAAAGTGCTGACTAGATCATACGTTTCATCTTTAGATGTCATAGTTTCAATCCAAGTGAATCTAGAGTAGTCATCAACTACTACAAGTGTGTACTTGTCTCCCGAAATACCGGCCGTTGTAATAGGTCCAAAGAGATCCATATGCGTAGTTGAAGAGGTCTCTGCTTTGTTGACAATACACTTTCTTTTGAAGGAAGACTTGGAAAGTTTTCCTAGTTGACAAGCTTTACAACTTCTGTCATGATCGGCAGACACCGTAGGTAGACCTCGACAAGCCCATTTTTGGAGAGCTTGGAGAGGTGCTTGAAGTTGAGGTGATCGAGACGCTTGCCATAGCCACCGTTGTCACGAACATTGTTGGCTACTAGACACGTGTTTGAGAATCTCCTAGAAGATTTAAGTCCACGACATAGACGCTTCCTTGTCTATTGCCTGGTCAAGATTGTAGAGCACGATTCACCGCCTTTGATGAGGCACCGGTTTGAATTGAATTGGCATAGAAGTCCTTTTGTCGCACTGTGATATGCTCTAAGATTGTGCTTTAAACCACTTACTAGAGAAACTTTGTTGATGGAGAGACTTCCTCTAGTAATTGAGCCATATCCAATTGTCTTTCCTCTTGCATTGTCTCCTAAAATAACTCAGGTCCTTTTGCTTCAATTCAGCCTATATCAGAAGAAGACTTGCTCTGCCATGTGTCTTGAATACCACCAACGCCTAGGTACCGATGTCTTTTTTTTTCCGATTCTATAGCCATGAAGCATTCCTCGAAGAAGTTAAAGCAAACAAGGTACCCTTTATTTTCTTTGGGTCCTAAGGATTAGCAACCTTTGCAACCCATACCGCTTGACCTTGAGAGAACTAGGTCTCTCGATTGGGTGAACCTTAGCAGCATTCCGTGCCGATGGCCTAAGCAATGGCAAGAATGACATAAATGGAAAGTCCATAGAGAACTCGTTAGAGTCTTCAACCAAGAGTACTTATGATTATTCCTTTTCTTGACATCCATTTTTGGTTCAAATTTTGCTTGTTGACGTAGACTTAATTGGTTTCTTTCGAATCTTCCTAGGTAGGTTACCAATGACTTTAGCTTTAGCTTTTTCTCGTTGAATACCTTTTCAGAGGATTCTGTAGAATACCTTTAAGTTTACCTTCAAAGTAAAGCAGCTTGCTCTGCTTCATAGACAAACTTGATAGTTACCTAGAGGTTTAGTAGGTCTACCGTCGCCAGACTTTGCCTTGGCATAGTTCAAGTCGCCAGAGACTTCACTTTCTACCGCATCTTTCTACCTTTTCAAAGTTTCTCATTTGATCACTATTTTGGCTTTTCCTTTCGAGCTTTAGGTAAACGTAAGGAACACTTGAATAACCAAGGCCTTGTTTCCCTATATTTCCAAATGTCTGCTTAGAGAAAGATATATCATTAGCGCTTCTGAGGATTCACCTTTCTCTTTGATCGAAGAGATTGCTTAAGAGACACATCCTCGAATATCCTATGCCTGCTTTTATCATTGCTAGATTTTTGGCTTGTAAGGATTTCTTCAAATGCATCCTTGAGCTATTCCAGAGTCAATTGTCTTTGCAAGGCAATTTTCTAGGTCAAGTCCTTTGATGTGCTCAATGAAACAAATAATTTTGTCATGAAGAAATTTGTTTTCTTCCTTCGCTTGATACTCTCTTGTTGATGCCACTATTGAGAGTTTGAATCTCACCGCCATCAAAGATTTCTCACCGTAAGTTTCTCACGCTTCGCCTTAGTTTAACATAGGCTACTCTAAAGGAATTAAATTCTTCAAGCATATCCCGATTATCCTTGAGAAGTTCTTCCATCGAAGCTATCACCGTTGGTTTCATTTTTGTCCAAAGGACTTGGTGAAACTACAACTTCATTTTCAGAGTCATAGGTAGGACATGAATCATGAGCTATTAAGCATATGTTAGCTTGCTCACAATCCTCTTCCTCCTCTTCCTCGAATCGGCCTCAAACCATGTAGCAACCCGTTTATCTTCTATGTCTTCACCAACATACCCTTTTGTTTTTGAAATTTTCTAAAAGGGTTTTCTGTATGCTTCAAATTTTGGCTTAGGACATTTTGAGGCAAATGACCGTGTTTTCTACTAGCTATAACACACAAGCTCTTCCTTAGATGAGCTTTCACCATTCTTCCCGAAGGTTGTTGGTGAGTGTTCTTCCTTCCATATTTTGCAAATTTTTGAAAACGTTTAACAAACATAGCAAATTGTTCATCGATAAAAAATCATTTTCACCGAAGAAGTAGAAGGTTTGTTTTCAACAATGATTTCTTCTTGACCATGGTCGCAAAGACACGCTCAACTGCTTGTCTTGCTCTAGAGCTTGATTAACTTCAAGTTCATAAACCTTTAAACTTGCGTGAGACTACGAAGAGTCATCTCGCTTAAGTTCTTAGATTCTTTCATAGTCGTGGTCTTCACATGCCATAAGCTACCTAGAGAGCCTAGAAACCTCATGTTCATTTCTTTTTGTCATATGCTTTACCAAGAGAAAAGCAACTATTTATTACCTCACCGAATCGATCGTATGCTTGTCTCAAGGTTTCTTAGATCCTTTGAAAGAATCAAACCGCCGGATGTATGTATATTTTCTCGTTGTCTCTTGTGTCTTGGTCTCCTTCCAAGTATTCTACAAGAGCTTCCCACATCTCTCTTTCGCAGCTTGTACATCGAATCACTTGTCGGTAGGTGCTTGTGTCTAGAGAGTCAGATTATATTGATTGCTGTCCGCCAAGTTCTACCAAATTTTCTATCGCCCTTCGTCCATTCTCGATTCTTCTTTAGGAACTTTCAGCAGGTTCCCCGATGGAGGCTAGAAGATTTGCCTTCATTGGTACATGTTGACCCGCAGTGACACATTTCCATAACCCGTTGTCAATAGAGTTCATGAATCTCATTACTTTATCCTTCCATACATCAAAATGACCTTCGTCCAATATTGGGACGTGGTTAGCATTAGATGTAGGCAGCATATAGTGTGTTTGTGCCATTATGTCGTATCTCTCAAGAGTTTAATCTTGGAAAAACTTGTTTTCGAAGAGTAAGGCTCGATACCAATTGTGGGTCCCAATGAGCACAATAATAAGCTAGAAGGGGGGTGAATAGCTTATTAACACTTTAAAACTTTTAAGTAAGTTCAAAGTTACTTGCAATCTATGAAAAGAATCAAGTAGCGGAAGACCTTCAAGAATTGTTCCGTGTCTCGCCGATAAGGACTACCTAGACCTTTACAGACATTTAAGTTCAATAAATGGATAATGTAAACAATGAAACTAAGCGCTTCAATAATAGACAACGTAAGTAAGGAAATAACACAAGTATTTTGGGATGGTTCACACTATAATGAGTGCTACGCCCACCACCAAGGCAATAACCTTGATTTAAATTGTGCACTATGTTTTCCACTTAGATCAATTACAAAGAATATCCCTAATGGATCGTGTACAAAAATATTGACTTGTGTTTAAGTCTGAATTAAATATCAGAATACAAGATATTTAATTGCGTATATAGTTAATGGAAGTAAACAACAAGAAGAATAAAGCAATAAATGTTGAAGAGCGCCTTTGTTGTTGACTTGTGACTTCTAGATCCGTTAGGTAATGATCTATCGAATGCACCGGAAATGAAAGACTTGAGTTTATGAAGTTTTGTTCCAAGTGTTCGATTGATTCCGCATGCTTGTCTATTGTTCCACTTTCAATGGCGTATTTATAAGCAGTGCATTTCAAAAGAACTGGCTGAAGATGAAGACTTCAACAATTTATTCATAAATGCATTAAATGCATGGGGTCAAATAAGGATTTTCGTCTTCACTGCATATCTAGAGCGTATAATCATTTCTAGATCTTCAAAAAGGTGGGCGATTTGGTGTCGATTGAGAGATGAAGCAGAAAGTAGGGGACACCGCTTCGCTTCCATC
>CM028380.1:138522322-138622011 GCA_013146195.2 Codonopsis lanceolata
CCCCGGATTCCTAACGAATCCCAACGCCACGCCGCAAGGTCAAGGCAAGAGGAGGACAAGCACTTATAAAAATATAGCGAAGTCGGATACCGAGCTAACAAGCTCTAAACAAGAACAAGAATACGCATCAAAATACGGGTATTAAAATTTCGATGATGCTAGTTTAATAAGTGAAAGGTAGTTCGAACTATGAAGCTCGAAACCAAGGCCAAAGATACCAAGAGACATAAATCTCAAGAAGGAAAGAAAGAAACTCGCGCGTCGCAACATTGCGCACGCCTGACAAACCATCGCACTCCAGCCTACAAGCATAAAGAAGGAACCAACTCGATAAAGCATTTACCCACGGCTAAAGCATACCGGGTTAACCAACAATAATAGTAATAACTAGGATAGAGAAAGCCCAAGCCTAACGCGCGTCTGGGATACAACCAAATAAAAACCAGACTATGAGCAACGACACAACACGCCGGCCCAAAGGAGACACAATCAAAACCCAAGTTTTCTACCCGATCAGAAGTCTAAATAACCTTACAATACAACGAGCTCACAAGAAGAATAATAATATGATATACAAGACAAGGATGCTAGAAGAGATAGAAGTCTACAAGCTATAACTGAAACTCGACTATTACAATCACGAACACACCGAACTAAGCTCGAGCTATCGATCAACTGCGGGTCCGCTACTCACGCATTATGCGCCCTCAATCCGACTCCAGCCGCAACTTGAAACAAAGTACGGATGAGTCATAATGACTCGCACGTTACTACTAAACAATAAGACATAATTTAAATATTGCAAGAAGAGGAGATGATATCAAGTATACACGAAGACCCAATAAGTCGGGTTGTACTGAATGAAACCGGTCCTTTACCAGACTACCAAGATGAATCAGGGTGAATTCCCTGTTCACAAACAGTCAAACAAGTCAGGAAGCAAGGCACAAGAATAATCATGATTATGGATGTATATCTATTCGTAGAACATCCCAAGGCTCTCATAGAATAATTAAATAGAAGTATGCATATTTATAAATATACATATACCAAGACCCTCATAGGATTATCAAGTGTGGTATGTAAATTCATTTATGTACCAAGCAACTCATTCACGGGAGTTTATCATGTAAGGATATGCATATCTACTATTATATACAATTGCATGAAATCGGAGGAAATCAAGTAGAAGTATGTATATCTACGATATACGTATTATACAATTCACAAAGCCTATTATGAAAGTCAAGCGATTAAGAACAAGTATATACAGGCATTTAGTTTACATATTCATGATAGCACTTTGTTTTCACAAATGCTAGAAGAAATCCACATATATGAGGATAGGATATAACTGCCGCCATGTAGCTCCTACAAGATAAATCAGCATCAGGAACGTTGCCGCGCAGACGCATTTGAGATGGTACATCGACCCAGGATAGTATTATTCCAAGCGCCCATAATGGTTACACAAGGTACTCTTCTCCAATCTGATCAAGAATGGAGGGGTTTGCCTGTTTCTGGTTCGGCAACTCATCACTTATCACGAATCTCATGATTCGTAACGGTAGACGAATTGTCAACCAGGGAAGGCAAGGCAATACAGGCAAGACAGGCAAGGCAAGACAGGCAAGACAGGCAAAGCAAGACAGGCAAGACAAGGCAAGACGGGCAAGACAAGACAGGCAAGACAAGGCAAGACAGGCAAGACAAGGCAAGACAGGCAAGACAAGGCAAGACAGGCAAGACGGGCAAGACAAGACAGGCAAGACAAGGCAAGACAGGCAAGACAAGGCAAGACAGGCAAGACGAGCAAGACAATACAGGACAAGTCAGGACAAGACAGGCAAGGTAGTTAAGGCAAGACAATGCAGGACACGTATGCCAGCTGGACTTATCGGGGAAAACAAGTAATATTTACTTATTTAAGAAATCAAGCAAGGACGAGCGCAGTAATAGCGATCTAATTCAAGTCAGGTGGGCATGTTATTCCTTTACAGATAGAAATCAAGCATGAGCATGTATTAAATTAAGAATCTCGAAACTAGTATTCTAGTTAAACGGATTTCAAGCGTTGTAGGGGTTTATCGTGGAGTCGGTATTGTTAAACGACCCACTAGCATTGACTCCGTCGAGTCATTTCTATAATTCCAGTCAAATGGAGTTTGAACACTATATGTGTCCAAGACTCCTTTCTAGGTTCTTGTTCACAGCAGGGTTAAGTTCTCGTTCCATTTAGGAACCTTAGTTCAAATTTACTAAGTCAAGTATAAAAGGCAGAAACCTAAGTTGATTATTGACCAACCAAGCTTAGTTCAATTTCAAGCTGTAATTCCATTTGCTAATAGGATTATGAATCAAATCACATTGATACTCAAGTAAACATAGAGGTTCATGCATTAATCACAAACAAGCCTTATCAAGCTTAGTTCCGTAGAATCATAAGTTATATATATATAACATTATAAAATCCTCTCGAGGTTCCCTTTAAGAATTAAAGATCAAGCATGCACTTCTTGAAGAACAGAGGACTGAAGACTACTCAAGATTCATCAAAGAGGGTACTAGGGTATACACGATCCAAATATCCTTCCTAAGGGAGAATTTTCACGAAGAAATTCCAGATTTCCAAGGATGTTAACAAGGTTTCTAAGTAGAGTCACATAGTACATTCCTACGCCTCTTGGGACTTCATTAAAAGTCCACTAGTATTATTGGTTCTAGTTCATAATTGAACATATTCAAAACGTCTTTCAATCGAGTTACGCTTTCTCGACTCACACATAAACCACCCAAGAATTAGCAATAATCTTGCTCTTAACATCATTCAATAGACTCAATTAGAGTCCTAGGCCAAGAATCAATCTTATTAACAATTTGGTCTCACCCGAGAAATTCTCTAAATTTCGCAATTGAGATTCAATGAACACAAGAAGATATAGGATTTTACCCTAAAGTTCGAATAACAATTTTTATAAATAAATTGACTTCATTTGGGTCAATCTACCAAGTTCCAATTTTCTATTCCAAGGTATAATTTCGGTATTCACAATGTATCCGGGTTTCTAACCCAACAACAACCATTCTTAAATCATAAGAACTCCAATATACACAATAAACCCATTCGGTTTTAACCCTAACCAAAGTCTATCGATATTCATGGCAACATCTCATTTTGACGTGTATAACATCAATAAATCACAAGGAATGAGTTTCTAACAATTAATCATCAAGATGCTTGTAGAGAGAGAAACTAGGGCTTAAGTAACGTACCTCAATCGGGCCACAAACTTCTAGGATGTGGAAAACAAACCGAGGGGAAAGACTCTACTCGGCGAGGGCTTCGCGATGGCGGTCACGGCCGACAATCCGATGGCCTAACTCCTGAATCGGCAATTCTCCCTTGAGCTCCTCCTCCCTCTCTCTCTAAATTTCACGGTTGATGGAAGAAATGAGAGAGGAAGAGGGAGAGATTGGTTTATAAAGGGTTAGGAAAGACCATCCTGCCCTTCCTAGCTGTGGTCAAGGCAAAGGGGAGGGTTTAAAATGGGGGTAGAATAGGCTTTTCACGCCAAAAAATCAAAACAGGGAAAGAAATCCCGTAGCTGATCTGCAGGTGAGGCGGGCGCCTCACCATGCTCCATGCGGCCGCCTGGCCCTGCTTCTGCACAAGGGTTGCTCTCAGTAATTGAGGCGGGCGCCTCACTCCATCCCATGCGGCCGCCTCGGCTCCTGAACCTCCAAAACTTGATCTAAACTTGATCTAAATGATCCCAAACTTATGGGCAACCATTCTAGGGTCTAACCCAACTCAAAACAAGTCTAAAACACACCCGAACAACTCCCGATACAACTCGGAGCGAAACCGGGAAGGGGTGCAACAACGTGCAACCGGGACGACGAACGAACTCGAAATCAAACGAGCAAGGAAAGGAGACTTTTAAGGCAAGTCTAAGGGTTAATGATGAAGCTTAAATACTTCTAGGAAGTTGAATAACAACTTAGGGAAATAAGAATCCCAAAGGAGAGGCGATTACGCGACTCGATTCCCGAATTACGCGATAGAGACGAACGCTATCTCCAAAACTTCCAGATCTTCGATAGACTTAAGGAACACCTCCAACTTGAAGTCTAACACATCTAAACATGTTAACAAACCTTCTTAAAGAGGTCTAGGACCCAAACCGAGGTCACGAACACAAAACGGAAGTAACTCTCAATCGCGTCGCATTCCGACTATCGTCGAGTCACGACTAGTGACTTTAACTAGTTAAGGTCTATGGAACATATGGAACTAATATATTGGCTCCTATATAGCCTTCCTGTATTAATCAAGGTTCTTACCTCAAGTCAAGTAAGCGAGGTTACGGTTGAACGACACGTAAGGCAATAAGGTCA
Organism: Codonopsis lanceolata; assembly: GCA_013146195.2. Classification (NCBI taxonomy): domain Eukaryota; kingdom Viridiplantae; phylum Streptophyta; class Magnoliopsida; order Asterales; family Campanulaceae; genus Codonopsis; species Codonopsis lanceolata. The sequence continues at coordinate 138,526,721 of CM028380.1, forward strand.
ATTACACGAAGGTTCGGGGTCTTACACAACCTGGAAAAATAAATGAAATAGAACAATCAATTGAAATAATCACATAATTTTCATTTTCCATGGAAATATAAGAAAAATACTTATAAGCTCATGACGAAATTGGCCCACAAACTGGATTAATCCTTAACAATAAGACAATAAGACATTTTTAAAAGAAACACAAATGAAACAGAAAAAGACCACCACCATAAAGAACAGAGCTTGGTGGAAGAACCTTCTGAAGATTTTCTTTTCATTGGCTACCCACCCTCCCTTGTGAGTGGCTTGGTTTGATCAGCGATTATCCCTGAAGAAGAAAGACCTTGTGATGATAGTGGGCTTTGTACGAACAAAATTTCCGACAATGAAAAACATTTTGACGACGAAGAAAGAATGGCATTCACCACTTGCAATACAGAAGAACCGGGGGCCTATATGTGAGAACCCAAACCCATTACTTGCATTATTTGTTTTATACCTTATTAACATGTTTGTATTATGCCTTAACATGTTAGATACTTCTATTTGTCCATGTCTGGCTCGTATTATAATTATTACGTTCCTAGTTGCTTGAAATACCTTCTATGCTTAGCATACCTTGCCGTTATGCCTTGAGTGTTGCCTTAGCATGATTTGCACTCAACCAAGACTTGTTAGAGTTCTATTGTCTTCCATAGATGACTTAGAACATCCACCTTGAGCATTGTAAGCTTGATTGGAAGTTTAGAAACCTTCTTGCTTTGTTTTGGCCTTAGCGATTTCCCTCGTTTCCCGTATTGCTTGTATTTCGTCGTGCGATGTGTTCATTGAGTTCCCGGCCTTGTATTCAAGTCATAACCATGTTTAAACAAGCCCTTTCCATGCCCAAGTTATCCTAGTTTTATTGACGTTTGATTCGGGTTTGATTCGTCAACCAATCGTCGCATGATTCGAGCCTTGTCCTACCTTGTTCCGGGTGTTGTTCGGGTGTGTTTCGGACTTGATTTGAGTTATGTTAGACCCTAGAATGGTTGCCCATAAGTTTGGGACCATTTAGGACTTGTTTAGGTCAAGTTTTGGAGCTCCAGAGGCCCAGGCGGCCGCATGGCTCGAGTGAGGCGCCCGCCCCAAGTACTGAGAGCAATTGAAAAATGGAGACAGCCCCAGTAGTTGAGGCGGCCGCATGGCCTAGGTTGAGGCGCCCGCCTCACTTGCTGAACAATCCTACGGGATTTTTCTCCTTCAATCTTTTGTGACCCAATTAGCCACTTAAGCCTCCTTCCTAATTGGCCCTAATCCTACCTATTAGACACTAATCAAGTTAGATTAGTATTAATCTCAATCTCTCTCCTCTTGACATGTGGATTTGTCCACCCTCCTCCTCTTGACATGTGGATTTCCACCCAATTCATGCAACATATAAAAAGGGTTCCTCTTGTTGACCAACCATTAAGCCCCATTCTCAGATTTTTCTCTCCTCTCTCCTACCAAGCTTTGTGTGTGTAGAGAAAAGGTGAGATTAGTGTGTGTTGCCTCCATGGATTGAACTCCCGACCTCCGATTGCCAAACCGAGACCACCGGAGTGAAGCTACCGACGAGGAGCACGATTCCATCCGATTAGTTTATGCTCAAACCATCCTTTTCCTTGGTGAAGGTAAGCTATCGATTCCCCTTAGGATGTATGATAGAAATGCCATGTCCCCCTCTCCTTGTAATTCCCATGCTTCTTCCATGCCCATGTCATGATCTAGGATGAATTGGTCTTTTGAGATTTTGAATAATATGTTCATCTTGTTAAATTAGTCCTATGCCTAGAATTAATTATGTTCTATGCTTCCTTAGGAACAACTAATGTTCTTGGATTAATAGATTTTGATAACTCTTGGAGATTGTGATTTCTAGGGTTTCATATGCCTTGTATTGATCATCCTATTGAATGGGGTCCTATGCTTAGAATTAAATGTGTTCTATGCCCTCCTACGAATAAATAATGTTCTTGGACCATTGCATTTTAATAGCCTTTGAAATAATGATTCTAAGGTCCCTTTGAATTCGAACAAATGCTAATTCGTGACTATGGTTATTAAATGGATTAATGACCTAGCCGATCATATACGAGAACTTAGAAAAGGGTTTATGATGCATTTAGCGTCCTAACTCTATTGGATGAATTGTTAGAGACGACTCAACGGAGTCAAGTTTAGCGAGCCATTGAACAATACCGGCTCACCGATCAATCCCTACGACGTTCTAAACGCGTTTCCCTAAGAATAATAATTCTAGACTTTGAACTTGAATTGATTACCTTGCTTGATCTTGAATGTCATATTATAGAATACCTAATTGACATGTGAGTTCGCTCTTGTCGAACTCAATCCTACTTGGTTGTTGATGAGAATAATTTACTTGTCATGAACGAGATCGCTCTTGTCGACCTCGTTCTCTACTTGAGAATTTTGTTAAGTATACATTACTTGGCATTTGCATGAGTCCAGCTGGCATCCCGTCTTTGTTCACACACGCCTCCACTGTGGCCACAGTGGGGAAGTAGCCCCCTTGCTGTAATCATTTAAGAGCATCACTGGTGACTATCCCGGGCATCTCCTCGGAAGATCGATGTACTTACACGCATTCGATACCCGCACATTCCAGATAACGCTTGTATGCAGGAACTACGTAGCGGCCCGGCTCTCCATATATCCTTATCCTATGTGATTTATTTATGCGCACTTATGTGAAACAATGTGCATCCTGGATATATGACCTCTATACTTATGTGGCGATATCTTGCCTTGTATGTTGCATTTTGCCATGACATGCATGATTGATAGCTTACAAGTCTTTATGACTTACCCTTTCCCCTTTACTGCTTTAGATCCTAGCAAGACAGGTCCTGCTCGTTGAGACTCGCTGCGTTCGTGCTTTGGGCTCTTTTGGTTCGCCGTCGTTGTTGAAGAGGTGGTTTAGATGTCCTCTTCCTCTTGTTTATATTTTGTAAGGACGACGGGTTTAAGCAAGTCAACTAGACTATGCTTGGGTATATGTGTAGAACTTGATTGTAACTCTTGTTAGCTACTAGTAGTTATATCACTTGTAGTACTTGTAACCCTTTTGTGTCGGCATTGTGTAAGCCGAGCTTTGGTTAACTTGTTATTATTCCACTACGTATTAGTCTTCCGCTGAGCATGCCATTAGCTCTTATTTAATTCTTGTCCATGAACTGTTAGCTTGGGTTCCGGCATGTAGTGTCGCCGATGACTTGGTTATATTGTTTAACTGTTTATCAGGTTTAAAAGTTTTAAAAATATCCGGCCGTTTGGTGCCGAGGCGTGCTACGTCTCTAATGTTGCGTCACGTCGTTTTCTTAAATATAAGTCCTTGCATGTTAATTGTCTACTTGATTTCCCCCCTATTTGGGCGGTCCGACCCTCGGTTCCACCTCGGGCCCGGGTCGGGTCGCCACACTATAACAGGAAAGTATTACACAAGGAGCCTAGAAACTACCGAGCAGAAGTGATAAACAGCTACATCCCCTTTTCCCATCCCATTTTTCCATCTTAAAAACCAGAAAATATGGTGAGGGGGAGCACTACAATCTCAATAACCAAGAAAACAAAGTCAAGACTTTAGATTAAAGGAACACAAAGAATAAGAAGATAATAGTGATCAACTGCAGTAGGAAACTATATAACAAGTGAGGATATAGAAAATGGACTAGTGGAACCAAATCAAACAAACCGACCCAAAGAAAGAAACTACTCTATTTTGGAGAGGTAAATAGAATCAACATTAGATTTAATATTTGAGGTCCTAAGACATTGATAGCTAAAATAAGGTAAAACACTAAGGAACTAGTACAGACTACTCAAACAAGGATTCTACAGTATATACAAGTATGTATAAACACTAAAAGCCTACATCTTTGGAAAAAAGGCAAGAGAAAGTCATCCTGTGAGGGAATTAAACCGAATACATGGTATTAACGCTTAGGCAACCGATTAGAATTTAGTACCCTCTCCCTTTCAATATCATAATTCGTGGAGTCAATTTTGATAGTCCGTGAAAAATGAATCTATTACGAATCAATTTTCACAGAAAGACCTCAAACTTTCCATTCTTTATCCAACATATCAAATCAACAATAACAAGTGCCACCTACTTCATCCACACAATATGCAGAAACCAATTCTTCGTTCATCAACAATCCACAACTCATTGTCCAAAACTTGCAGAAATGTTCTACTAACCACCCACCATTGACCTTCTTCTACAAAAAACCATCCAATGACCATCACTATTCTACAAACATGGGTCAATTGGCAAGATTACTACTAGTGTTAGTCCACGCTATTATCATAAACTTCAATAGATTTAATCTACTAGTAAAAAGGTTAGGTCAACAAATAAGGAGAAGAAGAGGAGGTCCACCAAGAGGGAAGGCCAATACTAACAGCAAAAAAAATTCATCTTGAATTATAGGTAATTAGGTAAGCTAAAAAGTGCCAAGAATCAATGTATGAACCTATTTCTAACTTACTCAGGTGCTAGCATGGCAGCATCTGAGACTGCCAGAGGCGCAATCTATACCATAAAAGACGAACCAAACGAGATTTTAATAGCCAAAACAAGTAAAACTATCTGAAGAAAAAATATATTTGAATTAGAAATTACCTCTTCCATAGCCAAGGCAGATATATTTACTTGTATAGACATATCTTCGGTAGCCTATCCAATTTAATTCATCACAGATAAGTACAACAAGAAAATAGTAAAAGGTCAAGTAAATATTACTGGCAAACAGGGTATAAATGAAAAATCAAAGAGGCGCATACCGGTTTAGGAGTAAAGTGGAAGTGAGACAAGGCATCCAACTTCAAGCTGAGTTTCTTGAACCGAACACTTGCTTGAAGGTTAAGATATACTAAGAGACTCCATGCTAGGAAAAGGAACTAAGTGGGATTCCAAGAAGCCAAAGTGGGTAGCAAACCGAGCATTTAAGAATGTGCCTCTTTCTTCTGCTCGTCTGAGAAGGACAATGCAGCTGAAACCAGGCCAGTCTTTTGAACATATTCATCCTGAAGTAGTACAAGAAGAATAACTTTCAAGTGCATATTAGAAAGAACAAATGAAAAAAGCTCTATATGCATTTTATGACCCCTACATGTTTGAAAACAAGAAAGGTTCATGTGGCTTCACATTATGATATCCCTGCCAAAGACTTCTTTTACATTGGTAATTGAATCTATATCACTTTGTAGAATAGTGATTCACCATAGATGTCGTGAGAAAAATGGGAGATGAAAGGTAGAAATGTGAAGAGCTACTTAATAAGATTGAGATCTTAGCAAAATAGATGGAGAAGAATGGGGTGCATGAACCGATGAACTTCACTATTCAAGTCTTTCAAGACCAAGTTGCTTCCAAGTTCCAAAAGGAAGTAAAGAGAACTTGGTTTTTTAAGCATCTCAAAGTTAAACAAGGCTGCATTTTCGATTAACTTAAATATGAAATGAAGACCATTACAACTTAAAAAAAACGATCATGTAACCACAACTAGAAGCGGAGCCTAATAAATACTCCGTCTGTTCCAAAATAAGTGTCCCCTATTCCATTTTAAAACATTCCAAAATAAGCATCAACTTTACTTTGTTAGTAAGATTCTTGATGCAAATAGTCTACAATACCCTAATTAATTGTTATACGTAAAAAGAAAGTGGTCTCATTGGCTTGATACAATTAGATGAAACTTTAAGAGTATTAAAGGAAAATTACAAAGAGTCAACTAATTTCTTAAACCCCGTGTAAAGTCATGGGGAACACTATTTTGGAATGGAGGGAGTAACACATAAAGAAGCCAAAAAGTCCGCATTTCTTACAAGACATATCAAGTAGAAAACATGGCTTTAAATTTAACTTGCCATTGGAGAAATTTAAATTGAAGAGGATCACCTCAGAAATTCATTTCTGAATCAGATACTCAAGGGATTGAGTAACCTCCTCGGTTATTACAGGCACTGGTTTCACATTGCGCTGGAAATCAAGATCAACCTCTAATGCACTATTCTTTGGCCTTTTAGCAGCAGTTACCTACCACCTGATCCAGTTATTTAATTTTCAACTCATATTTTATAACAACAGGGCAATCAGAAATCCATAAAACAATCAGGAAATAAGAACAATTGATTATCTAGGGCGGATGCTTGGAGATAAGAACTGTTACCTCCCCCTGCATGGTCCATGTTTTTGTTTCCAAGTTTGCTTTCTCCATTTCCTCTATTTTGGCACGCTGTTTCTCTATCCCCTTCTCATGAGTTGAAAGAGGTTCATTCTTCTGAAGATGAAATAGGAAGAAAACAAGAACGCTTCAATAGATGATTAATAAATGCACTAAGAATACCAGTATAAACAACACATAATCTGTAGAGATATAAAAAGTATCACATTACCTGACTACCAAGATTCATATCATCATCTTCCTCATCACCCAAATCCTCATCTGCTTTAATCAATTTAGGTTTTTTCTTCTGACCAGTTTTCTTCTTTTTAGGACCAAAATAGGAAGAAAACAAGAACGCTTCAATAAATGATCAATAAATGCACTTAAAGTACCAGTATAAACAGCAATCTGCAGAGATATAAAAAGCATCACACTACCTTATTACCGGAATCCATATCATCACCTTCCTCATCACTTAAGTCTGAATCCTCATCTACTTCAATCCATCTACGTTTTGTCTTCGGATTAGCTTTCCTTTTAAGAGCAAGAAGTCCTCATATCTAAATAAGCACAATGAGGCCCTTTTCAATATTAATTTTTCAGGGAACCAAGAAAGGAATAAAACTGCGGAACTGCCTGAACTAGGATGCCCTGCGAGCTGGGAGCTGGGAGCTAGGATCCAATCAAGAAATGCAGTTTGCACGTAACATATAAGTGGTTTTAAAGTACCATTAAGATGTTGGATTTCACTGTCCTAGTTCTTAAGAGATGAGAAAAAATCATGTACTCCATTCCACTCAAAGAGGCCACTACATGACCACCAAGTTACTAACCCTCCAAATCTTTCCTTTTTACTCAACCAGCAGTGGGCCTATGCTCAGGGTAAAACTTTCTACCACAATTTCCAAGCAATTTGGAATGGCAGGAATTACCCATTTACAGGCAGGCTCCCCTTGAACCTTGAGTTTCTAAGAAGATTAGGCTTGAACCATGAACCTAGAGAATTCATGAATGGCAAAATATGAAAAGTCGGAACATTACAAACAAAATACAAAGGACTTATCCAAATAAAAAGAGATGATGTGAACTTGTATATCTACTAGGGATGATGAACTTCCAGCCTTGTCCATTGCAGGATAAACCAAGAGGAACGATCAAAAGAAAGATGATAAATAGACTGCAGAAACAGTGTGCAGACAGCCCGGATACCTCGTACGAAAAATGCTTTATCTAACTCCACAGAGCTCGAAACGACAAACCGTTTTTTTTTCCTTAAACTAGACTCATATATCTTTCCAACGCATGTAGCCACGCCTTCTGGAACCTCCCGAGTCAATACAGTTTATTAGTTAAAATTGGATGATTTTCTGTTCTGCACATTCTGGACATTGGCCACCTTTAACCCCATTTCTTGACCACTGCCATGCCTTTCCGTGGATTCATTTTAATGAGACATTCCGATGTCAACTTTGTACACCTTTGACCTATTACCTAATTCTAAAAGCTTGAGTAAATACTTTCATACTATCTCATCTACTCATATTTTTCTTTAAGACAAACAACAAACATATTGTTATGTGGTTTTCTATCCCCCAACTATATTCAATGCATGTCTAACCCACAGTTTGAATAAATCATGTCACAAGGTAGTATTAGGATCCTATGATCTCAGTAGTTAGTTGACAAATACATCAGACATAGATTTTAATGTGTTGAAGACAAACCTGAAGAATTTGCCGCCATTCCTTTCCTGATAGCTGCATAACAATAAGTAAAATGAAAATTTATCAGAAAAAGTTGGACATTCATCTAGAACCTGCGTCATAAATCCCCCAGATGTAAGCAAAATGGACATTATTATGGCCACATAGGCATTTGAAACCTGGATATATACATGATTCAAGTAAAATTCAACAGATGACCACCAACCTTGTGCAATACAATGTCAAAAGGGCCTTGATCAGAAAGAGACCTAGCAACAAATAACATCCCCTTATTCCTGCAGCACACAACCAAAGATGAGGTTAGCAACATATCTCATAAGAAACCCAGATGAGTATAGATTAGAGACATACAAGGCATTAAGTATATGAAATTCCATAATTGATGTATAACTGATGTTCAAGAAGAAATGACAGGGGCACTATTCTTTTCAGAATCCTACTCTGCAGTTACAAAACTGCCTACAAACAAGCTAGTTCAGAAATCAAATAGAGTTTAGGGTCCACACACACACACACACACACACACATATATATATATATATATATATATATATATATATATATAAATATATATATATTTGCAGCACAATTTTTTTCATAATTTATTTTTATCTAAAAACAGTAGACAACTATAAGACCCCAAAAAAAAGCCACGAGCAAAAAATATGATTCATAACATGTAAAAAGGATAGTTCAAGTACCAGAAAGCATCAGATCTTCCTATAATGCATGATTAAGACAACTATGCCTAAGAGAGCTTCAGCACGTATTTGAATAAATGAAGTAGAAGAAAGGTATTGTAGAGAAGTTGCAAGATATCCGGTTCAATCACGATTTCACAATTACCATGGCAACCAAGTGATAGCATATGAGGCCCACTAATCAATGGCATGTGAATATGATGTAACGTAGAGATTTCATTAGAACCCCTGCCAATTCATATTCCTTTTTTGGCATATTATACAGCAAAGTTAGTTTTTCAGGTAAAAGTGAGAAAGCAATTGGCACGCGTCTAGCTAATGCATCTAGTACAACACCCACGACATAATGTTGCTTTGGCAAAAGCCTTTTCAGGATAGAAATAGTCTCACACTATTCTTCCTGGTAAGTTCCAACACATTGAGAAGGACTCAAAGCGATGTCTTAAACAAACTAGACAGTGACAAGGCGCCAAGTAATTACAACAAATTATTCTATTTACCCTACTTATTTAATTATTTAAAGCAATACCACTTCACACCGCAAAAAAATCTTCGTGAAAAGACATGTACCATTCCATAATATTCCTATAGTTTACTGTCCATAGATCTTGCAAAGTAAAACTACAGCTAGAATATTCACATACATAAGATTCTAAATAAAAAAGAAACAATCAAACAAAATCCAACCGGATGGTGGAAACAGCCGTTGAGAATTAAAGCAAATAAAGCATTCAATGATAGTAAAAATCTACTAAATTATTGCCGACAGCTATACACAAGATTAAAAATAATGCGAATTCATATCATGTGCCAAAACATCATTTACATTTTTATATGAGACAATCACAAATTTAGCTGATTTTATCGTTCCGAACCAAAATTTGATGGGTGAATTAGCAGAGATGGTTGGATTGTAAATACCAAGGACCCAATGATCAAAGCCTTGTCCTACATGTACAGTTGTCTAATGGCAAGACAAACAGAACACTAATCCAAGTGTATCATCACAGAAAAATAATGGTTGGATGGTTTACATGTGACTTTAAACCCTCAACAGCCATGGATTTCAAACAAAAAAGAATTTATAGATAGAATAACTACAAATCAAATCAACCAACACGAAATCTGCAAACCCTACATAATCAAATTAGCACACACCCAATAGTAAGAAAAGAATACAAGCATAACTACAAATCAATCCAAAAAATTGAACCCTATTAAATCATTCAATCCGTAAGTAAAACAAAATCCTAGAACATTATACTAACAATCATATTCAAAATTAAGAAATTTTTACCTTGAAAATTGATAACCTAGTTGAGCCAACGAAACTTCTTCAAAACTAAGCTTCTTTAACTTTCTCCCTCCTCTGACTGCGTATCACCTTCTTGCAAATCTAAAGAGTGAATATTTTTGAGAGAGAAATAGAGATCAACGGTCCTAGCTAGGTGATGTACGCGGCTGGCCGGCAAGGGGGAAGGGAGAAAGGGTGAGAGGTTTTGAGAGGGAAAGGGAGAAGAATTGTGTATTGGACTTTGAGAACCCAAAAAGTTACGAGAAATACAGGAAGGAGATTTTGAGGAAAAAAATTCGCCCGCCAAACTAAAAAGAGTACTATGGACCCTCATAACGCTTTCGGTCCCAAAAAAAACTAGGTATTAGGGTTCACTACTATATGCGATCTAAAAAGTAGGGACCCAAATACTACTTTTTTTTGTAGTGATGAAGAACCATTTGATGAATCTATTCGTTTTGTTATAAAAAAAAAACTAAAATCTACAGTTTACTTCTTTGAATTTTTAGACTACTACAAGCAGCCTTAAAAACTATCATACTGGTCTCAAACTTATAGATATTACAAACAAAACCAATTGTAGTAATCACAAATAACTGAGTTCAAATATTTTACTCCTCTCCATAACAGTGTTCCAAACCTCAAACCTCTTTTGCTCTTAACTTGCTTGCTCATCTCTCCAAACCTCATAGACCCGAGGTAGTTATATATGAGAATCTCTCCATTCCCCTTCCTTGGCTATCAATTTTCTTTTCTTCTACCGCAACTCTCCTTTTATTGGAAGACACTGCCACTAACCGACATCCTTTCAAGTAGTCTATGTTAATTAAAATTAATTAGATTATCTCCTTGCTTAGTAGTTTGACACCGAAAGTGGATAGGAACTAAGAAATGAGATACGTTCTAAGAAAAAAGTCCGACTAATCGGAAGTTAAAAAGATTATATGTCTTCATTTGAACAAGGTGAAGTTAATGCATTTCTTGATGGTGGTGATAGTAGTAATGATGACTATAGGGATGGTGGTGGTGGAAATTGTAAGAATGACAGTGGTGATTTAGATGAAATACAACATTGTGAGATTTCTAAATCATTATATTTTCAAATATCCATATGGGTTTTAGTTTCAATTAGAATATTTGAAAATTCAAAAAATTGAATTTGAGTTTGTAAAGAGTGAAATTCAAAGTTGTGTGGTGATGTGTCTATAAATGATGAGTTTTGCAAATGAGTTATTTTGAAGGAAGGAGTAAAGAATTAAAAAAGAAATCAAATCAAATAAAAAATTAACTTTTTGGAGAAAAATGGTTAATTTTTCCATTATTTTGAAGGAAGGAGTAAAGCATTAAAAAAAGAATCAAATCAAATAAAAAATTAACTTTTTGGGGAAAATGGTTAATTTTTCCATTGCACTTTGATTAATTATTACATTTTGCCATTGTACTATGTTTCGAGCGAAATTGTCATTATACTTTTAAAGATATATGCAATTTCGTCACTATCTCTAACTGTCACTATACTAAAGTTTTGCATGACAGTGGTGGTTTAAGTACTAGAATATGACATTGTTTGATTCCAAATCATCAATTTTTCAAATCCTCATATGGGTTTGAGTTTCAATTATCAAATTTTAAAATTCAAAAAAATTAATTTTGATTTGTAAATAGTGAAATTTAAGGTTGTGGTTGTTGTGGGTCTATAAATGACAAGTTTGTATATAGGTTAATTTGAATGGAGGAGTAAAGAATTAGACAAAAAATAAAATAAAATCAAAATTTTATTTTTGGGTTAATGGTGTTATTTGAGGTGATAATGGTGGTGGGTCTATGAATGATGAGGTTGATGGAAGAAAGCAAATGATAACAAAATAAATTAAATTAATTTTAAATTTCATTTTTGAGAGTAATGTATTTTTTTAATTTTTAATGTAAGTATTAAAAAAAGGATAATAACAACGTTGCTAGCCTTACAACTAATTTTATAACTTTCCTTACAACTAAGCCTTGAAAAAAACAAAAATGTCTTTGTCCAAAACAACTTTGCAGTTCTTCAAAACTTAGTTGTAAGGAAAATAATATAATTAGTTGTAAAGATAACATTTTACTTATAATTATGCCAAATTACAATTTCCCCCAAAAGTATCCACCAAATCAAATTGCGCACCCCAACCCTAAGGTTTGTCCCATAATAGTATCTCACGTTATTTTTTTTCTTCCTATTTTTCACCCTAACCACAACGGTTAGAAAAATCATGTTAATTTGACATTTCCCTGTGGGTGTTAACTCGAGGGAAATATTAGGAATTTGATGTAAACTTTGGGGGTGCTAAATGTATTTTAGCTTAATAAAAATTAAGAAATAAAATATAATTTTCTAAAAAATTATATAAATGTGTGTGTAAAGTGAAAATGTAAAAAAAAAGAGTGTGGGTCCACCATTCCTTTTTTTCTTACTGAAAGAAAATATAGAGAAAAGACTCACCATGTTTTTCAATTTTCAGTCGTCCCCAAAACAAAAATTAACTCATAACGATCTGGGTTTTGTCCACTCCCTCCAAATTTCTCTTTTTTAACTCAGAAAATAGATACACGTTTGATTTCATTATCAATTTTTTTTATCTTGATGATGAAAAAAAAGTACGCAAACAAAATATATGAAAAACTTTTACCCATAGATAACCGTCCCATCTCCGATTTCTTGTATGAAATTGGATCCACTCACCTTCTCCGATGAAATCCAACCACCACTGTAATCAATCAATTTCTTATCCCCCCTTTCATCCTCTTACATGACTTAACTTTACTTTTTCTCTCATAATTATTTAAATAATCAAACCTGACTACCATGACAGATGCTCTGAGGGCGAAATCATATAGAACCATAGCTTCTTCAACATCCTCTCAACTTCGATACTTTGTTTTAAGTTATATGCAAGCAGATCGTATGTCCAATTTTCTCTAGCAAAATTGAAGAGTATTTCAATAAAACCTGATGTGTTAAAAAATACCTTGCAAGTGCACAAGACTATTGTAGAATAGAAAGATGGTAGCAAGGTTCGAACCTCAGGGAGAATGAATTAAAATGAATTTAATCTAAATTAATTAAAAAGTAATTAAATAAAAATGGGGTTTTGTTTTGGAATAATTCAAACTCTAAAATTAAACTAATTAAAATAATCTAAATTAACTACTTGCAAAAGACTGAATTTTATGAAAGTTTTATGGATAAGAACGGTCTAGGTATTGGGATTCCCTTGTATCGCCTTTTATATGTATTGGTCTAAAGATATCTATTAATTATGGATTCATTCGCTAGGTAAAGGATTGTGACTTACTGGTCAAGATTTGTAACCCTTAGTACTCCGCTTTGGCTGTGCTTTCTTGGTCAGTCCATACAATAATTAAGAGTCCATTAAGTGCCTTAGGAACTAAAGTGAAAAGTAACAAACTCTATTGTATTCCTTAAACAATGCAAACCTAGATCTACCCCTTAGCCTATGCTCGGGAATCAGAGAGACCTAAGCATATGGTCGGGCAGTTCATCATACCCAAGAGCCAACACATCTACTAACGCAGCCTTTATGCGATAACTTCAATGTAAACCGATTATAATCTAATATGATAAACAATAATTTGATATAATGAAAGTATATTAACACATAAAAGTTGATACAAAGTTACCTCAAATACCTAGAGTGGAACGGTTAGTTCATTACAGATGATGAACACAACATATGAGTGAATTGTAATATCTTCAATCTTCAACAATTGGAATTAAAATTGAAATACAAAATGTTTCTGCCTCTTGAGAGTGCTCAACTGCAGCCTAAAATGATCTAAAATCGGATCCTCAAAAGCTGAGAGGTTAGAGTTTTATTTATATTAATTAGGGTTTATGAGAAAAAGACGAAAATTGCCTAGGCTAGAAAACGGGGTTGAGTGGTCTCTCAACCCATACAATGAGTGATCGCTCAAGCCTCTACTTCAATATTCTTGCTTCAGGAATTTGTGCACTCGCCCAGCCTCCAGCTGAGCGAGCGCTTAGCCATAAGTTCAGCTTTTTGTCCTTCTTTTTTCTGCAATTTTCCCTCTGGCCCCTGGAAACTTCATATTACTGCAAAATAGCCTGAAATTCATCATTTTCCTCATCTTTAGCATGAAACTCATAAAACACTAAAACCCATGTCAATAGCTTTAGAAACTCGCAGAAAAACATAAAGTAGGAATATATACACAATAGATGTGAATAAAACACATATATCAAATACCCCCAAACTTAGACTTTGCTCGTCGATAAGTAAACAATTAAATACAAAAGCGATAAATAAAATAAAATACAGAAATAACAAAAATCTTTTTGGAGGGTGACACTAATTTACACTCCTCTAGAAACCTACAAACTCAAGGAGACTCAAAAGAGCGACTCGACTATGCAGATAAATACAAAAATAAATAAAACTAAACTAAAAAAACAGAAAATAAATAAAATCTTTTTGTTTTTATTCTCAAGCCCATTAGTGCGAAAATTAACGGCAGTCTCAAACAATGCTCTATACATGTGTAAGGACTACTCCCAGTACCAAATGGGTTCACTTTATCATGCAAATAGTACTATGATTATTCAAATGTGTGAACTCCCTCTCATATAGCATATCCAAAATTAGACAGTTTAATCAAGCAAAACACAACATTCATTCCCTCCATATTTTGAAAATAAAACAAACATGCACTAAAAAGGAGAATCTACCATCAATACCCAGTCACTTTACAGAAAAGCGAAAATTAAGGAATAAAAAATGCTTATACATCCATCTCATGCACTTCCTATCTATGAATACACTGCTTTTATTTCTCAGTTACTTACAATAGCTCAGATTATGCTAACACGTTGGGCTTGACCAAAAAGTGTATAAATGAAGCATGGTTCAATTAACATGTATTAATCATATCAAGGAAGATACAACATGATAAAATGACATCATTCCTGAGTGAGAAGCATTTATCGGTGATATGGCCACTGGATTGGTGGTATTCACAATACATGTTGTGGCTACATTTGGCAGGTAATGGATTTGGAGGTTTATAGTTTTCAAGGGGCTTAAGGACTCCTTGTGTTGTTAACCCTTGTAGTATCTGTGACATTGGGGCATTCAATTTATCGAAATGCCTTCTGTTTCCTTTGTAAGGTCCTATGAGACTCGTGTTGGTATTATTGCTTCCTTCAACATAATTGACAGATTTATTTGTCTCATATGACCATGGCATATTACTGTACTTACCTGGTGGAATTCTTTCAAACACGTTGACTTCTTCCGAGTGTCTGGGCTAATTTTCTTTTCCATCTTGCTGCAAACTCAACACGTGTTTCTTTTTCCTTTTTGGTGCACGATTCACGATCTCTTTTATTTTCGGGGGTAGTATTATGTTTGAATCTTTCTAGGAACTCTTCAGCCATTTGGTCCAAAGTTCCCATGGTGCTATTATCTAGTAGCATTAACCATTGCTTAGCAGCCCCTATCAAGGTAAGGTCAAAATTGGAGGCCATGGCTTCGAAACTAGCCCCTCTTGATTGCATGCTAGTAGCATAAGACTTTAGGTGAGAGATAGGGCATCCAGTCCCATCGAATTTTTCTATATCGGGCATTTTGAATTTTGGAGGTAATATGGCTGAGGGTTTTAGCGTTAATGCCTTTGTACAAAATTTTTCTTTGTTCTGAAGTTTGAGCATCATATTTTTCAAGTTCTCCATGTCTGCCACCATTTTGGTGGGAGGGGGAGTTGGATTTTTGTATATGCTGGTAGGATTAGGGAAGGCCAGATTAATTTCTAGTTGTGGTACTGGGTAAGGATTTTGGGTTGGATATGGATTTTGGGTAGGATAGGGATTTTGGGCAGGTAGGTTATTGGCGGTTTCGGTTTGGCAGCCAGGATCATTAGGAGGTAGATAGGTTGTAACTTGGCCTAGTATAGCTTTTTGGGTCCTTATGCGGGCTATTTTGGAGTTGACTGGCGATGGGAAAAGGGAGGTCATTTGGATTTTGGGGGGATATTGGTGTTCGGGAAAGGATATGGAGGATAGGGTAGGAAGGGGTTGATATTTGGATAATAAGGATTTGGGGGAGGATTTGGATTTGGGGTAACGACAGTATTTGGTGGGTTGGTATTTGGCTGAGAAATTGGATTTGGAGGGACATGGGAGGTTGATGCTTCTTGGGGGACTGCAGGGGAAGAGATTGCCTCACCACTAGATTTTAAATTTTGTATCAAATTAGCAAATTGGCCCATTATACGATCATCCTGTACACCCAAATTTTGATCTAACCATTCTTTGCATAGTTGAGTCGAGCGTCCCCCGGAGGAGCCCCGTACCCATAGTGGATCAAGCTTACTTTCAGTCATTACGCTCAAATATGTACCTTCTGAACTGGTTCTACCCTTTTTCTGATCTGCCCCTGATACTTTCTGATCTGATCTCTGTACATGTTTCCCGTATCAACCGGCCAGTATTATCCCTGCCTTTTTAAATTCGGGCCAGGTTTCTGAGAAAAATGGGTTTTGGAGGTATCAGAAAGGTTGGCTGAAGGCTTTTTGGGCTAGGAGTACGATGTGCCTTTATTAGTATTTTTTATTATTTATTTTTCCTACACTTGACCGGACAAGCACCTGCTTTGTTTTGACGGTCTCAGGACTATTCCTAGAACAGTGGATTCTTTCTCCAAAGTATAGGATCCTCGTATTCCACCTGTCTTTCGACTCCCCAAGATTGGACTAATCCCAGGCGAAGGGCCTATATTCTTTCCAGGATCCACCATTCAAAATGCTCTAGGTCGAGCATCAGAAAATAACCAATCAACCCCTGTGTATTTATTTATCATGATGATTTTTTATTCACATTTTTTTGCTTACTATTTTTTTCAATCTTTTTTTTTACTTTAATTTTTTTTACACAGGGGCTGATCAATGATTCAGAGATGCAAAAATCGGTCGGTCTTTGAAGTGTTCTGAGAATCTATATGCAGTCTAACGATGACTTATGCAGGGGGTAAGCTGGCCATGGTGTAGGGTAGCAATTCTGAATATATTTACATGCGTGCGCGTGTGTGCCGCATCTAAAAAGCAGTAAAATCTATTTTTTTCAGATATAAACAGAAAATAAAACAGATATGACATGTCTTGCTGTTATTTATGGATTTTCTCGGCTTTTTTAGTTTGAGCGCAAGCAAGCAGCCATTCGCATCAAGAAATAGAAAGAAAAGCAGGGAATCTATCTATTCCTATTAATTACAAATTTGTCTTATATCCCCAAAATAAAATGACAGATTGAAATAATAAATATACAAATTTTGCGTAGTAAAAATAAAGCGAACAAAATAATATTATAAAGCAAAAAATAAAGCAATAATAAACATAAAGCCCCGACCCTTTTGTTACGCTGTCCAGAAATTTATTGCACACACATATATGTATTTTTTTGATGATTTTTTTATTTGATTTTTTAAAAATATTTTTAAATATACCTGTAACGGTGACTAAAACGAGGCTGCTGCAAGATGGAGGATCATATCCACAAATATATACACGGATGTATAGGAACGCAATATTTAAATACTTAAATAAATATAATAAGCATACTTTAGCCAGAAACAAAAGAAAAACAAAAAAAGTTTTTTTTATTGAGTCTAGCCCTCCATTTTTATTTAAAATAAAAACGATCTCCCCAGTAGAGTCGCCACTGTGGGTTTCCCAAGATGCGCCCTCGTCCCGCGCGCCCTTGGATAGGGGTGCGCGTACGTGCGGAAGCAAGACACTACACTTTCCATTCCACCCTCCCTTGTTTAGGGGATGACGAAATTAAAAATGTGGAAAGGGTCCTATCAGAAAGCGCGTTGAATACGCATCGGTTACTTCAGTGAATTTTTGGTCCATTATGGGAGCTTTTGAGTTTTCTGTATCAAGTTATCCCTTTTTTAGGGGATACCAGGATGCATGATCATGAATACATCACTCTTTCATTCATATTTTCCCTTATGTAGGGGAAAATGGAAAGTGCAAGAAAGAATGTTGCGAGGCCCCACAATGGATTTTATGAAAATTGCCTAATGGCCTATTCCGGATCACTATGAGTGCTTTGGGTTTTCTATATCAAGTTATCCCTTTTTTTAGAGGATACCAGGATATAGGAATACATCACCCTTTCATTCTCATTCTCATTTTTTTAGGGGAAAACGGAAAAGTGCAAGAAAGGATTTTGTGATGCCCCACTGGATCCAAAATGTTTTTAATAGAGTCGTCATTTTAATTTTAAGGGAGAAATAAAGAAAAAAAAGAAAACCAGAGATTGCAAAAATGGGTTTGGAGGCTAAGTTACGAGTTGGAAAGGTGCTAGGCACCCAACTCGCCCTTTCTGTCTCAAAAATGGTTTTTGGCTAAAGTATGTTTTTTTTTATATTTTTCTAGAAAATAAATAAAGCATTAAAAGACAGGAAATAAAAACAAAAACATCCATGACTACATTATTTACGGACTTGCAGCCGCCTCCTTTTAATAATTACAAATATATTTAAAAATATTTGGCCATAATAACGGCTCTTTTAAATACTATTTCCTAACTAAATCCAGGCAGCACAACGACTTATATTTTTTACATTGGGATGGATTGAAAAATAACTTTTATAAAATAAAAGCTCTTAAAGGCCTTACCTTTTAGAGCGTGGTGTGCTTGCTCTGTCCTTCAGGGAGAGGGAGTATTTTTTATGCTGCTGCTGCTGCTGTGGTTTGGGCAGAGTAACGGCTTGTTTTTGGCGGTTTTGGCCTTTTTACTCGAGCAGAGCAACTGCTCTTTCCGAGGTTTTTGGACTGAGGAAATAAGGTGGATACCTAGTTGGGGGGCTAAGGATCACTTTGACTGGTTGGTTTTAGGTTTGGAGGAGTTTTGACAGGGTTTCAAGGCTTTATAAGAGGGGGAACTCACTCTCGCTCACTGATTGCTCGTTGCGTAAAAATAACGTACAGAGTTTCTTCGGGCTTCAAGCCTTTTCGAATTATGTCCCTGAAAGTGAGGCCGAGCACATGTATTTATAGTTGAGAGTGTGCTTCATCGGCTTGTACCGCGTGCTTGAGAACTTGTGCTAATTCTCGAGGGAAGTGGGCGCCGACTACATAGAAACTGGGAGCTGCACCCACTTTGAGTGTGGGTGGCACCAACTTTTGAAATTTAGCCTCCTTTTGGCACTTTTGGCCCCTGCATTTCACTATTTTACGCATCTTGCTTTGTCTTTTGCATCTTTAAACCCTGTAACTTGACATTTGTTAAGATTTAACAGGTCTTGATATTTCATGTCATGTTACATATCAGGGGTACGAAATTGGGGTGTCTACAGTGGGTAAAAGAAATGGTGTCTAATGGGGGTCGATATGTGCTGTTGCACACGCCATTCTTTTAATAAAGCTCAAAAGGGGACACTAGGGATATAATATAGATAGATCAGGAAGCTAAAAGGCTCAAACGATCCAAAGATGACCTAAATTATATCCTAGTGCCAAGTCATCATGCAAAATTCCATAGAAAATGAAATACAATTATAAACATCACATCCATATATGAAATGAAGAATAGCTCCTAACGTGTTTGACATAAGCTTTTGCTAGAAAAAATGTCGAGAAATTAAAGACTAACATGCAATCACGATTCAAAAGTGTGCTTGAGATATATTAGCAAGACAATTCCAAAAATTCTAACTTCTATAAAAATGACCCTAAGTTACAAATCAATGTAACAGTTGTGTAAAGACAGCTACTCATCCTAGTTAGGTGCACAAAACCAGTGTTTTAGAGAATGCCATGTGAGCTATATGCTAGATAAAAATGTCCAAGTCCTTTCATAATGGTGGGGTATGAGTACACATAGAGGATAATCATAGAAAACTTACACAACAAAGTAAATTCTCGAAGGATCAAGGAAGAAGTCATGCTGGTCATAACATTAATCATCATCTACTTAAATTCTGCACACAGACTCGAGAATATTTTTTTTGAATTTTTTATAAAAAAGTTGGTGATTGATGTTAAATTGGAATAAGGTCGGATAAGCAGACAACTGGGAACTCGAATAGCCATCTACTAATCTGTTTGGAAGAAACTAAGGTGGTCACGGCCTTTGTCACAGTATTTCACTTCATCAACTCCTAAAATAAAAATAAGCAAAAATAAGAAAATAGGTAGAAGAAGGGATATAAGGGACATTAGTTGTCCCATGTACATAGCATAATTTAGCCATCATTTCCCAATTCTCATCAGGCTGAGAACTGAAAGGACCCTGGGCCTAGAATTCCCCTCCCCCCCCCCAACTTAAATTCTATTTTTTCATCAAAATACTGGACCGAAAAATAATGGGAGAAAAACTAAGGAGCAAAAGGAAAACAACTGGTAAATCTGCATAACGAAGGAAGACGTTATTTAAGTGTCGACTCCAGATGAGCCAGGACCAAATAATGAAGGAGGACGCCATTCAGGGACAGTGTCCAAGGGCATATTGAGGTTGGAGGCAATGTTTTGAAAAAGGTGATTACTATACCAATAAAAATAGTTTTAGTTCCTTAGACCCTGCTCTATACATCGCTCAAGTGTATCAAATCTCTGATTGACATGCTAGTGAAGCGTGTCAAAACTATGGTCTACGTGCTAACTGAGTGTGTCTAGGCCTAGCTAGACCTCCACTAACTGGGTAGAGATCTCCTCCAAAGGATCCATCTCTGGATTCTCCTCAACATCCTCGCCTTGATCGCCAGGGTGACGGTCATAGGGTTGTCGTGTCCTATTTGTGACACCCTTTTGGGCGACACTAGGTATCGGCTTGATTCGCTCTAAACCGGGAGTCCACTTGACTCCCGCAACAACATAGAGGCCAGTGATCAGACTCGAAAAGTAAAGGGTCGTAATCATAGTTTTCTCAACCATGCCTCTAAGCTGTCCGTTGATGATTGTAGCGATATCAACAGAACCCTGAGTTAGGATGGTGTAAATTAATACCGCCCTATTCCACATCACATCAAACATATGTGTTATGGGCATCACCCTAGCACAAATAAATTTATAAATTCCCCTAGCCTAGGGAGTCAAGAGAGACTCCCTAATGGACCGAGGGCGTCCAACCAACTCGTTTCGTCCATAGGTCCACTCGGACCCAGGAAAAGCTATCCTCCTACTAAAAATAGCCATCGGGATGTTGTAAGGTAAATAGGATTGATAATCACCAACCCTAACAACAGGTAAGCTATAATAATCCCGAATGGCAGAATGACCAAAATTAACTAAATGGCCCAAACCCAAGAATAGTTGGGGCCCTCCCTCATTACTTGTCATTTGTGAGCGTAAAACTCACGGAAAATTGGCACAATGGCCTCGCTAGGAGCAGCGCACAAATTTTTCCAACCATTTCTTGCGAAATGGTTTTTCAATTGATAACTTTTTAAGTCAAACTCGTGCTCCGGGACGATGGCCTTAGAATGAAAACTATTTAAATAGTTTTGATAATGTTCGGCATTTAAAAAGTGATCGACATCAAATTTTATTTCCGGAGCAGAAGATGGTGTTCCCTCGCCAGAAGTTTTGCTTCTCTTTTTGGGTGCCATTTAAAATTAATTACTAAAATTATCACTCAAAACACTCCTCTCAAAATCAGAAAACCCAACAAAGCTCGTAAATGAACAAGTATAAATATTATCCTAAACTAGAAATTTATGCAATAATCAATTTTAAGCAAAATAAAATGTGCATAAATGTAGAAGAGGGTATAGAATACTCAAAAATGGGTAGCACACTTGTGCTTGTTGTTGGAAAATTTGCCGAAAAAAATGGAGGTAGCCGGAATCCGTCGGGGCACAAATCTTCACCGATCGTGAAAAACGAAGTGATGGATGTGGAATGTGGGTTGAGGGGAAGTTGATTATGAAGTTTGAACGGATTTAGACGGTTAGATTGGCTGGAATCTTAGAGAGAAGGTGGAGGATTTTCGAGTTTTGTTTAGAGAGAGAAATAATCACTGTTGTCTGGCCGTCTAGGCTCCTGCGTATTTTAAATATCGGGGCTGAGCGGTCGCCCAGCCTTTACACTGAGTGATCGCTCAGTTCAAAAATTAGGAGGCCGAAGTTTTGTTTTTTGTGCGGTCACTCAGCCTATGTGCTGGGCGATCGCTCAAGCCATTTTTCACAAATATTGATTTTCTTATCATAAAAATTGTTGAGCATTAATTATTTAACATTACGGTCCAGATATATCTTCCTTTGATGCGCTTATATATCCTGCAATCACCTAAAACTAATTTCCAAATAAAATAAATTAAAAATAAAAATTAAACATATAAATACAACACTATCAAATATTTTCCCCCAAACTTAAAATTTTGCAAAAATGTAATAAAATTTGAAATTTTCAAAATCAAGCAAGGGTTCAAAATAACTATTTTACAACAACAAATTAAAATTAAGTGGGTTTCCTCCCACACAGCGCTTTTGTTTAACGTCGTTCACTCGACGTTAGTCAACCCATTAGTCGAAGTCGAAAATGTCCATCGACTCGACATTTTTCATAAACGAAACACCTTCATGATAGGGCTTGACTCTATGTCCATTAACTTTGAATGTTTCATTACTTTGATAACACTTGAGCTCTTCTGCTCCATGGACAAAAAACATTTACCACTTCAAATGGACATGACCATCGTGATTTAAGTTTTCCTGGAAATAGTTTCAACCTAGAATTAAATAAAAGCACTTTCATGCCAAGATACAAGTCCTTAGGAAGTATTTTCTTATCATACAATCGCTTGGTCTTTTCTTCATATACTTTCATGCCTCTTCTAATTCATTTAACTGGAGCATTCGTTTCTCACATGCTATGGTGATATCCATTTTAAGGGTTTTAATTGCCCAAAATGCCCTATGCTCTATCTCCAATGGTAAATGACACGCTTTTCCATAAACAATTCTGTAGGGACTTAACCCTAGCAGGGTCTTATAAGCTGTTCTATATGCCCATAAAACATCATTTAACTTTAATACCCAATCTTTTCTATTGGGTTGGACAGTCTTTTCGAACACACCTTTGATCTGCCTATTGCTCACTTCCACTTGACCAGATGTTTGTGGGTGATAAGAAGTAGACAACTTATGAACTACTCTATATCTCTTCAGATAGGCATTTACTAACTTGTTAGTAAAATGGGTCCCTTGGTCACTTATTATTGCTCTTAGCATCCCATGTCTACTCAAAATATTTGCACAATGAAATTTTATTACTGTCTTAGCATCATTATTTCATGTAGGGATTGCTTCAATCCATTTAGACACATAATCAATTCCTACCAAAATGTATTCAAATCCTTGGGAGACAGGAAAGGGTCCCATAAAATATATTTCCCAAACATAAAAAATTTCAACAACCAAATTACTAATTTGGGGCATTTCATTTCGCTTACTTACGCTTCCTATCCTTTGGCATCTGTCACAACTTTTTTTAAACTGATGAGCATCCTTGAATTAAGATGACCAATAGAAGTCAGACTGTAACACCTTCATAGCAGTCCTTTCACCACTAAAGTGACCACCACAAGCAAAGCCATGACAAAAGGACAACACACTTTGGTGTTCCTTTTCTGGAATACATCTACGACTCACTAAATCAGGGCCACATTTGAACATATAAGGTTCATCCCAAAAGTAATTTTTAACTTCGGAAAGAAATTTCTTCCGCTCATGATATCCAAACTCAGGATTTACTACATCTGCCACTATAAAATTTACAAAATCAGCATATCATGGTTCACTTATCCTCACAGAATATAATTGCTCATCTGGAAAGACGTCTTTCACCATAATATTATCATCAAACAAATGCTTTTCAAAAAGAAGCCAAAGTTCTAATCTAGATAAATGATCAGCTACTACATTTTTTGAACCTTTCTTATCCTTAATTACAATATCAAATTCTTAAAGTAAAAGCATCCACCTAATCAGTCTAGGTTTAGCATTCTTCTTAGTCAACAAATATTTTAAAGCAGCATGATCAGAATAAACAATCACTTTGGATCCTAATAGATACGACCTAAATTTTTCTAAGGCAAAAATTATTGCTATAAACTCCTTTTCAGTTGTTGTATAATTTAACTGGGCATCATTAAGAGTTCTACTAGCATAGTGGATTACATGCGGTTTCTTATCAATCTTTTGACCTAGGACGGCTCCTATGGAAAAATCTGACGCATCGCACATAATTTCAAATGGTAGTGACCAGTTAGGGCTATATAAAATTGGAGCAGTTGTTAATGTTTCCTTTAGCAGATTAAAAGCCTCAAACAATACTTGTCGAAAATAAATTATGTATCTTTGGCAAGGAAATTACACAAGGGTTTACAATTTTTTGAAAAATCTTGGATGAAATGCCTATGGAAACCAGCGTGCCCGAGAAAACTTCTAACACCTTTAACTGAAATTGGAGGGGGTGACTTAGAAATAACTTCCACTTTAGCCGGCTCAACCTCAATTCCTCTCTTTTACACCATGTGTCGTAAAACAATTCCTTGGTTGACCATAAAATGACATTTTTCCCAACTAAGGGTTAAATTGGCTTCGCAACATTGTTTGAGAACTAAAGTCAAGTTATCCGGACATTTGTCAAACGAGTCCCCATAAACTGAAAAGTCATCCATAAATACCTCATCACACTTTTCAATTAAATCATAGAATATAGAGATCATGCATCTCTGAAAAGTAGCTGGAGCATTACATAGACCAAAAGACATCCTTCTATACGCAAAAGCACCAAAGGGGCATGTGAAGGTTGTCTTTTCTTGATCTTTTGGGGCTATTGGAATTTGATTATACCCAGAAAATCCATTTAAGAACCAATAGAATTCGTAACCAGCAAATATTTCTAAGATTTGCTCTATGAATGGTAATGGAAAGTGGTCTTTCTTAGTTGCTGCATTAAATTATCTTAAATCGATACACATCCTATATTATGTAACAATCCTAGTTTGCACTAACTCAACCTTATCATTTTTAACCACAGTGATTCCAGATTTCTTTGCGACTACCTAAACAGGACTTACCCATTTACTATCAGAGATGTGGTAAATGATACCCGCATCTAGAAGTTTAAGAAATTCCTTTCTTACAACTTCCTCCATGTGAGGGTTCAGACTCCTTTGATGTTCTCTAGAAGGTTTAGCACCTTTTTCGAGATGAATTATGTGCATACATTTGGTAGGACTTATTCCTTTTAAGTCAGCTTAGGTCCATCCTATAGCTTCTTTATGTTCTTATAAAACCTTTATCAATTTGTCTTCTTGTTCTTTAGTCGACTTTGAAGAAATAATTATAGGCAATGTTTCATTTTTGCCTAAGAAAACTTATTTTAAATGGTCGGGTAGAGGTTTTAATTCTAAAGTAGGAGGTGATTCAATAGACGGGACTAATTTCTTATTAAAATTCCCTAAAGGCTTGCGAACTATTTTGTCAGTTAATATTTCTTCTTTTTCCTCAAATTGTTTAATTCACTAGCTTCGCTATTTTCATTATCACCTTGACCATTTAGGAATTCCTCTAATTTATCATTCTTCAGTTCTTTCACCAAATCCTTAGCTACTATGTTTTCTACCTCACCAACATAAAAACAGTCACTCATATCATCATGTTGCTTCAAGGCATTGAACACAGAGATTTCAATTGTTTCTCCCATAGCGGTCATTGATAATTTCCCATTTTTAACATTGATTACCGTATTGGCCGTAGCCATTAATGTTCTTCCAAGAAGAAGATGGATGATTCTTGTATAGCACTAGCTCGATTTTCCATCTCAAGTACCACAAAATCAATCGGCATAATCAATTTCTCTACTTGGACTAGAATATCTTCCACAATTCCTAATGAGTGTTTAATAGATTGGTCTTCTAATTGTAATGTCATCGATATGTGTTTCAATTCTCCTAACCCTAATTGTTTATACACCGAGAAATGTATCAAATTGATACTTGCACCAAGATCCAACATCACTTTGATTTTCATTGAATTTCCTAACATAATATCAACATTAAAACTACCAGGATCTTTTAACTTTGGTGGAAGGTTCTGCTAAAGAACAACACTAACATTCTCAAACATAATAACTTTTTCATCTTTTGGAAACTTTTGTTTCCGAGAACTTAACTCCTTGATTTTTTTTTAACATAAGCAAGATTAGTTTTAATCACATTTAACAAGGGAAAATTTATGTTCACCTTGGACAACATGTTATAAATTTTAGCAAATTGTCTATTACCTTTAAATTGCATCAAATGACCAGGAAATGAGATAGGGGGCACATAAGCAGGAGGTGCAATATAAGGCTCTTCTATTTCTGGAAAAATTGATTTCTCTTTTTCTTTCTTCAAATTTTCACTTTGATTGTTATCTTTTTCATCATTTATTGTTTCAGAAGAAGTAGAAGGAATAGGTGTGCTTACCTCCTCACCAATTGTTTTACAACTTCATAAAGTAGTAATAGCTTTAGCTTGCTCATTTTGACTTGGGAACTTCCCATACTCATGTTCATTGCATGCCCCTTCATGTTCACTGTTTTGATCGATCCTAATCATCATCTTTTGTAGAGTTGAATTTATTGCGTCAATACTATTTTCCACTTTCTGCAGACGTGTAGTAGTATCTTTTGGCTCAGAATTCGGTAAGGAATTTCCAAAATTCTGGTTTCCTTGACCATACCCTTGCGGTTGCTGAGGTTGTGGATGTAACAGTTTGTTCCCTCCCCAACTGAAGTTGGGGTGATTCCTCCATGTAGGATTATATGTATTTCAAAAGGGGTCATTCCTTTGACGAGGAGGATATGAATTCATCGAATTGACTTGTTCCTGAAAAACAGGCATATTCCCACTAGATGGGCAACTGTTAGTAGCATGTGAATTGGTGCCGTAATTAGAACTTGGATCGTAAGAAAATTTTAAATTGGCTGCATCCATCATTGCTTCATAAGCTTCTATTTTAGCATTAGCCAGTGCTAATGCATTGGTCTCATTAACATTCGATCGCAACTCATAAACTGTCTTAGCTTTGCCTCTAACACTCTTTTGTCTAGAATTTGAACCTAACATTTCAAATAAGTCATAAGCTTGATCTGGAGTCAATCCGTGAATCGACCCTCCGTAGCATTATCTATGATAGTCTGCTGGTGCATTAAGAGTGAGTCATAGAATTGAGTTATTAAAATATCTTGCGAAAAATTGTGATGGGGACAATCTATTTATAAAGATTTGAAACTGTCTCATGCTTCATGAAAATTTTCACCTTGCTCCATTGCAAATCACATGATTTGTCTTCTATGACTAGAAAGTGAAGCATGCTGATAGAATTTATCAATAAATGCATCATATAATTCTCTCCATGTAGATATGCTCCTAGATGCTAAAATCATGAACCACTTTTTAGCAGCATCTTTTAAAGTACATTGCAGAAAATGCATCTTAAATTCATCTTTGGTTAGTCCTCCTTAGGGAAAGTTTCAACCAAATGACTAAAATCTTGCATAAAGGATACTGCATTTTTTGTAGGTAAACCATGGAAAGTTGGGAACATATTGTAAAAATGTCCTTAAGTTCAAAATTCTTAATTCTATCAGGAAGAATTAAGCATGAAGGTAAAAAATCAATATTAGGACGATTATAGTCTCTCATCGTCCTAGGGGCTTGCATCTCGTCCCTTACAGCCACAACTACTTCAGCGGGAGCAACTGGGTCTGCTCTTTGATCTCTTGGATTATCGGCCATTAGATTAATCTGTTGGGGATTACTTCCTAAATTATTAATGTTATTGTAACACCCGGAAATTTTTGAAAACTTAAATGATATAAATTATGTGTTATCGTGATTATTTTTGCATTGATCTACTAGAACTTATGGTTAGATAAAAAAAATCAGTATGAATTTTGTGGTTGAATTTGGGTTCGGAGTTTAATTTCATTAAACCCACTTTGGTCATTTTGTAGTTTAGTCAAATATTATTTATATACTTAGTTGACCATCCATGAGAGATGGATTCATAATATTAAACCTTTAAATACGCACTAACACACCTACTGGAGGTGAGAATGAGAGTAATGGGTTTCTTCATCATCTAGCTTGGATTTGGAGTTCAATTCTTAATTGTTTGCACTTGGAGTCTTCATTAAAGTTGTTCCCCTTGCTTAAAGCATCATTTTGGTCCAATTATCTGCTACATGCATCATCATTTGGAGGTTCACCATTCTTGAGGTAGGGGAATTCTTACTTATAGATGTCTCATTCATTGTTGTTATGCATATAAAGTTGTTATTTATGGTTCATATGATGTTCTATGATGAGATTTATGTGTATGATAGTTTTGTATTTGATAGATAATTTTTGTGTTGAAGTATTGTCAACTTTGTGCTCTTGAACTGGTGTTCCTGGCGAATTCGTAAACGTTCGGTTCTGGCAACAGAACATTTCGGTAAATGTTCGGTTCTGGCAACCGAACATTTCTGTAAACGTTCGGTTGGGTCACCCGAACATTTCTATAAACGTTTGGTTAGGTCACCCAAACATTTATGTAAACGTTTGGTTCTGGTACCCGAACATCTCTGTTAACATATTGAAATGTGATATTATTTGTGGGAGTTATGTTTAGAAAAGTATAGTGGAATTATTGTGAATTATGTGAATAAAGTGTGTTAGGTAACAATAACTTTACTTCATATGCCATTGTATCCTACCTTGAGCATTATGATTCTTAGAGTAATCAATTATGAGAATTGTTGGGCCTTGTGAATAATCAGCTTTGGCAATATGTTTGAAAATAATTGTGGGATCTTGTGAGTAACACTTTGTGATTATGTTGAGCGTCAAACGACCCTCTAACAGGAGCATGGGGCGGAGCGAAGTGCCAGTTAGTAGTGGAGTTTGATTGGGCTCAAGCCCTCAGTCATGGCCATGACTGAGGTTTGAGGCTACCTTGTGGTTTTCAGGTAGTAGCTTTGTAGATCACGACTGCCGGGGTTGTAGGGACCTGGCCCTTGTTCGAATTCCCGGGACATTGTGTGTAACCATCTATGATTGTGTTCAAGATAACAAGCGGTGTATGGGGTTCGCGGTTGATTGGAGATGCATCTCAATCCAGTATACTACTTGTGTGAATATTTATCTTCATGTGATCCATCATGCTATATGTGAATATTCCCTTATACTAGTGGAAATTATGATTTTCTTGTGTATGCATCTTTAATATACATGGCACGCTCTTATGTTGCATACACGCATGGCATATATAAGTACACCCGAACCCTACTGAGTTTCGACTCACCCCGTCCTAGTTGTTTTCCTTAGATCAAAGCCAAGCGAAGCATTAAGCGTCAGCGGCCTATGGAGTGCTAGATTGGGTGAAGACTTTTGGGGTAGCTTCCGCAATTCAGTAGTTTCTTTTGTTTGATGGTAGAAGACATGTAGTCTTCTTGGTGTTGTATGTAATCCTTTTGAAACTTGTAGATTACAAACTTTGGGTTTATGGTGTAAGACAATTTGAGTCTTGTATGACTCCGTTTTATTTTAAGTGAAGTATTTTTAGAAAATGTTTTCATTAAATTCATTTCAGTATTATTTATAGTTTGTATGTGGGTTGGTTTCACGTGCCGAACCGGGGCCCAGTTAGGGCAGGTTTGGGGCGTGACAGTTATCGTTAAAATCCGCCAGCGTGGGATTCAACGACCGTCAACCGTGCATAAAATGGACAATCAACTACAAACCAGAAATAAATTAAGAAAAATAAGAAAAAAAAATTTTTGTTTTTATTTTTATTAATTTTTGTATTTTTAATTTTTTTGGTAAAAACAAAAAAGATTAAAAACTTTTTAACTAAACTTTCGTCCCGGTAACGGCGCCAAAAACTTGATGTGTTAAAAAATACATTGCAAGTGCACAAGACTATTGTAGAATAGAAAGATGGTAGCAAGGGTCGAACCTTAGGGAGAATGAATTAAAATGAATTTAATCTAAACTAATTAAAAAGCAATTAAATAAAAAGGGGGTTTTGTTTTGGAATAATTCAAACTCTAAAATTAAACTAATAAAAATAATATAAATTAACTACTTGCAGAAGACTGAATTTTATGAAAGTTTTATGGATGAGAATGGTCTAGGTATTGAGATTCACTTGTTTTGCCTTTTATGTGTATTGGTCTAAAGATATCTATCAATTATGGGTTCGTTCGCTAGGTAAAGGATTGGGACTTACTAGTCGAGACTTGCAACCCTTAGTACTCCGCTATGGCAGTGCTTTCTTGGTCCGTCCACAAACTAATTAAGAGTCCATTAAGTGCCTTAGGAACTAAAGTGAAAAGGAACAAACTCTATTGTATTCCTTACACAATGCGAACCTAGATCTACTCCTTAGCCAACGGTCGGGAATGAGAGAGACCTATTTATCAATTAGGTTGGCCAGTGTATGGCTTATGCATATGGTCGTGCAGTTCATCATACCCAAGAACCTACACATCCACTAACGCAACCATTATGCGATAACTTCAATGTAAACCGATTATAATCTAATATGATAAACAATAATTTGATAGAATAAAATTATATTAACACATAAAAGTTGATACAAAGTTACCTCCAATACCTAGAGTGGAACGGTTAGTTCATTACAGATGATGAACACAACATATGAATGAATTGTAACATCTTCAATCTTCAACAATTGGAATTAAAATTGAAATACAAAATGTTTCTGCCTCTTGAGAGTGCTCAAGAGCAGCCTAAAATGATCTAAAATCGAATCCTCCAAAGCTGAGAGGTTAGAGTTTTATTTATATTAGCTAGGGTTTATGAGAAAAAGACGAAAACTACTCAGGCTAGAAAACGGGGTTGAGTGGTCGCTCAACCGATACACTGAGTGATCGCTCAGTCCTCTACTTCAGGATTCTTGCTTCTGGAATTTGCGCACTCGCCCAGCCTCCAGCTGAGCGAGCGCTCAACCATCAGTTAAGCCTTTTGTCCTTTTTTCTGCAATTTGCACTCTGGCCCCTGGAAACTTCATATTACTGCAAAATAGCCTGAAATTCATCATTTTCCTCATCTTTAGCCTGAAACTCATAAAACACTAAAACCCATATCAATAGCTTTTGAAACTCACAGAAAAACATAATCTAAGTAGGAATATATACACAATAGATGCGTATAAAACACATCTATCAAAACCCCTTACGATTTCTCTTAATTCATGCCCGTCTCTCTTTTTGATGAATTCGTTGATATGGGTTATTGGTTTTCTGTTAATCCCATGTTTTATAAGGGTTTTTAGTAGGTATACTTTGATTGCTACTTTAGGCACGACTTTTGTAGGGGACAGAATGAGGGAGATCGAAGATGGAATTCGGCTAAAATCGAAAGAGGTAGGCGCCAGAGCTGTGATAGGAGTGACTGAAGTGGGAAGGGTTTAGGCTGGAGATGGCGGCTTCTATATATAGTGGGGCTGGAGATGGCGACTATGGTGGAGCGGAAGATGGGATTGCGCCAGGAGATGAGATAATGAGAGGATGGGAGGTTAGGGATTTTCCTTTTAATACATTTACTCTTTTAACGAAATAAGGGAAATCTCATTTTTGCCCCGCACGTGGAAGATCACGTGCCAGTTAAAGCGAATTTTCTAACGTTCGTTAAGGGTAGGGTGGAAAATAGAAAAAAATGTAGCATCACATACCATTATGGGACAAACCTTAGGTTAGGGTGCACTATGCAATTTGGTGCATACTTTGCAGGGGGAATTGTAAATTGGCCATATAATTATTTTTGGATTATTGAATTAATTATTTATTATTTTTATTTAAAAACATATTTTAAATACTAAATGAGTAACTAAATAATGAAGTTATAGCCAAATCCCATTTTGTACCCCAAGAAAAATGATCAAAATAATCTTCATGTGGCATGCACATACCATTTTCCGTTACTATTTTCAACACTCATAGACAGAAGGGGGCAAAGTGGGACAAATAGAAAAATAAGGTATGAAAGTGAGACACTTCATAGGTTGGGATGCAATGTGAGATTTATTGTGTAATTTTGGGAGCTAATCATATTTTGGCCCCATCGAAAGTAGTCCAAAATACAAATTTCCCCCTAAGTATCCACCAAATCCACTTTGGCCCTCAACGTAATTTTGTAGCATTTCCATATTCCATGTCAAATTTGTGATGATGATGTCATGTCTGGTAATCGTAGTGATAGATACTATGGTGAATAATGTTTAAGATCAATAATTTGGTCCAATCAAACAATAAACAATATCAATGGTGCCAATGAGAAATTTATTAAAGTTGAAACTAAGGACGATGAAGACAAATTGAACCATGACGTGCCTCTTCTTTGTCGCATACATTTGTGATGGGTTCAAATATGGGTTTTGAAATTCATGGTGTATGCTTGTGTATTGTGTTGTACGACAGAGATAGGGAGAAATGTCGGGGGCTGTGACAACTTTAATTTTTTGTGAGTTCTTATTCGTGGTGACCTGACACCTGATTATGATTATCTGGTCTTCAGTTATATCTCTTTGATATCTGATATGATTCCATTCAATTTTTATTTATTTTCCAATATAAAATTTTAAATAATAGATTCATACACAGTTTTATCTCAATTAAAATGTACATAAGAGGTCATATGGAGAAGAAATAGAAAAAAGAGTTGTTGGAGAAGAAGAATTTTTTTTCTCTTTGGGTAATAAAAGTAGAGAAAGCGTTGCCAGAAAATGACCAAAATGTCCTACACGTGAAATATCGTGTGCACCTTAATGTCAGATTGGTAACTTTCGTCGTGGTTAGGGTGTAAAATTGAAAAAAGTTATAAAATGATATGAAAAATGACACAAAACTTAGGTTGGGTGTGGCAATGTTGGACTTCATAGATACGTTGGTGGAATTTTGTATTTTTTTAGTGTAACTATATACTTTGGGGTTGAGAGTTTGATTCTCTAACACAATTTTTTTTAAAAAAAGAGTCATAAATTCCAGAAACAACATAAGCAAAGTACTCCAACAACAATGTGCTTAACTAATATATTAAGTTTGAATTGTTTTCTATTTACACACTTATAAAAATGAATGAATTCATGTTTGGTATTAAAAAAAGTTTTAAAAATAATCAACAAAAAAGACAAATGTGTAGGATGAGTTGTTATACAATAACTAAAAGCATACATTATAAATGACTGTAAAGCAAAACATCAGAAATACTAAACACACAACAGCATAATTTACAAGTCACAAAAACTGTAAAGATTAAAACACACAAAACTCTAATAATTAAAAGTCAACGTAATAATGAAGGAACTAACAAATCACTTTTAAAGAATCATTAACACCACGTGCAACACACGTGAACCTTACTAGTAGCAGCAAATGGGAAAAGGAGCAAAAAGATAAATGTGCAGCAAGGATTGTTATGGATTTTAGATTTTGGACAGGAGCAACTGATGCTTTGAAGGTTGTCGGTCCTCTTGTCAAGGTTCTTCCACTTGTTAATGGTGAGAAAAAACCTGCGATGGGATATATGTATGAGGCTATGGATAGAGAAAAGGAGTTGATTGTGAATTTTTTTGATAACATTGAAGAGAGATACATTGATTATTATTGAATCATTGATCAGAGGTGGGAGGATTAATTTCATCGGCCTTTACACGCATCAAGTTACTACTTGAACCCTTAATTTTATTAGAAAAATCCGACTTCGAGAGTGATATGGAGGTTACAGAAGGGATCCTCAAATTTATTGATAGATTAGCACCCGATGTTGACTTACAAGATAAAATCAGTCAGGAGTTGAGTGCTTATTGGAATGCAGATTGCTATTTTAGGATGCGAATGACTACAAGACAAAGAGATAAGGCAAAAACTTAGGTAGGACAGTCTTACGATCATTTTTTGTAAGATGGATCCTCCTTACCTGACCCACTGGGTCACCGTGTGTTAGTAGGTTGAGCTGTGAGAGAGTGGAGCTCCGTCTTATGAATTAAGATCCATAAGACCGTCTTACAGGAGACTTACTCAAGAGATTAAAGTTCACCAGATACTTTATCTATAATTACACTTTGATAATTTTATATATTTAATGTGAAATAATGACTAATGAGAATAAACACTTTCAATAGATGAGTGGTGGAGGGACTCCAAATTTACATAAATTTGCCATCAAGATTCTTAGTCTCACTTGTAGCGCATTCGGATGCAAGAGAAATTGGAGTTTTTTTGAGTACGTATGTATTAAATAGTAATTAGTAATTAGTTAATACTAGAGTATATTATAAGCTTTGGGTTAGTTACTTAAAAAATATACAAACAATTATTATATTTGCGCTTATTCAATAATATTTAAATTGGCAGGTTCATAGCAAGAAAAGGAATAGATTGGCTCAAGTTCTATTAAATGATTTGATTTTCGTGAAGTATAACAGAGCCTTGAGACGAAGCTACAATCTTCGAGATACAATTGATCATATCTCCTTGCCTAATATTGATGATGACAACGAGTGGTATGTCAGTGAAGATGATGAAGTGGTTGAAGATGATGACAAGTTTGATGAAGGTCTCTAATGAAATATGCTTATTTAGATTTGCTTTAATCCATTAAGGCTGATTACATGCTAAGTATCAAATATCTTTGATCTTAAGTTAATATTCAGCTGACCTATGTCAGCTAGCAAACTACTTCTAAAATCAGTTATGTCAACATGTTTCCATTTATGAGAAAACACCTTTAGTACTAACTGATTTTCTGTTTGTGCTTTGATAGAAGCCTCTCTTAGTTGGCTCTATCTTACAGTATCAGTGAAATATCTTGTGAGAGATATACTCTCGAATTATTAGAGCTTTTTCAAATTTCAAATGTGTTCCTAATGGATTACAGTTCAAGAATCTCTATATATACTCACAGAACCACTTGAAGAAAAGTAACTAAAGCATTCATACTCTCAAAGAAGATTTCTTACTTAAAGTGCCTCAACCAAAACAGTAGCTAGATAGTTGTATATTCTTATTCATTTCTACTTCTTGTTTCAGAAAATCATTGTTTTGATATTCCTTACGTCTTTCTAATCTTTAAGAAGTCCTTGATTGTCCCACGAGTGTGATTGTTTTCAATCCTACTCCCCAAACACCGATCTTTATTGTACACTGATCTATTAGTGATCACCTAGATTATTAATAATATTAATGCACTTCAAAAATCCAAGTTTGACCAACTTGGTAGTGGACGTAGCAGTTTACACTATGAACCACTTTAACTACGTTAACTACTTTGTCTTTTATTCATCAGCTTACACAAATTGTAATAACACTTAAGTAGCTTAGATCTACTTAAGTGTAAGCTTGTCAGTTTCATCAGTTGTTTACTTAATTGTTTTATAAATTATTTTTCATTTTATTCTTTATAACTTGTGATCATTTGAAAACATATAAAACTGTGTTAGCAAGCTGACCTTTATTATCTTACCTGCCACTAACTTAAAATGATCATCAATTCATCAGCTGGCTGACACTATATCAACTGACTGACAAAAATTGTATTTTCCGTTGTAACTTTTGAAGTTTTTCAAAACAACCCTCAAAATAAAAAGTTATTCACCCCCTCTAGCCTTATTTGTTGCCAACTGGATTTACAGTCTCAATTGTCAATTGGGAGCAAATTAGTAGAGAGCTTGTGGGGCTGAGGATCCTCTTTATTACACGAGATCTGGTGCCGGTCCTGGTGGACGAAACACATATGTCGGTGGAGGTCGAGGCCGCGGTCGAGGTGGCAGTCGAATTTCAGTGTGAATTGTTGGACATGGAGGTGCTAGTAGTTCAAGGCAAATGATGAGGACCATACAAATTGGAGCACATAATTCCCCAAGGACCATTCATCTTGTAGATGAAGATGATGAAACTCATGAAAGTCGTCAAGAGGAGGATGAATAAGAATTTGAGACGAATGATAATCTAGTGAATGTAGATGATGAGGATGATGATGAGCCTCAATATGATGAGGATTTTTAGCTTGTTC
This sequence comes from Codonopsis lanceolata, assembly GCA_013146195.2. Taxonomy (NCBI): domain Eukaryota; kingdom Viridiplantae; phylum Streptophyta; class Magnoliopsida; order Asterales; family Campanulaceae; genus Codonopsis; species Codonopsis lanceolata. The sequence goes on from CM028380.1 coordinate 138,562,735, forward strand.
TTAGTTGTTACTTATTGCATTCCATGACTTTAGTTCTCTTTTGATTTCTATGGCTTTTTTTTTCATTTTCTTTGATAACTATTTATTTTCTTATTTGAATTTTTAGTTAAGTTCATCTAAAGCATTGGAATTTCAACTATGAATGAAAAATTTGTGTTATTGATATTATGTTAAAACTTAGTTTCATGTATTATGCTCTCATATAACATGTTTAATTTGTTGATATTTGTTAAGTTATATGTATTTTATGTATTTTTCCTTAGTATTTTTTCCGTAAGCGCCTTGCCTCTAGCTTCAAATTTTGACCTATCGCCTTTTTAATGCCTCTCGGCTTTGACAACTATGGTGCTAACAGGGAACTTGTGTATATACTATACACATTGGAGATAATTCCCTTCGTGGAAGGAATCCTCCGAAACTTCTATATGTATGATGCCTTCACTAGTACAATACATAGGTGTTAAACCCTCTTTAGACCTTTGTCAAATGCATGTTGCTGTAAGATTTGTTCTATGCGTTTCGTAGACTAGCTTTTTCCATTACGCACAAGGAAGCAACAATAAATTGTGTTATCTACTGCATATTTTGAAGAGTTATGTCAGTGGTTAAGTGAACTGTGTCGTTGCGTTTGCGTGTAATGTTTGATGCTCCTGAATCAAGTATCTATTCACTGACATAATGTGCATTATAATGAGATAAACATATAGGAGTAGCAAGACTTGTAAGTGTACTAGTAAGGTTCACGTGCGTTGCACGTGGTGAACGCACGTGATGTTAATTGTTTTTTTTAAAGTGATTTGCTAGTCCCTTCACTTTTCTGCTTACTTTTAATTATTATATTTTTTGTGTTTTAATCTTTATAGTTTTTAGACTTATAAATTGTGTTGTTGTGTGATTTTTCGATACTTAGTTTTTCAGTCATTTATAATGTATGCTTTTAGTTATTGTATAGAAACTTATCTTACAAATTTGTCTGGTAATCGTTGTGATAGAAATGGTGGCGAATAATGTTTAAGATCGAGAATTTTCTCTAATCAAACCATAAACCGTATCAATGGTGCCAGGAGAAATTTGTTGAAGTATAAGCTAGGGACGATGAAAATGGATTAAACCATGGCGTGCCACATCATTGGCATATACATCTGTGATGGTTTCAAATATGGGTTTTAAAATTAGGGTGTATGCTTATGCATTGTGTTGTACAATAGAGAAAAGGGATAAATGAATTGTGGTTTAGTCATTTAATATTGGCGGCTGTGATGAGTTTAATTTTTTTGTGGGTTCTTATTCATGGCGGCCTTGGTACATGAGTGCGATTATTTGATCTTGAGTTCTATCTCTTTAGTCTCTTATATGATTCTGCACTATTATTTATTTATTTTTCTATATAAAAATTTGAATAAAAGATTTATATACTCTTGAGTTTTATCTCATTTAAAATTTAAATAAGAGGCCATTGTTGGAAAAGAAGTAGAGAAAGCGTTGTGAGAGTATAAAAAACTGAAGTTTCTTTTTGCATGATAAAAGTAGAGAAAACATTGCTAAGAAAATGACCAAAATGCTTTACACGTGAAATACCATGTGCGCTTTAACGTCAGATTGACAACCTTTGTAATGGCTAGGGGGCAAACTAGAAAAAAGGTTATAAAACGAGATATGAAAATTATACAAAACTTAGGTTGGGTGATAGAGTGAAACTTTATAGATACTTTGGGGGAATTTTGTATTTTAGAGTGCAAATATATACTTTGGGACTGTGAGTTTGATTTCTATAACACAATTTATTATATTCTAAAGAGAGTCATACATTACAGAAATGACATGAATAAAGTCTTCAACAACAATGTGCTTATCTAAGATAGTAAGTTTGAATTGTTTTCAATTTAGACATCGATAAAAGTGAATGAATTCATGACGCAACACTGCATACGATTAACAACTCGGCTACACATGACCGGAAATAACATAAAATCCCAACAACTACTCCTACAATTATAACACATGCAATATAATAACCTCAACAGCCACAACATGCTGGAGACAACAACAACAACAGTACTTTAAAAGAGTAATAAGTGGAATAAGTTATAGTGAACCATAACATATAAACCAAGCACGACATAGATGTCGGCTTACAAAATATTATAAGTCTAGAATATTCAAGAGTTATACAATCAACAAAAAAACCCAAATCAAGTCTAGATGACTTCCTTCCCATCGTCCTTGCCAAAATAAAAGACTAGCTAAACAAAGCCTCAAAAGTACAACCTCCAAGCTCACTAGCTATCTAGCTCGGATACGGCGAATCTAGCGAGGACCTTCTCCTTGGCTCAGATCTAAGGAAAACAAAACAAACAAATAGGGTAAGTCATAAAGACTTAGTAAGCTACTAAAAATGCATGTACACGCTATAACATAGCATTTATCATAAATATGGAACATGATCATTATATAGCACTTAGCACATTATTCACATAAGTGTGAGTAATAAATTATACAAGTTGGATATGATATAGACCTGGCCGCTACGTAGCTCCTGCAATAAAGTTTATTAACCCAATATCGTGACTACGATGTTCGTGACTTCGCATCGATATACAGAACTACGTCGGCTAATAGCAGGCTGTGACGCACGTATTGATACGGCAAAGGGGCTACTTCCCCACTGCGGCCTACAGTGGAGGTGTGTGTGAGGTCTCAGGTACGACGATCCATAGCGAGCACGAATGTCACGATTCGTGAAGGCGATGCATCGTCCTACCCTGACATAAAAAATCATACCAAATAATGCCAACTAGACTCAATGTGATGCACAAGTAGGTATTTACTTGTCATAAACAAATAAGGATCAAATTCAACAAGAACGAACTCGTCCGGCCAAGTAGGGTATTAATTTCTACCAATAACCATGTTAAGGCAATCAATTGCTCATAATGAAATAATCATAAACGATCTTAATGACGCATAAATAGACCCAACTCATAGGTTAATAAAATCGACCATACAGTGTCCAAACTTCGTAGGGATTAAAAGTAGTGTCGAACATGTTCCAAACTTCCCTAGTGTCGACTCCGTTGAGTCTTTACTACAAATTCCAAGTTTTAGAAATTAGAAGCTATGCTTCTTAAACCAACCTAGGTTCATTAGTAAGTCTAACCAGGTTATAAACTATCGAAAGTACTACAATGTAGTTCATATTCATCATAAAGTCCAATTAAAGGTTAGAAGACATATCAACATACCAACATACCTAGTAAGCCATAATTATGATAGCACCATTTCAAGTAAACATGTAAATATTGCTTCTAACATGCTCACAATCCTAAACATAGGTATGTGTAACCATTTCAAGTAAGCATTTCAAGGCAAGTATGTGTACTCATTGACCTCAAAAAGCATATGTTTTGTTTCCTTAGGATCAATGAGTACCAAAACCAAAAAGAAGAAGAGTAACTTACATGTAAACCACACACAAGAAATCAAATGGAGAAACTATTCGGTTGGAAGTGTTCTACTGTTCAAGCTCTTTAATCCAATGGCTTGGCTTCAACAATGGAGGAAGGGAGCTATGGAATCCATGGGGAATAGCAAGCCGTCAAGAACTCCCTCTCTCACATTTTTGGAAGAGAATGTAGCAAATGGGAAGCCCCAAGGCTGATTTGTAGCTTTTGTGAAGTCAAAATGGTAGTGGGACAAGTGTCACTACTATATGGAGCTTTAAAATAGATTTTTGTGGTGTTAATCCCTCCGATTCATCCAATCAAAACACACTTAGAGATAGGTAATCATGTTAGGATAGGATTAATGATGATTAGGGAGGTTTAGGGGGTGCTTAGGAAGGGTTTAAGTGGGGTTACATTGGACAAAACCTTCAAAAATCTGAAACAGGGGATGCTGTCTGGGGGCTGGGCGCTAGCTCAGTCCCTTTTTCCAAAATGTGGTCGTTTCTGGTTTTTGCGCGCTCGCCCAGCCAAAATGCTGAGCAACCGCTCAGCCTCCTAAACCAAAAATGCTTCCAAATTCATCCTAAAGAGTCCTAATCCAAACCCAAGCATCAAAGGACGATTCCACACTCAAAAATGGGTCTGAAACTCACCCGAGGAACCCTAGGAAAGTCTCAAAACAAAGCACGAAACATGCAATATTGAAGCAACAATTGAATCGATGCTTGAACGCATAAACATACATGATTATGAACATGTTAAACACTTCATTAATCTTTTATAATGCATGAACATGGTAGATTGAGACTTTAAATGTCATCAAAACAAATAACAACGTAATAGAATCAAAGTGTGGATTAAGTAGCTAAATAACAACTAATGACCCATAAATTATTACAATACCCACATAAACTAAGTAAACATGTCCATGAAAGTTATGAATGCATGAAGACAAGCACACAATGATCATGCAAGATTTCGGGGCGTTACACCGTAGCCTCTCTTTCGAGATTATGGATACTCGGGCGTGTTTCTCAGGTTAAAGGGTAACAGTCGGAATATTTCAACATGAGTGCATGTGTGCGAGTTATCTAGAAAGCAATAAATATATTTTTTTTCTTTTTTTAGATATAAAGCAGTAAATTATGGCCTATCTTTTTGTTCATTTGTTGATTTTCTCGGCTCATTAGTTTGAATCTCTAAAACGACAGCACAAGCGAGCGTGACGGCCATTCAGATCAATAAATAGAAAGAAAAAGTGGGAAAACTATTTGTTCCTATTAATTACATTTGGTCCTAATCCCCAAAATAAAATGACAAAATAAAAGAATATTTACATGTTTGACATAAATAATATAGTAACATAATAAAACAAAACAAAACAAAAATTGACTCAGTTTTTTTTGGGTTACACTGGTACCCAAAATGAAGCTGCTGCAAGATTTCACGGTTATACGCACATATATACATAAATATATAAAAACGCAATATTTAAATTGTTAAATAGATATAACAAACATATTTAGCCAAAAATCCAAGGAAAATAAACTTTTTTTATATACATTAAAAAACAAAGTCTAGCCCTCCATTTTTATTTTATTATTAAAATAAAAACAACGTCCCCAGCAGAGTCGTCACTGTGCGTACCTCGTTTTTTGACCCTTCCCCCCGCGACTGAGAAGCGGGTTGTTTCAAAAACTTTTAAGAATGTGGAATACGCCCGGCATCAATTGTGGACTCAAATTGTGAATAACAGAGTCGTCATCTTTATTTTAAGGATAAACAACGAAAAACCAAAAACACCAGATTTCTAAAGGGTTTGGAGGCTAAGTTACGAGTTGTGAAGGGTTAGGCACCCAACTTGCCCTTTTGGACTAAAAGTAGGTTTTTGGCTAAATATGCTCTTTTTATAAACTTAACAATTTAAATAAAGCATTTAAAATATATAAATGTATATATAATGAAAGAAATAAAGAAACTTATAGCAGTCTCATTTTAGAGTTACAAATAAACTTTATAAAAAATAGCCATAATAATGACTTGTTTTAGTGTTATTTATACCCAAAATTTGAGCATTATAACGACTTAATTTATGATATATTATTATTTAAATAGCACTATTTTATAGACAAAATAGTAAATACTTTAAGGTACCTACCTCTTGAAGCGTGTGGACTTTATCCCGGACCAACTTTTTTTTTCTAGTAGGTTTTAAGGTGTGCTCGCTCTGTCCTTCGGGGAGAGGGAGTCTTTTTGCTTATTGTGGATTTTAGGCAGCGTGACTGCTCCTTTTAGTTCTTTTCACCTCAGGATCCAGGCAGCACAACTGCTTGCTTTTGTTTGATTATTGTTGTCATCGAGTCTGAAATCGGGCAGAGCAACTACTTGTTTCGGCTGTATTTGACGTCTGGATTCGGCCAAGGCAACTGCTCTTTTTGGGATTTTGGAACCGGTGAAATAGGGGGGGGAACCTAGATGGGTAGCTAGGGTTCATTTTGACCAGAGGGTTGTTTAGATGAGGTTTTTGCTGCCTAACGGAGCTTCGTGGTTGGATGGAAAACAACTGTGTAACTTCACAGCGTTCTCTCCGTAAAATTTGTTGGTGAATTCTCTTCTTTTCGGGCACTGCTGAAGCCTCTATTTATAGGCTGAGATTGGGATTCCTTAACAGCGAAGGAAAAGCATGATATTTTCTTTCGTGCTTTAACGACTTGTACCGTATCGCTGAAGGAATTGCACCAAAAGCTAATTGCAACAGTGAATAGGAGCTTTGTGGGCACTGCCGGAGGGAGTTTTTGGCGCCGCTGGGGGCTGGTTTGGGCGCGGCGCCCATAATGGGCTACGGTCGCTCCTACTTTGTTTTTTCTTCTGTTTTTGGAACTTTCACCCCCTGCAATTCACTGTTTGTTAATTCTTTCGTTCTTTTGCATTTTTGACCCTGTAACCTGACATCCGTTAGTCCTTTTAACAGGTCTTGATATTTTATAGCATGTTATAAAACTGAGGTACGAAATTGGGGTTTCTACAGCTGGTATTCTCTTCGACGTCACTTTTATGCCTTAAAACGGATTAATACTTCGAATCGTTCAAAAGCAAGCAATCAATAGATCTGAAAAACTCCCGAATTAATTCATCCCCCTTCTCTTTCCTTTTATCTTTATGTGTCCAAATGAGTGTGTTATTTTATATGTGAATGAAACATTGTAGATTAAAATATTTTCTTCTAGCTCTGAATTGGACTTGGATCGAGCTAACATCGAAGATTACCTCTCCACTGATTTCATTCAAGAACCCCACGACAAAATTCGATTGTAAAATTCCCCCCCCCCCCCGTCTCTTTCCTTTTCTCTTTCTGTATCCAAATGGGTGTGTTATTTTATGTGTTATACATGTGAAATGAGTTTTTCTACACATGGGTTCTGGTATGCATAATTTTCTTGATTTTTGGTGTTTTTTGGATCAAATTTGGTTTATAATTTTTGACTAAAATTTCAATTGTGTTTTTGGTATTTGATTCATTCAACCTGAAGCCATTGGCTATAGTCAGAATTGTCTTGGCTGTTGCTATTTACAAGGTATTTATTTCTTTCAATTTTATTTTAAAACGTTGATTGCATCGGTAAAAGTCACTGATTGATGGACGAAATGAAATTGTGATACTTCATTTTTCATGAAAATTGTGGTGGATTTAACTTTTCAAAATCTTTTTTCAGAAAGTATTGTTTTAATATGAATTTAAATTTCATGTCAAAATTATTTGGGCTTTGGATTCATGATTAGTTTTGTAGCTCTTATTTAAATTCCATGTCAAAATTATTTGGGCTTGGGATTCATGATTAGTTTTATAGCTCTTATACTAATTTTGTTATCTAAGACTAAAGTCGTAGAATATATGTGGAGTATCCAATTTGAATGATAATATATATAAAGCTTCCTTCTTTAGTTATTTATTGCTTATATTTTCCTTCGGGGTTTGTTTCTTGCATTTTTTTGATGTAATTCATAGATTTTTTTTAGGACTAAAAGTTTTAATCGAAAATAATTTTAAGGAATCACAATCGTCTTTTATACACAGAGTAGCGGGAACAACATACTATCGATATCTCTACCAATCCATATGAGCAGCTCGATCTCGCCAAAATGGAAATACAAAGGGTCTTTAGATAGAGGAGAAGAGGAGAAAAAGAACAATAACTTGGTTCTCAATATGTTATTAATGTGACAATAAAATAACAATCAATTCATTTATTATGGTATAGGCAATCATAAAAAAATTAGTTACAAACTTATGTAACCGAATTATTCATTTACGTTTTATTTGAATAAGAAAGGATATCATTATATTTTGAATAATGTCAATAATAAAGTGCACAAAATCATTATTTTCTTAATTGACCAACATTTAAACTTCATTTTACTACCAATTTGTAAGTTTTTTAGCTATTCAATTTATTATTAAATGACATTGAAATTCTGTTTTATGTTTCAATTGATACATTTATATTATATAATATACCTTATAAAATAAGTATATACCATATTTAATAAATTTAGTGCGAAAAAAAAAGTAAAAACTATCCGTGCAGAGCAAACAATTCAATTGATTTAAGCGAAAGCTTTCTCTATTCAATCATGCATATACAGTAGCTAAATTGAAACAGTGGGTATTTTCTCGTCTTGCTTGTGTCTTCTTCCAAAATAATTCTTCAAGAAATTAGTTGAACATATCAGCAATAACAATGGCAAAAATGCTTAGGACGTTTATGGTGGAACACTTTGCAAAAGCCTCCTCTATCGGTGCAGTGTTCTTCGAGGCAAAATCGATTGCACCTTTCTTCATCTTTAGTGTCTGGAATACACCTCCCAATGTGGTTGTCAAAACAACATTTCACAGTTGTGTTGTTCTTGTCCACGGTGGTGGACGTGACATGCCAATCTATCGAGAACACGAAAATGTAAAGATCAGTGAGTGTCATACAATTAGGTGAGAATACAAAAATAAAAATCATAATTTTTTTTGTTTTCCAAACGTGTGCCCATTCATGAAATCTCAAAACTAATCATGCGACTCGGGGTTTGCCCATTCATGAAAACTCAAAACTAATCATGCGAATTGGGTTGGACCACAGGAGCGGTAAAGCTCTCCCGAAAAGAGTATAATGCAGCTGCGGTTAAGCTAAAATAAACATTTGACCAGTTTATCTATACACTCGTTGGTGAAATATAAAAAATATTTATCATACAACTAACATGAGAAAACAAGTTCATGTTAAAATACACTGTTAACATGAAGAACCCAAACAAACAGAAGCAGGCAGCAAACAGGATCAGTTAGCATGAAGTTGCGAATCTCAGGGGGTCTCAATGTATTGTCTGAAATAGGCATAGAAGCTAGAGGGGTAGCGAGTGTCATTCTTAGATCAATAAGGGTAGCGGGTGTAAAATTTCTGTTATTTCAGTTAGGCTGTTATTCCATCTCCCTTCCCTCTTCTGTATTTATACAGCAGCCGTATTATAATTTGTATTAAGAAAGAAATACAACAAATACTTTCATATTACTTCTTGATCACAATTGATCAATGTTGTCAAGATCTCATTCAATTTATCATGGTATCAGAGCCAGCAATCAATCTCGGATTAACAATCAGTCCCAATCCCTCTCCATCTGATCAAGCTTCATACAGGTAACTCCCTTAACCCTCTCTTCCTCAATCTGGATCTTGTTCTTCCCCTTTCACGATGACCGACCCCACTACCAAAATCGACACCAAAGCAATCAAGGATGGCAGTTCTAGCACTTGCACTGATGATTATGATCTTCCTGAATCTACCCTTCAACTCAATTCTGGTCACCCCCTTTATCTTCATCCCAATGATCACCCTGGGATGACTCTTGTAACCGAAACCCTAACCAACACAAACTTCAACCAATGGAAAATCTCCATCACAACTGCCCTCTCTGCAAAGAACAAACTAGACATGGTAAAGGGATTAAACAAGAAACCTGTTCCTCCTTCCAAGTACATTAGTTCATGGGAAAGATGTAACAGCATGGTCATTTCTTGGCTACTAAACTCTGTCAACTCAGAGATCAGACAAAGTATCGTGTATCTCTCAACTGCACATGAGATATGGGATGACATCATGACCAGATTCACACAAAGTGATGCCCCAAAGATCTTCCGCATTCTAAAAACATCATACTATGCACTCAGGGAGACCTAACCATCAATGCCTACTACACTAAATTCAAAGGCCTATGGGATGAACTTGCAAGCCTTCTTCAGAAACCAAAGTGTACATGTGGCTGTACATGTGGTGCAATCAATGTTCAAGAAGAACATGACCATGTCACAAAATTAACACAATTCCTTATGGGCTCTCTCGAGAGATACACGATGTGAGGGACAAATTCTTAGAATGCATCCTCTCCCCACCGTTGTCAAGGCGCCTCAATGCTTATTCAGAAGAGGGGCAAAGATTACAAAGTAATTCCACAAATTTTGAAAGCATATCATCTGCTCTTATGGGAAGGATTGTCTCCAACAGGTTCAACAAGCCAAGATCTACAGCATCCCCTCAAATGCCCTCAAATAAAAGGAAACTGTTTTGTGACCACTGTCATGGTGACACTCACCAAAAGGACAAATGCTTCTTTATACAGGGCTTCCCTGAATGGCATCCCTTATTTGGCACAAAACCTGACCCAAGCAAGATGCCAAGAAACAAGGCAAAAATCAAGATCAACTCATCTGTCAACAATGCAGTCACTCAACCTGTTAAAGAAATATCTGGAAGCAAGAAAAGGGATGAACAAAATAACAATGCAGACTGTTTCACCCCTGGACAACTCCAACGACTCATGTCAATTTCAATAACCCCAAGAACACCAACTCAGAGTCTGCTCAAATGGATACTCCGTAAGAACATATGTCGTAACTCTAATCGAATTTTATAGTCTCCTGTCTTGCCTACACAAATCCATCACATCTTGACTGGATCATTGACACTGGTGCAAGTCACCACATTACCACTTCCTTTGAATGCCTCACCAATCCCACAAGTGTTAACACCATAATACACCTGCCCAATGGTAAGTCTTGCTCCATCACTCACAAAGGCACTATCATTCTAGCAGGTAATATCATCCTTAAAGATGTCTACTTAGCTCCTGAATTTCAATGTAACCTGATTTCTGGAAACAAACTAATAATTGATAACAATATATGCTTAACCTTTCTCTCGCTTCATCATGCTTCATTCAGACCTCTCTCAAAAAACATTCAGAGGATTGGTAGAATTGATGGAGGCCTCTACAACCGCCGTCACGCACTCCAGCCATCATAGGCAACCGCATACTCTGAATGCAAGAAATACTTTGATCCAGACCTATGTAAACATAGTAATACTTTCTCTATCAACAGACCTATCAACAAACTATACTTGTGGCATACTAGATTAGGACATGCTCCTGTACAATCAATAAAACACATTAGTTCTCTTAATATGCAATCTAATTCTATTCCCAATGTTCACTGTGAAATTTGCCATCTATCTAGACAAACCAGACAGCCATTTCCCTTAAGTGACTCTCACAGCACCAATCCCTTTGACCTAATTCATTGTGATGTTTGGGGTCCCTACAGAAAAGCCACCTATGATGGCCACACATCCTTCCTCACTATAGTAGATGACTTTTCCAGGGTCACATGGACCTTCCTCCTAAAAGCCAAAAATCAAGTACATCAAACCCTCCAATTCTTCTTTAATATGGTCAAAAACCAATTCAAAACAGATGTTAAACATCTCAGAACTGACAATGGTACTGAGTTCCTTAATGATGGAGTTGGAAATCTATTGGCTTCTTTAGGGCTCTTACATCAGTGTACTTGTGTTGACACCCCTCAGCAAAATGGAAGAGCTGAGAGGAAGCATAGACACCTTCTAGAACTTGCTAGAGCCTTAAGGTTCCAAGCAAACCTTCCAAAGAGATTCTGGGGTGATTGTCTCCTAACAGCCACCTACCTCATAAACAGACTCCCCAGTTCTGTCCTAAAATTTAAGACACCTTTTGAAACCCTAACAGGTTCCCTTCCTGACTATAACCACCTTAGAACTCTAGGCTGCCTATGCTATGCCTCAACCCTGTCTCACAATAGGGACAAACTTTCTCCTAGAGCTAAGAAATGCATCTTCCTAGGTTACCCTAGCAATAAGAAAGCCTACAAGGTCTATGATATCACTACTCATCAAGTATCCTACAGCAGAGATGTAGTCTTCTATGAGTCAATATTTCCCTTCAAAAAGGACACTACTCAATCACCTCATGATAATCTATTCCCTTCATACACCATCAACCCCATCCTTGAGGAAGAAAGTCAAATACCAACTGAAAACATTAACCCCACTCATGATCAGGACACCAATCCTCATGCAGAAGAGACTCAAAATGATCATCACATTCCCATTACCAATGATCTCAACACACAACTTCCATCTCCACAATTAAGACCTCAAAGACACAAGACCATCCCCATTAGATTCCAAGACTACACTGATCTTCCTCCAACATTTGCTCAACCATCTGTCAATTGTACCACACCCTATCCTATCACCAATTTCTGTAACTATGCTAATGTATCCTCCTCATACAAAGACTTCTCATGCAATATATCCACCACTCATGAGCCAAAAACTTATCAACAGGCTATTAAGGACCCTCTATGGTCCCAAGCCATAAATGAAGAGCTTCAAGCTTTGGAAAAGAACAACACATGGACTCTGCAAGATCTCCCAGCCAATAAGAAAACTGTAGGCTGTAAATGGACATTCAGGATCAAGTACAACACTGATGGCACCATCAATAAATACAAAGCCAGACTAGTGGCCAAAGGGTACACTCAAATTGAAGGGATTGATTACTTTGAGACATTTTCACCAGTTGCTAAAATGACCTCTGTCAAGGTCCTTCTTGCCATAGCTGCCACCAAACACTGGACCATATCACAGCTGGATGTATCCAATGCATTTCTTCATGGAGAACTTCATGAAGAAGTGTACATGGATCTTCCACCTGGATATCTTCCTAATCTTACTCAAGGAACCAATCCCACTGTATGCAAACTATCTAAGTCTCTTTATGGCCTAAAACAGGCCCCCAGACAATGGTTTGAAAAACTGTCTACCACTCTCCTTAACTATGGTTTTCAGCAATCTCAAAGTGATTACACTCTCTTTTATCTCAACTCCAAGTCTCACTTCATAGCTATGCTTGTCTATGTAGATGATATTCTTATAACAGGTACAAGTGATAGCCTGATCAGCCAAGTTAAGGACTACCTGAAATCTGCCTTCCCTGTGAAAGATCTTGGTCCCTTAAAGTACTTTCTTGGACTGGAAATAGCAAGGAACAAAAGTGGAATCTGTCTACATCAAAAGAAGTATGCTATGGAAATAATCACAGATAGTGGACTGGTAAATGCCAAGCCAGCCTCTACACCAATTGAAAAGGACCACAAACTGGCCACCACATCTTCTACATGTATGGCAGATCCCACAGCCTACAGAAGATTAATAGGCAGACTTATCTACCTCTCTGTCACCAGACCTGACATATCCTATAGTGTACAGGTCCTTAGTCAGTTCATGTCCAACCCCATGGATCATCAGTGGAATGCTGCTTTGAGGCTAGTTAAATATGTCAAAGGAACCCCTGGTCAGGGACTATTCTTCCCCAATGCCTCATCTACCAATCTTACAGCCTACTGTGACTCAGACTGGGCAGCCTGCCCTATCACAAGAAAATCTCTCTCAGGCTTCTGCATCTATCTAGGCAACTCTCTCATATCATGGAGATGTAAAAAGCAACCTACAGTAGGTCCTCAAAGCCGAGTACGTATATGGGCGATACATCTTTGTGAATTAAAATGGCTAACATCCTTACTTAAGGACTTCAATGTCAAACCCAACCTTCCAGCCTCTCTATTCTGTGACAATCAATCTGCCATTCACATCTCTGCCAATCCAGTGTTCCATGAAAGAACAAAGCACATTGATATAGATTGTCACTTAGTCAGGGAAATGATTCAAAAAGGAGTTGTCTCAACCAGATATATACCCTCTGATGATCAGCCTGCAGATCTATTCACCAAAGCTTTACCATCACCTCAGTTCTATCATCTTCTAACCAAGTTACCAGTCCTCAATCTATTCAATCAGACTAGTAACTTGAGGGGGGATGTTAACATGAAGAACCCAAACAAACAGAAGCAGGCAGCAAACAGGATCAGTTAGCATGAAGTTGCGAATCTCAGGGGGTCTCAATGTATTGTCTGAAACAGGCATAGAAGCTAGAGGGGTAGCGAGTGTCATTCTTAGATCAATAAGGGTAGCGGGTGTAAAATTTCTGTTATTTCGGTTAGGCTGTTATTCCATCTCCCTTCCCTCTTCTGTATTTATACAGCAGCCGTATTATAATTTGTATTAAGAAAGAAATACAACAAATACTTTCATATTACTTCTTGATCACAATTGATCAATGTTGTCAAGATCTCATTCAATTTATCATACACCCAGAAGAAAATAGAGAAAAAAAACATAAAGTAGTAAGAACTATGCTATAAAAATTATTATTATTGGTTTAAATAAAACAAACCTAGGCAAAGCATAAGGAGCACCACCGTAAAAGAAAATTTTACTGCTGCCATCACTTTATCTTCCTCTCTAGAAATTTTGGAGGGGGGGGGTGAGGGGAGGGGTTTCAACGAGACTGGTTTAGCAGTTTACTAAGATCCTGAGATAAATATCTATGAATCATATTGTTCATCTTTTCTTTTAGGGGCATTTTAAAGAAAAAAAGTGTCTACTTTCTAGTATTTTCATTTTTTGAAGTTACTTTTACCATTTTACCATTGATTTGTTTCTCACTTAGTTTGATGAGAATCAGTCTCACTAGAGAAACTTTGATCATTTAATAAATAAGAGGTCGAGTGTTCAAACCTTAATAAAGAAACCTTGATCCTTTACTACTCTGAATAATATATTATATTATAATATATATATAATATATATATATATATATATATATATATATATATATATAGAGAGAGAGAGAGAGAGAGAGAGAGAAAGATCTACAACATCTGGAAAGTTTCGGCTAAAATGTATTTTCCAAATTTAGAAACTATTTTTGTTTGGTTGATGTGTCATTATTGCTTGGAAATGAAATGAATGTGTTGATAAATTGATTAGATAAATAAATTCAAAAACTTTTGGCATTTTTCCTTTGTTTTGAGTCAATTTAAAATAAATCTTAATCTACATGTAACTATATCAAAAGAGAGGAGCTCAAATCTGGAATGCCCCCCCCCCCCAAAATGCACTTTCTAAATTTTGAAACACTTATGTTTTGATTATGTATCAATTTTGCTTTGGAAATGTCATAATATTTGATTGGAAAAATAAATGTAAAATCTTTTAATTTCATTTTTTAACTGTACCGAATGTAGTAACCCAACCTTTATAGCACAAAACATTGAATAATTATTATTTCATTTTAATTTTTAGCTAGTTCATAAAAATGTGTGATGTCATTGGAATATGAATAGTTGTATTCAATGCAACCAATGTATTTGAACTTACGGAATATAATCATTTTATTTGACTGCATTTATTTAGTGAGTTGGCATTGAACATCACCAACAATTCAACCTTGAAACCCATATATTTCACCCAATATAAATAGTTGAGTTTCTTCTAAAATCTTTCGCAGTCGAGTATAATTGACATATAACCCCCCCAAAATATCGCGAAAGAATGCCATCGTAGCTTAGTGCATCATAACAACCAACAAAGCTGCAATGAACATTAAAATTTTGGTCAGTTGGCTTCTGTAGTTGTACCTTTTGATGGAGAAAACTTCTATTATTTTAATTTGATATGTATTTTTCATCATACTTAGATTTTATTTTATAAGGTGGTATCTTCTATATGCAAATTTATATGTCAATTTTTATTTAATTTCATTAATCCTTCTTATTCTTATCAAAACAAGAGAAAAAGTGTCTCGTAGTTGAGAACTCATCAACTGTGAAAGGTGTGCTGCGTTTTTATCAAGCATTTGTCACAGGTAGTGATTTGTTTTGTTTGTGACAAAAACTCATTTGTATGCTTTGAAGTTATTGAAAGTGTAAGACTACATTTGGAAAATATAATGACGAGTATAATAAAAAATTGTTAATACAATACATTTTATCTTACGGTTTGTTCTAATTGATACTTATGATGAGAGAATATGTTGTATATCAGTAACAAAATACGAGACATACTTTTAAAGTTTCTAGCTTTCTACCGTGTGTATATCATAAAAGTTGACATTAAATGTATATCAACTAATATTCTTGCCCGTGCCGATGGCACGACGCCAGTTTGAGAATTTATCAATAAATGAAGCAGATACTATGGAAATAAACTATTAAAAATATTATTTTTTTAAAAAAAAAAATTGACTTTCAAACGGGATCTTTTTGCCCGGAACGGAGGGATTAATTAATAATTTGTATACGAAATTACGGACCAAAAAAATGGATCGGGCAAAAATTAAATTGATTATGTTAATTACGATAATAGTTAAAAAGAAAAAAAAAACAAATATTTCAAATTACAAAACTTACGATTTTTTTTAATTTTTTAAATTTGTATATGAAATTACGGGTCGAAAAAAAATTAAATTGATTAAGTTAATTACGATAACAATTAAAAATAAAAAAATATAATTATAAATAATTGAGTGAGAGTGAGAGTGAGAGTTAAATTTAGTTACGTTGGTAAATTGAGTTAGGTAAAAAACAGTTGTCAACCGCCCTTTCGCACATGTGAGGGTATGAGAGAATTACAGCCGTATGATTAAAGTAAAAAAAAAATTAATCCTATCCACTTTTTATCTCAACTCAATTACACATGTATAAACTGAACTGTATTATATTATAGATAAATATAAGTTTGACAAATACAATAAAAGTTCCCAACTTTCTAACATTTCATCTAAACAACCTACTTGATTATATACAGTTCAAAGTACATTTCATGTACAAACTCATCAATTTCAGAATATGTAATACTATAATTTAGGAACGAAGGGATTATGGGTATATATAAATAACAAGGCTATTTATGAATTTATATTATATGTGCTAATATTATAAACAATTGTATTGATGTCCTTTCTATTTCTGTGTTAACTTTTGTAAATAAAAATTGAAGGAAAAGATTTTTTAACAAATCTTTTTCAGTTCTATATAATAATAAATGTACTTATCTAACCATCAAGCAAATGCTAACTCTTCCCCAATTACCAATCTTTAAATGTTCATATAAATGCATATAGCAGTGACATGAATCATTACATTTCTTCATGTGACAGTTGTCTTCTAATTATAAATTTATGTTAAAGCTCACCACATGTGATAGTTATTTGCTAATCTTATTGTTTTTTAAGTATTTAATCATTAAAACAAATTCACAAACACATATTTCTAAATTGGAACTGTATCAGTAAATATAAGTTTCCACGTGCATATAGATTATCACCAAATTATTATTATAATTATGTCAAATCAAATCCAAATATAATAAAATAAGTAGCTTTAAAAACGTGTAGTGACTGAAAGGTCATGCTAATCTAATTTTTTTAAGTACTTTATCATTAACACAAACATATAGCTTTCTTATATTAAAATAAGTAGTGAAAAAAATTAAATCACATGTACACTTATACATGTCTTCACAAGTTTCAACAAAAAAAAAAACTCTCTCTATTTCGGGTAAAGAGTCACCATTTGAAAGTCAAACTTTTTAAGAAAATAACATTTTTAGTAGTCCATTAATAATAAAATGATATTTTTATACTTTAATTTTTGAAAGTGGACTCTTTACCCAGAACAAAGGAAGTCTTATTTAATCTGTAGAGTTATACGAATCAAGGAAATGTCATTGAGATTATAAAATCTACAATTATTTGTAACAAGCAAAAAATAAATAGGAGCTCTTCAAAAGGTCAGTTTTTCCCTCTCATTTTCTGAATTATTTTGTTTATTTGGCTTAGGGTGTATGTTAGAACAACATCTGCTTGCATTTCAATTATTATTTTGTTTCAAATGAAAATATTATGACTGAAATAAGAAAATAACTTAATGTTACTTTTACGAATTAAGTATCAACAAATGAGTATGTTATATTAAAAATAATTTACCAATTTGGCATGGATCATTGACATACTTTCTTTTTGATGGTGCTTCATTTGATGTAAGATCTTTGGGTACTCCAGTCTCTTAAGAAAGAGGTACGTTGACTAAAAAAACGATTGTGGATGGCAACAAAATATGGAAACATGAGATAAATAAAGTAAAAGTTTGTATATTTTGTAAGTCGTTTTAGCTATAAAGTTTAATAAAAATTTGCAATGACTATTTTATCATAATTGTAAGAAACTTAACTCATTTGTGTTGTGATCTTTGGATTATATTGGATCAGACCATTTAGAATAAATATCTAGAAAAAAAAATTATTGGAAAAATATAATGTATAACTTTTTAATAATAGTTGAAATATGTTGTAAATCAATGGGAATTTTCAATTAAATACTTTACGTAAGCAATATTTTAAGTTTTTTTTTAATCTACTGTAACATACAAATTTACACATGGAGTTCAATGTATTTTAAAATAAAATTAGTCCCAAAAAAATTATCCGCCTATTTGACAAACTTGACATAAATCCGAAAAAAAAAATTTCTAAGAACATTTATGAGGGAATATATCATATTTGAATTATGGAATAAGTTTCATATTTATCAGTCGTTTTTTATTTATAAATTTTACATTTTATTTTATCAGATATGATGGATACAAGACTATTTTTAAAAATATATATATTAAAAAATATTTTTAAGCATATAACTTGGCCATAATTGTAATGTAAATCTATATACTTGAAATAACCCTAAGAAACTGGTTTATACAAGAGGTTCATACATATGTAGGATTTTTGGAGAGGAAATACGGTTTATATGATTTGAACAGTATTTTTTCTAAATAATTCATACTTTTAGCTCAGATATGATATATGCAACTCCATTACAATTTGTATTTTTTATTTTAAATGATTTAAACAAGGAAATAATTGACATTCTTGATTTATAAGGTCATATACTCGAAATAAAAGGTTAAAAAATTGTTTAACATGAATAATTATGAAATCTAACAAATTTTGAATTCAAAATTGTTTGCCGAAGCTATGGAATAAGACGATTTGGATATTTTTGGAATAATATTTCGATGATAAACTTTAGCTATTGAAAAAAAAAGAGTGGAACAATTAAAAACATAGGAAATGTGGCCCACAATTTCTCCTTGAAACGAGGAACAAAGTCTTATTTTTGGGCTCGGTCATCTTGGGCATTTTTTTTGTTTGGGTTGCTCCTATACTACCTAATATTGGTATCGATATTATATTCAGTTGACGCCTCATGACCTATCAGGACCTCGAGCCTATCTGGCATCTTGAAAAATGGTATCTGGCAAAAGAAAGCAAAAATGGAATGAGCAAGCTCAGCTTGAGTCAGACAAAGATGAAGACTGCCTTGACTAAGGAGAAGGGTGGCCATGGCTGGGAGCTATTTTTTTCTGAATAGGTTCAAAATCCAATTATTTAAATCACATATGAGAGTGGCAAATAAAGAGAAAGGTGAGATAATGGGAAAGAGAAAGAATGACTTCACAGGACTTCTCCCTTTTGACTTCCAACAATTGCAGTAGATTGGGAAAGGGGAAGAAGACAAAACAGACCTAATTTTTTTTCCAGGCTTAACAGACTTGAGGGTAGGGATGGTAGTTTAAGAAGAGGCAAACAGAGTAGTCAGAGATAGAGGAAGATGCAGATTGAGCATTTTTGGAACAAAATTATGAAAGTTGATTGCTGTGGTTGAAAAAAAAGGTACTAAAGGGGTTAAATATTTTGGAAAGTGGATCGGCCAGCAATGATTTGTTTTTATTTTACTAGCCTAAAATTATTTATTTAGTAAATAAGCTTTAGATTTTTTGTTGTAAGATATGGTAATTAACAACTTTTTATAATATATAGACATATATTACCCGAAACTATGTCTTCGGTAAATGAAAAAGTTTGATCAATTCAACTTAAATTGGATATATAGTCATTTATCTAAAAAGTGAATTTGATATATCAAATATATATATATATATATATATATATATATATATATATATATATATATATATATATACACACACATATACATACATAATAATGAAATATATAGCAATATTTAAACAGTAATTTCAAATGTATTTTTTTTAAGTCAAGAAACATATAAATTTTTGTTGTACTAGAAATATAAAGAAATAGATATTTGTATTTTAAATAGATACTTATTTTAAAATTGTAGATCTAAAATACCCATCTGTATTTTTTAAACATATCTAAAAATTACATATTTGTATTTTATAATTAAAGATTTGATAAATACGTCTAAAATTAAAGATCTATATTTTAAAAAGAATGTGAAGAAGTAGATCTGACAAAATGGTTAAAATGAGATCAAACAAAGTTGTTACAAAAGTGATAAACACATATCTAAAATCACAATTTGTATTTGAATGAAGGTGAAGAAGCAAACCTGATAAATAGTTAGTTATAATTATAATCCGTTTTTTCAATAATTTTTGACGCTAAGATTTTTAAAATAATCAAATTATAAAGTTGAATTCTACGGACTACTAGCAAAGTTTTACTTAAATGATATCGCGATGCATAATCGTAGACTTTAGTGGTTTGATAATATTATCGGTTACTAAAAGGATTGAAAATTCATCAATATGTGTTAGCCTGAATGTTTCACTATGGTATTTCCGGTCCATTACTAATAAGTAAAATAATTTAGATGAAGTCAATTGAGAAATTTGTGCCTACTGAAAAATAGTGTTATTTTTGCCTTTTTTGATGTTTGTTTTATGTAATTGAAATGTCATATATAAACTATGTGGTCACAATAGTATTTTTCATTTATTTTTTTTGTATTTTTTGTTTGCATTTTTAATTGAGTAGTCATACAAAAAAATAATGTAAAAAATGCTTTTTTTGTAGTTTTTAATTACGTGGTATCAATGAATATTTCAAAAGGAAGACTATATTTGAGCTCAGATTCTACGTGTTATTATGATAGAAACGTTGATTTTTTGAACGATATATTCCTGAATTTTTAAATTGAATTACATATTCTAGAATCTCATATTATGAGTGGAATTTGAAGGTTAGAACTATAGTAATGTTGCTTTGTAACATAGACTATTTCCTTGAGTTATGCAATGACAAGAGATTATTTGTTACAAGGCTGAGAAACCATGTTTTTTAAGGTCAAATTATTTTTCAATGAGAAATTCTGGTGGTACTGTAATGATTCCAAAAATGACAGTGAAATCATTTCATCATAGAATTCCATTCAAGTTACAAAATTTTATAAATAAAAGTCAGGGTGTATCATGGTCTATCATAGGATAATCTTTTGAAAAAAAATATATATGTTTTTAGTCATGATTGGTTGTATATCACTTTATATAAAGTTACTAATCTTAAAGACCTTCGAATTTTGTTATGTGACAGTAATAGTCGTAACAGTCGTACATGTTCATCGATAATTGTTGTATATAAAGAATTATTCCAAAATTTATAATAATTTTTTCAAATGCACGTGATTTTCTATCTTTAATTTTAGTGTTTATTAATTTTTATTAATTTTGTTAATATTAAAGTTTTTAAATTATATATTATTAAACTTTAATTAAATATATAATTTTATACTAAGGTACAAACCAACGCATATGTTCTTCCCTAGTAATAATAAGGATAATATAATTTTTTGGTCCCTGAACTATACCGATTTTATGCGTTTGGTCCCTGTATATTTTTTGTAATGTATTTGGTCCTTAAACTCAATTTTTGTTAAGAGATTCGCCCCTCATAGAGTTACCGTAAATTTTGCCGTCAAATTTTTTGTGAAATTTCAAGTTTGCCCTTAGTAATGTTAATTGTTCAAAATTAAAAAAAGAAAAAAGAAAAAAGGGAAAAGCAATAACTAATGAAGGCTCAGTTGACTTTCATTGGTGAACCCACGATTTATAACTTATTCAGATCTTGCCAAGCTGTCTCCTCCCATCCTATACCACTATACTTGGTCTGTGACGACCCGACCCGGATTCCGGAACGAAATCCCAACGTCGCATCGCTAGGACAAGGCACGAAGAGGACAAGCACTTATAAAAATAATAGTGCGAGTCGGACAGTCGAGCTAACAAGCTCGACTCAAGAACAGGAAGCCGTACTAAAATACGGGTTTACAAAATTCAGTATGCGGAAATGATATGGAACAGGAATCCCGAGCTATGAAGCTCGAAACCAAGGCCAAAGATACCAAGAGAGACATAAATTTCACGAAGGAAAGAAAAAACTTCGCGCCGCAACATTGCGACATTGGACAAACCATCGGCACTCAAAGGCCGGCGTTTACAAGGGACCAACGATAAAACACTTACCCACGGCTAAGGCATACCGGGGTTAACCAACAATAATAACAACTAGGATAGAGAAAAGCCCAAGGCTACTGCGTGCCTGGGATACAACAGAATATAAACACCAAGGCTATGAGCAACGACACAACATGTCGGCCCAAAGGAGAACCAAAACAAAACCCAGATATTCTACCCGACTGTAAAGTCTAAATAACCTTACAATACAACGAACTCACAAGAATATAATATTATGAAATACAAGTCAAGGATGCTAGAAGAGATGGAAATCCACAAGCTATTACTCGGAAACTTCGACTATTACAATCACGAACACACGAACTAAGCTCGAGCTATCGATCAGCGTGATGCCGCTACGGTCCGCGAAACATGCGTCCCAATACGACTCTGAGCAACTAGAAACAAAGTGCGGGGTGAGTCATAATGACCCGATGCGCTACTACTAAACAATAAGACATAAATTGAATATTGCCGTAAAAGGAATTGATATCGTTCTCGGCGAAGACCCATTAAGTCGGGTTGTACTGAATGAAAACCGGTCCTTTACCAGACTACCAAGATGAATCAGGGTGAATTCCCTGTTCACAAACAGTCAAACAGGTCAGGAAGCAAGGCACAAGAATAATCATGATTATGGATGTATATCTATTCATAGGACATCCCAAGCCTCTCATAAAATAATTAAATAGAAGTATGCATATTTATAAATATACATATACCAAGTACCTCATAGGTTTATCAAGTGTGGTATGTAAATTCATTTATGCACCAAACAACTCATTCATGGGAGTTTATCATGTAAGGATATGCATATCTACCATTATGTACATATGCATGCAATCAGGAGGAAATCAAGTAGAAGTATGTATGTCTACGTATATACGTATCATACAATTCCGAGCCTATTACGAAAGTCAAGCGATCAAGAGCGAGTATATATATAAGCATTTAGTTTACATATTCGGGATAGCACTTGGTTTTCACAAATGCTAGAAGAAATCCACATATAAGGGAATAGGATATAATCTGGTACCGCCATGTAGCTCTGAAGATAAAGCGTTAATGAGAACATCTTTGTTGCATGTGCGAGATGGTACATCGACCAGGATAGTATTATTCCAAGCGCCCATAATGGTTACACAAGGTACTCTTCTCCAAAGTGATCAAGAATGGAGGGTTTGCCCGTTTCTGGTTCGGCAACTCATCACTATCACGAATCTCATGATTCGTAATCGGTAATGAATTGTCAACCAGGGAAGACAAGACAGGGCAGGTATGCCAGGCGAGACAAGCGAGACAAGGCCAGGCAAGACAAGCAAGACAGGCAAGACAAGGCAGAGGCAAGAGACAAGTCGGGACAAGGCAGGCAAGACAGCAAGACAAGGCAGTGCGGGACAAGTCAGGACAAGACAGGACAAGACAGGCAAGACAGGCAAGACAGTCAAGGCAAGACAATGCAGGACACGTATGTCAGCTGGACTTATCGGGGAAAACAAGTAATATTTACTTATTTAAGAAATCAAGCAGGGCGAGCTCGATAATAGCGGTCTCATTCAAGTCGTGGGCATGTTATTCTTTTACTGACTAGTAATTAGGCGTGTGCATGAATTCAATTAAGAATCTCGAAACTAGTATTCTAGTTAAACGGATTTCAAGCGTTGTAGGGGTTTATCGTGGAGTCGGTATTGTTAAATGACTCACTAGCATCGACTCCGTCGAGTCATTTCTATAATTCCAGTCAAATAGAGTTTGAACACTATATGTATTCCAAGACTCCTTTCTAGGTTCTTGTTTAAGGCATGGTTAAGTTCTCGTTCCTTTTTGGAACCTTAGTTCAATTTTACTAAGTCAGGTATAAAAGTCGGAAACCTAAGTTGATTATTGTTCAACTAAGCTTAGATCAATTTTCAAGTTGCAATTCCATTTGTTAATAGAATTATAATTCAAATCACGTTGATACTCAATAAGATGATAATTATAAAGATAAGAGATACAATATGCTTAAAGATCATGCTCTCAAGTAACATAGGGGTTCATGCATTAATCACAAACAAACCTTATCAAGCTCATTTCCATAGAATCATAAGATGGATAATATTATAGATCCTCTCGAGGTTTCCAAGAAACTAGAGATCAAGCATGCACATTTGAAGGGCAGAAGACTTAAGACAACCCAAGATTCATCAATTAATTATGTGATGGTACTTCATAAGTCCATCACCACGCACATGACTTGGATGACCATTCGGTCAGCTAATGACAACTTTAGATTCCCATCGTAGAGGGTACTAGGGTATACACGATTCAAACATCCTTCCCAAGGGAGAATTGTCACGAAACAGTTCCGGATTTTCCAAGGATGTTAACAAGGTTTCTAAGTAGAGTCACATAGTACATTCCTACGCCTCTTGGGACCTCATTAAAGTCCACTAGTATTATTGGTTCTAGTTCATAATTGAACCCATTCAAACCGTCATCGGATTCGAGTTACGCATTCTCGACTCACACATAAACCATCCAAGAAATAGCGATAATCTCGCACTTAACCTCATTCAAGAGACTCAATTAGAGTCCTAAGCCAAAATCAATCTTATTACCAATTCGGTCTCACCCGGGCGATTCTCAAAGTTTCGCAATTGAGATTCAATGAACACAAGAAGATATAGGATTTTATCCTAAGGTTCGAATAACAATTTTATAAATAAATTGACTTCATTTGGGTCTATCTACCAAGTTCCAAATTTCTATTCCAAGGTATAATTTCGGTATTCACAATGTATCCGGGTTTCTAACCCAACAACAACCAATCTTAATTCATAAGAATTCCAAAATACACAATAACCCCATTTGGTTTCAACCCTAACCAAAATCTATCGATATTCATGGAAACATATCATTTTGACATGTATAACAACAATAAATCACAAGGAACAAGATTCTATTAATCTATCATCAAGATACTTGTAGAGAGAGAAACTAGGGCTTAAGCAACGTACCTCAATCGGGCCACAAACTTCTAGGATGTGGAAAACAAACCGAGGGGAAAGACTCTACTCGGCGAGGGCTTCGCGATGGCGGTCACGGCTCGACAATCCGATGGCCTAACTCCTGAATCGGCAATTCTTCCATGGGAGCTCCTTCTCCCTTCTCTCTCTAAACTCACGATTGAAGAAGAAAATGAGGGAGGAGGAGGAGGAAATTAGATTATAAAGGGTTAGGAAAGACGATTCTACCCTTCCAGGTTGTGGACAAGGCAAAGGGGAGGGTTTATGATGGGGGTAGTATAGACTTTTCACGCCAAAAATCAAAACAGGGAAAGAAATCCCAGTAGCTCGCAGTGTGAGGCGGGCGCCTCACCATGCTCCATGCGGCCGCCTCACTCCTTCCCTGCACAAGGTTGCTCTCAGTATCTGAGGCGGGCGCCTCACTCCATCCCATGCGGCCGCCTCGGCTCCTGAACCTCCAAAACTTGGTCTAAACCTGATCTAAATGATCCCAAACTTATGGGCAACCATCCTAAGGTCTAACCCAACTCAAAACAAGTCTAAAACACACCGAACAACTCCGAAACAACTCGGGCGAAGCACCGGAAGGGGTGCAATAACGTCAACCCGGATCTGACGAGCGAACTCGAAATCAAGCGAGCAATGAAAGGAGACTTTTAAGGCAAGTCTAAGGGCTAATGAAGAAGCTTATATACTTCTAGGAAGTTGAATAACAACTTAGGGAAATAAGAATCCCAAAGGAGAGCGATGCACGCGACTCGATTCCCGAGTTACGCCGATAGAGACGAACGCTATCTCCAAAACTTCCAAATCTTCGATAGACTTAAGGAACACCTCCAATTTGAAGTCTAACACATCTAAACATGTTAACAAACCATCTTAAAGAGGTCTAGGACCCAAACCGAGGTCACGAACCCAAAACGGAAGTAACCCCTCAATCGCGTCGCATTCCGACTATCGTCGAGTCGCGACGTGTGACTTTAACTAGTTAAGGTCTATGGAACATATGGAACTAATATATTAGCTCCTATACAGTCTCCCTTTATTAATCAAGGTTCTTACCTCAAGTCGAGTAAGCGAGGTTACGGTTGAACGACACGCAAAGCAGTAAGGTCAATTACACGAAGGTTCGGGGTCTTACATATTATTCCTACAAAATGACCGGATAAGCACCTGCTTAATTTTGTGATGTCGGGACTTTCTGGAATAGTGGATTCTTTCTCCGCAGTATAGGACCAACGTATTCCACCTGCCTTTCGACTCCCCGAGATCGGACTGATCCCAGGTGAAGGGCCTATACTCTTTCCGGGATCCACCATTCGAAATGGTCTAGGTCGAGCATTTTGAAAATAATAAATCAGCCCCAGTGTATTTTTTTCGACTTGTGCATTTTTTTTTGCAGATTTTTTTTTGACTTGCGCACATTTTTTTTGACTGGGGCTGACCCATAATTTAAAATGCAAAAACCGGTCGGTCTTGAAGTGTCCTAAAAATCTATATGCAGTCTAACGTTGGTTTATGCAGGGGGTAGGCTGGCCATGGTGTAGGGTAGCAGTTCGGAATATATTTATATGCATGTGCGCGTGTGTGCGGTATCTAAAAAGCAAAAAGAATTTTTTCTTTTTCAGATATAGAAATAGAAAATAAAACTGATATCGCCTGCCTTGCTGTTGTGTATGGATTTTCTCGGCTTTTTAGCTTAAGCGCGAGCAAGCAAGCATACCATCAAGAAATAGAAAGAAAAGTGGGGAATCTATTTATTTTTAGAAAATGGGTCCCAATCCCCAAAATAAAATGACAGAATGAATGCATATATATATACATATGTATATTTTGCAGAATGATAAATGAAGTAGAATAAAATAATATAAAGCTGAAAATGAAAAGATTTTTTTTTAAACAAAGCCCCAGCCCTTTTTGTTGTGCTGCCCGGATAGTACCGCACATAATATATATAGATTATCATGACACTTCATGGCCAGCCTACCCCCTGCATCAACCAACGTTAAATTACATATAGATTATCATGACACTTCATCGACCGATCGGTTTTTATATCTTTGAATTATTGACCAATCCTTGTACAAAAAAAAGAAAGAGAAGCAAAAAAACAAAAAAAAAAAAACAAAAAGAGAAAAAGAGATAAAAAAAGAAGCAAAAAAATAATGAGATATGAATAAAAATATGCATAGGGACTGACCAATAATTTTCTGATGTTCGACCTAGACCATTTTGAATGGTGGATCTTGGAAAGAGTATAAGTCCTTCGCATGAGATCAGTCCGATCTTGGGGAGTCGAAAGGCAGGTTGAATACAAAGTTCCTATACTCTGAAGAAAGAATTCCCTATTCTAGGAATAGTCCTGAGACTGTCAAAACAAAGCGGGTTCTTGTCCGATCGATTGTAGGGAAAATACATAATAATAATAATAATAATAAATGAGCCCTGTATTCCAAACCCAGAAAGTCTTCAGCCAACCCTTTCTGATGCCTTCAAACCCCCTTTTCCTCAGAAAACTAGCCCAAGTTTGGAAAGGCAGAGGTAGTACTGGTCGGTTGATACGGAATACAAGCACAGAGACCAGATCAGAAAAATGCAGAATCAGTGCAGAGGATACATATTTGAGCAGAATGGCCGCTAGAAATAAGTAAAGTATGATTGGGACCAGCAATGAGCTGAACGGTCTGGAACCAGGAAAAGAAACTCCTAAGTAAGCCCCTCATTTTGGATTCGAAATCTGGCTGAAAAAGGAATTAGATGCCCATATAGAATAAAGGACCAACCAAATAGTTGGCAGAATACTGGAAAAGTTCACAGAAACTTTCACTATTATGTCTCATGAAGTCAAAAGCCTGATACCTCCTCCTAATAATTCTTTCATTCCAGAAACAAACTTATCTGATCCAACAGAAGATATTCTTATCGAAGCTCCCAAAACCCAACCAAACACCAACTTTTAGCTAAAACCCAAAACTATTTCCCAAAGTGGTATTATTCCAAATACTTTTAACCACAATCCACCACCTCCCCTAGATACCAACCCTGAACTCCTTCACCTAAACAGCTGCTACCATAACCAGAAAAACTACCTTCCCCTTGATCCTTCAAATACCTATTCCCAGCAAATGGCTCATGGAACCCTAACGAGAATGATTTGTGCACATGAAGAAGAACCTCCCTTAAACAAGAGCACATGCAATCAATTCCTAGCACAATACTTCCCGAACCAACAAGAAAAGACCCAACTGTGAGGTTCCCGTGATGTGCTCCCGCGCCCCACGCGCCCTTGGATAGTGGTGCGCGTACGTGCAGATGCGGGACACCACTGCTCTCGTTCCACCCTCCCTTGTTTAGGGGAAGACGAAATCCAAAGTGCGAGAGGAGTGTTGTCTATATTAGCACGTTGGAATATGCCTCGGTTGCCCTGAGTGAATTTTGTATCCAATATGGGAACTTATGGTTTTCCATATCAAGTTATCCCTTATTTTGTGGATAACAGGATATGGGAATGCATTACTCTTCCATTCCCATCCTCCCCTTTATCTTTCAGGGAAAATAGAGAAGTGCAAGAAAGAATATTGCGACGCCCCCACTATGGATTTTATGAAAATAGCCTTATGGCCTATTTCGGATCACTATGAGTGCTTTGGGTTTTCTACGTCAAGTTATCCCTTGTTTAGGGGATACCAGGACATAGGAATACATCACCTTTCCATTCCCATTCTCCCTTGTTTAGGGGAGAACGTGAAAGTGCAAAGAAAGATGTTGCGAGGTCCCACTGGATCCAAAATGTTTTAGAGTCGCCACCTTTATTTTAAGGCAAAAATAAAGGAAAACCAGAAAAGAAAACCAGAGATTTTTAGAAACGGGTTCGGAGGCTAAGTTACGAGTTGGGAAGGTGCTAGACACCCAACTCGCCCTTTCGGTCTCGAAACGTTTTTGGCTGAAGTATGTTTATTGTCACATTTACTTAGCAAATAAATAAGGTATTATAATGACAAGGGAAATTTAAACAAATACATTCGTGGCCACATTATTTACGGACTCGCAGCCGTCTCTTTCCAATAATTACAAACATATTTAAAAATATTTGGCCATTATAACGGCTTTATTTAGTATTATTTCATAACAAAATCCGGACATCATAACTGCTTATATTTTGATATTGAACCGGACCGGAAATAATACATTTACAAATAAAGACTTTATTGAATAAATAAAGTAAATAAATACAAACTTATCTAAAAACATTTTGCCATAATAACGGCTACATTTAGTACTATTTTCTAATAAAATCCGGGTAGCACAACTGCTTATATATCTACATTGGGCCGGACTGGAAATAATAATATTACATAGAAATAAAAGACTTTAACAATAAAAGCTTACAAACGGCGTAGGGGTGTGCTCGCTCTGTCCCTCGGGGAGAGAGAGTCTTTTTTCAGTGCAGTGCAGTGCGGTTGAAGTTGTGTGTTGTGTGAATTTGGGCGGCGTAAGCGTTACGAAAGTTACTTTTCGACCTCGCCTCGGATCGGGCGGGGAGTAGCTGTTTATTTCTGGTTGTTTGTTTGACTGGAAAAGGCTGATTTTGGGCAGAGTAACGGCTTACTACTGTCTATTTCAGCCTTTTAAATCGGGCAGAGCAACTGCTCTATCCACGATTTTTGGACCGGGGAAAAGGGGTGGATACCTAGCTGGGGGGCTAAGGTACAATTCTACCGGTTGGATTTGTGTTTGGCGGAGGTTTGGCAGGGTTTCGAGGCTTTTGTGGGTGATCTATCGGTATTTATTTCTTCAGCGTAACGGAGACGGAGAGAAATTTTATGCAGAGAAGGTGTACTGAATGAAGAGCCGGGCACCTCTATTTATAGGTGAGGACTGGGACATCGGTGGAATTTTGGAATTTCATCGACGGCCTTAACAATCGGGTATGCGCCCTTGAACCGATTTCATTTACGGCAAAAACTTGAATGAACAGTGCTGAGAGATAGGGTTTGGGCGCCATGCCCAAACCCTTTGGTCCCTGTGCCTAAACCTTCTTCTGTGCTTCAATCAGTTGTACCTTCTTATTTGGAAGAATTATGTTTTGCGTCAAAAATTGGATGAACAGTGGCTGAGAAGTGGGTTTGGGCGCCACTTCATAGAGGTTTGGGAGCCATGCCCAAACCCTTTGGGAGCCATGCCTAAACCTCAAACTAGCTCCCTTTTTAACACTTTAGTCCCTGCAATTTGTCCTTTTGCGCATCCTGCTTTGTTCTTTTGCATTTTTGACCCTGTAACTTGACATTTGTTAATGTTTTAACAGGTCTTGATATTTTATGTCATGTCACATACCTGGGGTACGAAATTGGGGTGTCTACACCAACCCAACTACTCAACCAAATCCCAGCCAGGTATTCTAACCAAACCAAAAGGAAGGAAAGAACCAATCCCAAGGCATTATGATGATCTACCTGTCCCAAGATTCGAAATTTTCCGAACACTATGGGCTCATGGGATGCTTAAACCCATTGCAAATTATCAACCTCCCAACCCACTGCCCTACTCATGGAACCATGCCCAGTACTGTGAATACCATTGTTGTAGTGGTCACCTCACTGACAAGTGCTACTCACTCAAAAATGTCATTCAAGACCTCATCGACAATGAAATAATCACGGTGGTAGACACAATAATTTTGGAAGCCAACCAAGCACTGAAGGTTTAAAGATCGAAGAAATCTATTTAGCCAGAATAAGGGTGCTATATATATTCCTTCCAATAAAAAATAGAAGGGGGAAGAGTAATTTCTCACGACTGTCTAGGAGACAGTTTCTTGGGAATGGTAGATAGAGGCACTAGTTATGAAAATCTCTACTGAGTTCAAGTCTATTACTGATACGCCTCTATAGAATTGGTATACTATGACCGGCCCGCTCTTAACAACCGCAGATCTGGTGGACCATTTCAGATATACTATTCCCCATCCTTCTTTTAGCCTTACGGATTGGTCATCTACCAATCCGCTCCCTAAAATTGTGGACCTTAAACCTCAGGGCATCAATAATATAACCAGCCCTGTACAGTTTGCTCCTAATAATGATAATCTAGATGACTTCGCGTATTCCTTAGTTGGACCTTCATTAAAAGATGAATTAATTAGCTTTGATAATAAGTCATTTAATGAAATGGATTCAAAAGATAAAAGTTACCTACTTGAGCTCGCCAAGTCTGTCAAGCACCAGGAAAAACACCAATCAACAGCAGCAGATGACGACTTGTCGGCTATTAACCTGGGGCTGAACAATGAAATCAAAGAAGTCAAGGTCGGCAGCTACATGCAAGGTTCTGAAAGGGAAGCACTAATCGACCTCCTCAAAGAATACGTGGACATATTCACATGGTCCTACGAAGATATGCCGGGGCTGGATCCAGCCATTGTAGAGCACCGGATCACCACTTATCCTGATGCGTGGCCAATCAAGCAGAAACTTTACAAAATCAAACCAAAATGGTCACTGCAAGTGAAAAAAGAAATCATGAAGTAGCTGCGCGTCAAGTTATATATATATATATATATATATATATATATATATATATATATATATATATATATATATATATTATCCAGGTAGTTGAATACCTGATCTGACTGTCAAACATAGTGACCGTTCCAAAGCGTAACGGAAAGGTTCGAATCTGTGTGGACTTCTGCGATCTCAACAAGGCGTCGCCCAAAGAGGACTTCCCTCTACCCAACATCGATATTGTGGTAGACGTCGTGGCCTCTCACAAAATAAAGTCCTTCGTAGACGGCATGCTGGGCTACAACCAAATCAAAATGGCAGCAGAAGATCAAGAAAAAAATTCATTCACCACCCCCTAGGGAACTTACTGCTACAGCGTAATACCGTTTGGGCTAAAAAATGCTGGGGCTACATATCAAAGAGCTGCCACCACCCTCTTCCATGATATGATCCATAAAGAAGTCGAAGTGTACGTTGACGACATGATCGTGCACTCCAACGACGCAAACGGTGCCTATATCAAAGACCTTCGAAAATTCTTTGAAAGGTTAAGAAAGCATCAGATGAAGCTTAACCCCACCAAATGAACATTTGGGGTTACCAAGGGCAAGGACCTTGGATTCATGGTGACCGAGCAAGGCATCGAGATTGAGCCAGTCAAAATCGAAGCCATCATAAACATGCCGTAGCCAAAAACTCCAACAGAAGTCAAAGTCTTCTTGGGTCGATTGCAATATATCAGCCGTTTCATCAGACAGCTGACCTCCATATATGAGCCCCTATTCAAACTCCTAAAGAAAAATACTGACCAAATCTAGGATGAAAAATGCCAGCTAGCATTCGAAAAAAATAAAAACCTACCTTGCCATTTGATAGATGTATTTTATACGTCTTTATCGGGTATTTTTATGACTTAAAATAAGCAATTTCATGAGGCTTTTGGCTACTGATATGTGTTTTTGAGCTATATTGTGAGTTTCAGGGTTTTAGGTGAATTTATGAGATTTATTGTAACACCTCAGATTCTTGCATGTGCATTGTGTGCTTGCCTTCATGATTTCTTGTTGATTGTGAGCATGTTTACCTAGTTTATAAATGTTTTAGAATCATTCATAAGTCATTCATGAAGTTCTTCACATGTTTATAATCATGTATGCTTGCTTGTTGAATCGCCGGTTCGATCGCTTTGATTTTGGCCTTAGCGATTCCCCTCGTTGCTCGTTTTGCTTCTATTTCGTCGTGCGAAGTGTTCGTTGAGTTCTCGGATTTGTATTCAGGTCATAACCATGTTGAAACAATCCTTTTTCATGTCCAAGTTATCCTAGTTTGATTGGTGTTTGATTCGTTAACCATTCGTCGCTTGATTCGAGCCTTGTTCTACCTTGTTCCGGATGTTGTTCGGGTGTGTTTCTGACTTGTTTTGAGTTGGGTTAGACCTTATAATGGTTGCCCATAAGTTTGGGACCATTTAGGACATGTTTAGACCAAGTTCAAGGGTTAATCGAGGCGGCCGCATCGAATTTTGAGCACTAGCCCGCCTCAAGTGCTGAGAGCATTTCAAAATCAGCCCAAGCCTCAAAAGTTGAGGCGCCCGCCTGGCTCTGGGTGAGGCGCCCGCCTCAAATACTGGAACCACCTACGGAATTTTCTCTTGCAATCTGATGTGTGACCAATTGGACCCTTAACCCCCATCCTAATTGACCCTAAACCTCCCTAACCCTCCTCACTTATGTCCTAACATCTCTAACTAGTTTTAAGGATGGATTAAGAGAGCTTTGTTGATCTTTAAACCACAAAATCAGATTTTTAAAGAGACCACAACATCATGACACTTGTCCCACTCAATTTCTAGACCAATATAAGCCATATCTTCAGGTTTTGACCCTCATTTCTCACCTTCACTCTCCAAAAACGGGATTCATCCCCTCTCAAGCTCTCCCATGGCTTCTTGAAGCTATCCTCTTGGTCCTCCATGATCCATCACTCATTTTCTCAAGCCACCTTCATTAAAAGTGTAGAGCTTGAAGAGTAGATCATTTGCAACCGATTAGTTTCCTTCTTTGCTTTCTTTGCTGAAGAACACAAGTAAGTTACTCTTCTTCTTCTTCTTTTTAGTTCTCATTGACCCTAAGGAAACAAAGTTTATGATGGTTGAGGTCAATGAGGACACATAATTGCTTCCTATGCCTTCTACTTGTATTTTGAAAGTATGAACTTGCTAGGAGCATGTATAGGATGATTTCTTGCCTATGGAAGTTTATAATACTCTTTCATCTTGTCTATTTAAGGTTTTGAACATGTTAGAAACATGTATTACATGTGTTGCTTGAACAAGTGCTATATGAGAATGCCCTAATTTGAGCCTACATTGTATGTTGTTAAGTTGTTATGTGTTCTATCCTCAAAGTTGAACTCTATGATGTATATGAATCACATTGCAATGCCTTGGTGAATTTACAACCTTGTTGAACTTAGAAATGATCTAGGTTGGGTTATGAAGCATATAGCTTCAATTTCTCCAAAATTGGGAATTTAGAGAAAAGACTCAACGGAGTCGACCCTAGGGAAGATTTGAACATGTTGAACCCTAATTTCAATCCCTACGAAGTTTGGACACCGTTTGGTTGAGTTACTCAAATATGAGCTTGGTTTAATTGTTTGCAACAAGTTGATATGTATGATGGGATTTGAGCAATTAATTGCCTTGACATGTTTTATGGTAGAGATTAATAACCTACTTTGTCGGATGAGTTCGCTCTTGTCGAATTCGGTCCTTAATTGGTTTAAGTCAAGTAAATATCTACTTGTGCATCACATTGAGTCCAGCTGACATTACTTGGTTTGTTTATTAAGTCAGGGTGGGACGATGCATCGCCTTCACGAATTGTGGGATTCGTGCTCGCTATGGATCGCCGCACCCGGGATCTCACACACACCTCCACTGTGGGCCTCAGTGGGGAAGTAGCCCCTTTGCTGTATCAATACGTGCCGCATTGGCTTGCTAATGAAATCGAGTAGGTTCTCGGTATGAGTCGATGAATTCACATAACATCGATGGCACGAACCAATAACAGAGTGTATTGCAGGAGCTACGAAGCGGCCGTGATTATATCATATCCTGCTTGTATGATTTATTTTACGCACTTATGTGAACAATGTGCTAAGTGCCATATGATGATTATGTACTATAACTGTGATAAATGTCATGCTATAACATGAACATGCATTATTAGTAACTTACTAAGTCTTTCGACTTACCCTATTTGTTTGCTTTGTTTCCTTAGATCCGAGCCGAGGAGACGGTTCGCGCTAGACTCGCCATACTCGCGTTTGGTTGCTTGCGAGCTAGAAGGTTGCTCTTTTGGGACTTTTGATAGTTAGTCTTTTATTTTGGAAAGGACGTTGGGAAGCAAGTCAAATAGACTTGACTTGGGGTTTTTGTTATTGTAGTAAACTTAATGATTTGACACTCGAAATCTTTTGTATGCCGACTTACATGTCGAGCCTGTTTATATGATAATGGTTCACTACAGTTTCTTCCGCTAAAGCTCGTTTAAAATATTATTGTTGTTGTTGTCTCTGGCATGTTGTGGCCGTTGAGGTTTTTATAAGCATGTGTTAAATTGTAGGAGTAGTTGTTGGGTTCCGGCTGTAACGTCGCCGATGACTTGTTTATTTTAAGTTGTTTTTCCGGCCAAGTGTAGCCGAGTTGTTAATCGTATGCGATGTTGCACCACATGAATTTTATAATCATACTTTTGCATGCTTGTGTTATTGACTATTTGGACGGCACGATTCGGGATCTCGCATTGGGGTCCGGGTCGGGCTGTCACACTTGGTATCAGAGCTATAGGTTAGCTGTCGGCCATGATAGGTTCCATGGCCTAGGTGGGTTGGTTATTTGTGTTTTGATTCTAACGTCGAGTGAATTCTTGTAGGGGTTCGATGGATAATCCTAGAGATGGCAATGGCCGTGGTAGAGGTAGGCCCAGGAGAGGTCCGGCTGAGCCTGAGGCTGAGGTACCGCCGCCACGTAATCCGTGGGTCGATATGGCGAGTTACACCGTGAGGTTGATGGCTTTTCTCGGCGGGCAGGCCGTGAGGTCAAGCCGAGGGAGCACCACCGCCACCTCGACAGAGGAAGTTGTACCACCACCGAGACCGAGGAATGACACCACTCTCCTAGAGAGATTCCTTAAGCTGAAGCCTAGTGCATTTCTTGGGGAGCCGAAACCTAGGGAGGCCGAGTTGTGGATGGAATAGATGATTAAGGTATTATCTATGTTGGGGTGTACCGATGAGGAGAGAGTCATGCTAGCAACGTTTAAGTTTAAGGGAGCCGCCGAGCATTGGTGGAATGTGTTGAAGGAAAGTTGGGAGATTCAGCAAGTTCCTATTACTTGGGCTAACTTTCAAAGGGAGTTTAAGAATGAGTATGTACCGGATGTAGTTCACAACAAAAGGGAGAAGGAATTCTATGATCTTGAGCAGGGTAGCATGACTGTGGCGGAGTATTCCGCAAAGTTCACCGAGTTGAGCCGCTATTATCGTGATTCGATTCCTACTGAAGCACGGAGGACACATAAGTTTGTTAAAGGATTGAGGACTGAATTTAGGAAACAAATTCTAGCACTTAAGCTCACTGATTATTGGAGTGCAGTTGATAGAGCTTATGAGGTGGAGCAGGATATTGAGGAACACTGGAACAAGAATAATTCTAGTAATGCACGACAGTCTACTCAAAGCACTAATCAGGGAAATAATTCGGGTAACAGAAGGGGATACCAAGGAAACCGTGATAGGAGAGGTGGAGGTCAAGGTAGGCCACAGACAAGGAAGCAGGGCAACAACACTTCTTCTACTCAGGGGCAGCAAGGATCGCGCAATGAGACTATGATTTGTTCGTTCTGTCAGAAGTCTGGACACACAGCTGATAGGTGTTGGGGAAAGACTGGGAAGTGTTACTATTGTGGTGATGGAACTCACTTGAGGAAAGATTGTCCAAAGCTTAAGGCCAATCAGTCGGGTAGCGCCGGTCAGCAGTCTGGGGCTAAGAGAGATGGGGATGGTAAACCAAAGGTGCAGGGCCGTGTGTTTGCGCTTGATCAGCGCGAGGTTCAGGGGTCTACGGTAGTGATAGGAGGTACTCTTTCTATATTTGATCATAAGGCTCGAGTTCTCATATATTTATTGTGTTAGTAGAATAATTAGTGTAGATAAAATCAATAAACAAACCCTTATAGTTTAAATTGCTACCAATATTCTTGCCATTTTGTGGGTTTCCCGGGATGCGCCCGCGCCCCGCGTGCCCTTGGATAGGGGTGCGCGTACGTGCGGAAGCGGGACATCACGCTTTCCATTCCACCCTCCCTTGTTTAGGGTAGGACGAAATTAAAAATATGGAAAGGGTGTTGTTTAAAAGCGTGTTGAATACGCCTCGGTAACTGAAGTGAGTTTTTAGTCCATTATGGGAGCTTTGGGTTTTCTGTATCAAGTTATCCATTTTTTAGGGGATACCAGGATGCAGGAATACATCACCCTTTCATTCACATCTTCCCTTGTTTAGGGGAGAATGGAAAGTGCAAGAAAGGATGTTGCGAGGCCCCACTATGGATTTTATGAAAATTGCCTTATGGCCTATTTCGGATTACTATGAGTGCTTTGGGTTTTCTATATCAAGTTATCCATTTTTTAGGGGATACCAGGATATAGGAATACATCACCCTTTTATTCACACTCTCCATTTTTCAGGGGAAAACGGAAAATAATAAGAACGGATGTTGCGATGCCCCACTGTGATCCGAAACGTTTTGATAGAGTTGCCATCTTTATTTTAAGGAAGAAATAAAGAAAAACAAAAAATAATACCAGAGAATGCAAAAAATAGGTTCGGAGGCTAAGTTACGAGTTGGGAAGGTTAGGCACCCAACTCGCCCTTTCGGTCTAAAAAAACAGTTTTTTTGGCTAAAATATGTTTTTTGTTATATTTATCTAGCAAATAAATAAAGCATTAAAGAGAGGGAAGAAAACAAATACATCCACATTTACATTATTTACGGACTTGCAGTCGCCTCCTTTCAATAATTACAAATATACTTAAAAATATTTGGCCATAATAATGGCTCTTTTTAGTGCTATTTCCTAAATAAAATCCGGGAAACACAACAGCTTATATTTTTACATTGGTCCGGATGAAAAACAACACTTTTTATAAATAAAAACCTTAGAGCTTACCTTTTAGCGGATTAGGGTGTACTCGCTCTGTCTTTCGAGGAGAGGGATTCTTTTTTTTTTGATGAAGTGGAGTGAAGATTCAGAATAAGAATAATCGCTCCGAAAGCTGCGCTTTGGCCTCGGGATCGGAGCAAGCGTTGAGACTGATTGATTGATTGTTTGAGGGCGGCGGGAATAGGGCATAGCAACTGCTTGCTTCTGGCGGATTTGGCCTTAGGATTCGGGCAGGGCTACTGCTCATTTTGAGATTTTTGGACCGGGGGAATAAGGTGGAAACCTAGCTGGAAGGCTATGGCTCAGTTTGACCTGTTGATTTTGAGTTTGAAGGAGATTTGGCAGAGCTTCGAGGCTTATAGGATGAGGGGAACTCTCTCTCTCTCTCACTTTGTAAACTCTTAGCGGTTTGAGACAGCGTAAAATTTTGAGTGTGTGAACTGTGTGCTTTTTTCATTGCCGAGAGTCTGTATTTATAGGCTTGAGAGAGGCTTTCTTAGCTCTTAAGATTTCTTCTTTGTGCATCATCGGCTTGTACCGCGCACTTGGGAGTTTGTGCTAATTCTCATGCCGTAAACACTATTTGAGGAAGCTGGCGCCACCATCATATTTACTGGGCGTCGAGCCCACTTCTTCCATAGGTGGCGCCTGGTTCTGATTTTTGGCCTCCTTTTGGCACTTTGACCCCCTGCATTTCACTGTTTTACGCATCCTGCTTTGTCTTTTGCATCTTTAAACCCTGTAACTTGACATTGGTTAAGATTTAATAGGTCTTGATATTTCATGTCATGTTACATATCAGAGGTACGAAATTGGAGTGTCTACAGATCCCCTCAACGATGGAGTCTACGGGTAACCTGCAGCTTACTGAGTAGATGAACATCGTTGATAAGAAATAGACTTCCAAATTTCGTGGAAATTAAGATGGGGAGTGATGCAATAGATAGCAGTTATAATGCAACAATTTATAATTAATACCAAATCTCACATATCCTAGACATGTTTAGTTGGTTATAGCATGTTTTCGAAGTTTGTAAGCAGATATGCAATAAAATGCTCTGATGGTCGCACCTACTAGGTAGGCTGCCTACGTATCCCTTAATACAAGGAATCAGACCAAACGTAGTTCGGCCTCAAACAAATCAATCAACCAGCTAGGTGGGATGGCAGGATATCATGTCCTTCGGGTCAATGCCCGTCCGAGAACATGACGGTGGTTTTTTCCTGGATATCATATCCTCAAGGTCAATACCCGTTGTAGAATACGATGAAGATAGATTTTCTTTTTGAAAATCGTATCCTCAGGGTCAATACTAGTCTTCGAATACGATGGAGAGAAAGATTTTTTTTGAAAATCGTATCCTCAGGATCAATACCCGTCGTTGAATACGATAGAAAAATATTTTCTTTTTAAAAATCGTATCCTCAGGGTCAATACCCGTCGTTGAATACGATAGAAAATGATTTTCTTTCCGTAAAAACCATATCCTCAGGGTCAATACTCGTCGTTGAATACGATAGAAAAATATTTTCTTTCTTTAAAAACTGTATCCTTAGGGTCAATACCAGTCGTTGAATACGATAGAAAAATATTTTCTTTTTTGAAAACCGTATCCTCAGGGTCAATACCCGTCATTGAATACGATAGAAAACATTTTTTTTTCTTTAAAAACCGTATCCTCAGGGTCAATACCCGTCGTTGAATACGATAGAAAAAGATTTTCATTTTTGAAAACCGTATCCTCAGGGTCAATACCCGTCGTTGAATACGATTGAAAAGGATTTTCATTTTTGAAAACCGTATCCTTAGGGTCAATACCCGTCGTTGAATACGATAAAAAAAGATTTTCTTTCTTTAAAAACCGTATCCTCAGGATCAATACCCGTTGTTAAATACGATAAAAAAATATTTTCATTTTTGAAAACCGTATCCTTAGGTTTAATACCCATCGTTGAATATGATAGAAAAGGATTTTCATTTTTGAAAACCGTATCCTCAGGGTCAATACCCGTCGTTGAATACAATAAAAAAAGATTTTCTTTCTTTAAAAACCGTATCCTCATGGTCAATACCCGTCGTTGAATACGATAAAAAAATATTTTCTTTCTTTAAAAATCGTATCCTCAGGGTCAATACCCGTCGTTGAATACGATAGAAAAAGATTTTCTTTCTTTGAAAACTGTATCCTCAGGATCAATACCCGTCGTTAAATACAATAGAAAACGATTTTCATTTTTTGAAAATCGTATCCTTAGGGTCAATACCCGTCGTTGAATACGATAGAAAAAGAATTTCATTTTTTAAAAACCGTATCCTCAGGGTCAATACCCGTCGTTGAATACGATAAAAAAGGATTTTGATTCTTCTTTTTTTTCTTGTGTAGGTAAAATAGGAATACTTTACCTTTCTTTACCGTTTCATGCTTTGGCTGCTGCTGCTTTCTTTTGCTGCAGAGTTTCTGATCCTTACTTGAGATTTTCTTTTGATGCTACATTTCTTATTTTTGCATTTCTTTCTTCTTTTTTTTTTTCTTTCTTTTGCATTTTTTCTGGGGATTTTACCTCCACCATTGATGTTTTTTCTGCTTTTCGAGTTTTCTTGGCACTGACCGGCTGAGGATATGAATTTTCTTTTTATTTCCGATGGATGACTGTCAACTTTGGTTAACAAAGCTAACTTTGTTAACTTTCCGTTAAGCTTTCAGGGTCAATTTGCAATTTCTGCAAACTGATGACTTAAGTGCTGAACTTAATTTGTTTGGAGGGGGAAAGTACAAAATTCCACTTTCTTCTCTTCATCACTTACGGGAATGAAGGCGGCAGCCTTCATTTTCTTTCTTCTTCAGTTTCCTTCTGCCATTGCCGACGAAGGAGGAGATTTTTTTCATTTTTTTTCTTTCACATTTTCTCAATTTTCTTCAGCCAATTTGTTTGTTTTGCCGAATAGATGGCTTCTTCCTCAAGATCCAGGAAAGGAAAAGCACCAATGCACCCAGATTCAGGCGAAGAGATGAAAGAACTTCCTCCTTTGAACCGAAATCATATTAAATACTTCTACTCAAAGGATGACTGGGGCAATCTTGTTCGTGATTGGCACACACACGTGTCGAATCTTCCAAATCCTGCTGTAAGTATTTTTTTTTCTTCAACACCTATTTTGTTGATTTCTTCAGATCTGCTTAATTTCTGTACCGCTTTGGACTTTTGGAGTATACCTGTGATTTTTATGATGCTTATGCATGCAATTTATGCATTAGAATGATGCAATTTGGCAATTTATTCATAGCAAAGATACGAATTTCCTGCTAATTAATTTTGCGATGCAAACTTGAATATTTGACACTATTTGACTCTGCGATGCATATTTTCATACAACTGATATATTCCAATTAGATGATACATGCTTAGGATGCAAAATATTTTTTTCTTTTTGACATGTGCTTACGCAACAAACTTTTCAGAGTCACAATACATTTTTTCTGAATACATTTTTGGATGCATTTTCTGATACATGCATGATACTTGTGAAGACATGTTATATGCAACATGAAGTATTATTATTTTTTATTATATATATATATATATATATATATATATATATATATATATATATATATATATATATATATATATATATTTTAGATACATATGCACGAAAAATGCAAATGAAATTTTTTTTTAGGTGCATATGCATGAAATTTTTTTAAATGCATGCCAAAATGCAAATGAATGAATGGAAATCATACATCATTTTTTTTAGATATAGTGATTTTTTTATTTGCAAGAATGCAATATATATAATTTGCTCTTCTTTTAAAAATGGCCTAATTTACTGATATGTAAAAAGGATCTATGAGAATCTTACCTTCCCTTCTTCTTTTTCTCTTTTTTTTTTTTAGGAGCGCAGGACCTTGACCCGGATTTGGGCGAGCTGTGACAAGGTTTTGGATATTTTTAATCTGATGCCCGAACCGGCCCGGGTGTTGGTGGAATCCTCAGGCCTTGGGGTGTTTATGCGGGCTTTCCGTCCCTTTCGCAGCTACTTGCCAAATTTTGATATTTTGAGGGACTATTGGTGGGATACTACCCACACCTTTCACTTTAGCTGGGGAGAGGCTATGATGACCCCGTGTGATTTTGCTTCAATCACGGGCATCTATACTAGTATTGGCCGGACTCTGGAGCTGGATTATACTCTCCGTCATCAACATGACGTGGTGGAAGATCTCCTGGGCTTCGTGCCTGAATATAAATCTTCGGATGATATCTTGATTGGCAGTGTCAAAAGGTGGGTTTTGGCAAATGCTGGGACAGTTAATGTCGAGCACAACATAGCTGTAGTTCGCGTTGCCAGGGCATTCCTATTTTTCTTTTTGGGGATGTCCCTTTTCGCCAATTCATCTACCACTTTGAGAGTTTCCCTCCTGGGATGTCTTCGGGACTTGGACCGTGTGATCGAGTATGACTGGGGGCAGGCAGGCCTGGCTGAGCTTTATGCCTCTATGGACAGGGCGAGCCGAAATGATTCACCGACTATGAATGGCTTTGCTCCGGCTTGGGAGGTATATTTCTTTTTTCTCCTACTTTCGATTTTTTTCTTCTTTTCTTTTTTTTCTTCTTTTATTTATGTCAGCATTTTTTTCTTAGCTGACTCTCTCTTCTTTTTTCCTTCCTTTTTTTTCCAGGTGTGGACTTACTCCATTTTTAATTTCACGTCGGGCTTATTGCACGGTCGCGTTCACGAATCACCTTATTTGGCTGAATTCATGAATGAAAACCGAAAGAAGAAAGATCGGGATGGCCGTTTTCTGGAGTGGATCGGGCTGCGGGACATAATAGCTAGCTCGACCTAGGGCACAGTACACTTAGTCCCTTGGAAGAATTTGGTAGGGCCATATGAGGTTGCCCTAGCGTTGAGTCGATGTCGGATACTCATGGTATCGATTATGAACGATTCATTGTACATGGGCGATGTCACGACCCGACCCGGATTCCAACCCGAAATCCCAAGGTGTGTCACTGGAACTAATATAAGATGAGGACAAGCATTTGTTACACAGTAGTGCGAGTCAAACAGTCGAGCTAACAAGCTCTAAACATGAACATAAAGTCGCACTAAAATACAGTATTTCAAAAAAATCGAATTAGCGAAAGCAATAAGGAAAAGAAGTCCCGAGCTATGAAGCTCGAAACAAAAGCCAAAGAAACAAAGAGAGACATTATCTCTCAAAGGGGGAAAAACAAAAGTCGCGTGCCGCAACATTGCAGACGCTGAACAAACCATCGACACTCCAGGCTAAAAAGAAATAGGACTCCACAAGCTACTACTCGGGGATGTCTGCTGCTACTAGCATGAACCACACAATCTAATCTCGATCTATCGATCAGCTGCGCTCTGCTACAATCACGATCTACTCGACCTCAATGCGGCTACCAATTTACTGCAACTAGAAACAAACTACGGGATGAGTCATAATGACCCAGTACGCTACTACAAGAGATATGTAACATATAATTATATGACATAAAAATAATCATGGTGTCATTTTACAAATGACAGAAAAACCCGTGAAGAGGCGTCATATCGTTTAGATACTCCACAAGATAGCCATTTCTTCTTACTTGCTAAACCATCCAAATGAACCAGGGTGTAATGCCCTGTTCAAACACAAATCAAATGAATTAGAACGAAATTCCCATAAAAACATCATATGTAAGTATATATAATTATATATATACTAATCAAACTATTCATAGAATCATTAAGTATAAGTGTGCATATTTATATATATACACATTAAGCCTTTCATAGAATCATCAAGTAAAAGTATGTATATCTAAATATATACATATCAAATCGTTTATAGAATCATAATGAAGTATGTATACTTACAGATATACACCTCAAGTATTTCAATAATTCACAATCAAGATAAACACGGTCAATCAGATCTCATGTTCAACTAACACTTTGTTATCACATAAGTGCCCATAGTAAGCCATATAAGGGATAGAGAAGATACTGAATCATTGTCGTCGTATTGCTCTTGCAATCACAACTGTTAATCATATCGTTCCAATGATACCCGTGATCGGGTATCAAAGTACCGAGCTCTCTTCTCGGGTCCGAGCTCTCTACTCGGTAAAATAGCACTAACTAATGCACTCTTTTGGTTACGACAAAGGGGGCTACTTCCCCACTGTAGCTAGCAGTGGAGGGGTGTGTGAACCGAATCCGGTACGGCGATACATAGCAATCACGAATCCCATAATTCGTGAAGACGATGCACTGTCCCACCTTCAACATAAAACTCAGCAAATGCTAGCTGGACTTATATGCATGCACAAGTAGATGTTTACTTGCAAATTCTCAAGTAGATATAATGATCTACTAAACTCATACGACTATGCACATTGTTACAACAATCACAAAACCACAATAGGAGCTCATTTGAGTCTCTAAATCAGAAGTGTCAAGTTGTCCACTCAATTCAATCCAAGTTCCAAAAGCTAGTAATCTAGTCAAATGGAATATAATTAACATAAGATCTCACCACGATCCCCGTGAGGTTCAATTGTTCCTTAAGCTCGACTCTGTTGATTCTTTACCACAATTCCAACCAAATAAGGTATAAATGCTATATGCATTTCTGGACCTTCTATGTTCTTGTTTAAGTCATAGCTAGGTTCTCGTTCCATTTAGGAACCCTAGTTCACGTATCAATAAGTCAAGTAGAAGATGGAAGCCTAAGTTGATTAATATCA
Source organism: Codonopsis lanceolata (assembly GCA_013146195.2). Taxonomy (NCBI): domain Eukaryota; kingdom Viridiplantae; phylum Streptophyta; class Magnoliopsida; order Asterales; family Campanulaceae; genus Codonopsis; species Codonopsis lanceolata. The sequence goes on from CM028380.1 coordinate 138,607,281, forward strand.
AATCAAGTCTTAGTTCAATTCAAGTTCATAATCCCACCTATTATTGGAATCCAAATTTGATTGCAAGTTAACAACACAATAGTAGAACATGCTTGAAGGCAAGAAACACTATATGCTTTATAAGTCATATTCATCAAGTATGGAGAATCAATCCTTAACAAGTTCAAATATTACAAATCACTCGGCGCAACAATCTTTCTAATTGCATTAAAAATTCTTCTCAACACAAAATGTACTGAATCTTATTTATTCAGAAAGTAGAGTCTTTAAACTATAATTTAGCCTTTTAAATCACTTCATTCGAACTTGTATTCATCAATCTATGATCATATCAAGATCAAACTAATAATCTGTTTTTCTGTTATGATTATTCTGCCCAGTCAAATTATAAATTCGACCATTAATTACTCACAACTCTAAATGTCATGAATTTTATATATTTATAAACTAGACTCTTGAAATTGTAATTTAGCATTTTAAAGCACTCCATTTAGACTTGTATTCTTTAGGATACAGTCACCTCAAGTTCATGTTAAAAACCTGGTTCTCTGTTGTGACTCATTCTACTTAGTCAACTTGTAAATTCAACCATGAATTGATCACCACTCCAAATTAGGGGATTATTGCCTAGTATGAAACTATACTCTTGATACTATACTTTAAACTTTTAAATTACTCCATTAGGACTTATATTCATCAAAATACAGCCCCTCAAAGTTCACGTCAGAAATCTGATTTTCTATTGTGGTCTGTACTGCATGTCTATCATACAAACTTCACCAAAAATTCCTCATTGATCCAAATGACACATGTATTACATTTAAAAAAACTAGAATCTTTGAGCTAGAGTTTACCATTTTAAAACACTCCAATTGGATATGTATTCATCGATTTATGATCACATGAAGATCATGTTAATAACCAGTTCCCATTGTTCAGACTCACTGTCACAGCTATGGTTCATGATTCATTAAAAATACCTACCGAACTCCAAAATTTATGAAAATTTACAGATAATCACTTAACATACACATGACCAACATATAATATTTTTAGACAATTCCATGAAGTAGATTAGTACCAGTAGTTTTCGGAAAGCAGCCCAAAATTAGGACTGAATCTGTGAGGTTTCTTCCTAATTGGTGAAATCCTAAACTAGTATCTCATTGAAGTTTCCAATTCCAACAAGTCCATGAACATTAGTTGTTTCAAGTCATGTATAGAAACATTTAATGCCATACACAAACCCAATTTATTAAGTGTAGAGGGCAGCCCCAAAATTATTCAGATTTTAACCCTAACATGAAAAATTCTTTAAAGTTAACAATTGAAATGAGTTCCTTCACAAGAATTACTCCTAAGTATAATTAGAAGCACATTCATGCTTTACCCAAACCCAAATTAATAACTTAACAAATCAGCCCCATAATTTCCAGATTTATAACTTGTTGAAATGAAGATTTCTACTTCACAAGAAGTCTTCCTAAGCATGTATACTACAACTATTATGAAGGGAGTATGTTATTATATTGAACATACAAATTTTCAGGGATTAGAAGCATACCTTAAGCCTAGAAAACAAAACACACACTAATCTCACCAAGAATCTCCCACACTCAAGCTCTCATCAATGGTGGCTGTAAATATTTGATCTTAGGAGGTGTAATGAGTGGAGAAAATCAGATATTTCAATTCACAAAGGTTAAGGAGTGAGTGGAAAACAAGTGTCAAGCGATGATAGGTCAATTTTTAAGTGAGATTAAGTCCCTAATTGATGACTTAGTGCTAAAATTTTAACTTAGGCTTAATCCACTCTAATTAAGGTCTCAAGTCAGGTTTAGTGATATTCATTAAGGGTCTCCAAGTAAATCCAATAAACAAGGCAAAACTCAAATTTATGGAAATACCGAGAATAAATGATTCAATCAACTTTAAAAATGCGTATGTACTGAAATACAACTCCCAAAATTACGAAAGAGGTATGGTTAGAAAGATCTTGAAGTCTAGTTTCTATCGCATCAAATGTATCTCAATTCCGAGTTGTCTACTGAAAACTATGGCCAAATTACTACAGCCTTATCATGTTCGAGGCGAATACACAAGTCACACCGGAAATGAAACACGAGCGTGTTCAAACTTAAAAACGACCAAACCAAAATAATACCAAGTTAATCCCCAAGGTCCCCCTAGTCATCCAGGGCCAAACCTGGATCAAAATAATACTAACCGAGTAATACGACAACAGGGTAACTAAAATCGCGAATCGGGGAATCAAACTTACGACGACAACTACTATGAACGTCGTGGCCACATGTAAACTTGTAAACATGGTTATTATGAATGTAAATTAATCCGAGAAAGTACATAAGGATTCGGGGTCTCACAGGCGAGCGGGTCAATCGCCGACATTCCCTGCTCCCGACATTTCCAGTGGCGCCTCCTGCACCTCCCCCTTGGGTGATTGTTCCAGATCTTCTGCCGAACAGGTATCTTTACCTATTGAAATTGGTCATGCCGCCGTGTGATTACCCGGTCATGCCATATGAGGAGTTTCTGAGGACGATGCTCAATCCTGCCCCTCCTGCCCCTGTGGTAGCCAGGCGTGCGTCTGATGCATATGATAGGCCAGGGTCTTCTCACCCAGCTCCTGAGATGTAGTCAGAGTCCTTTATGCCTGATGATGCTTTCTCCACCTTCCGATATCGACGAGACGGAAGACTTGTAGTGGAAGTTTTACCCGATGCGGACATTCATGAGGAGTACCATGTTCCCGAGCAAGCTCGCACATTATATACCATCGCTCATTTTTTCCATATTGTACCATTGCTCTCTCATTCTTTTTGTACTGTCACTCTTTTTTTTTGTACTATCACTCTTTTTTTTTTCGATCATTTTTTTAGACTGATGCATTTGTTTTGCCGTTTCAACACTCTTTTTTCTAGGTTAAAAAGTCAACATACAAGAGGTTGCTGCGAGGCTTCTTTAGCATTAACAAGCTTTACCAACGGCTTATGGATCATTTTTCCTGCCGGGGAAATGATGCTATGCGGCAGACCAAACACCGAGATGGTGATGAAGATGAGGCTGGCGGGTCAAGTCGCGCTCGGGCGAGAGGTTGAGGATACAGGATTGGTGGAGAGGGTCCTCGAGTTATGGGCGACAATCTTGAAAGAGGTAGAGCTTCTTGCGATTATTAGCTCTTTTACCTGTACATATTAGTTCTCTTTTTTTTTTTTTTTTTTCTGTACCAGACTTTGTACATATTTATAAATGCAATGCAATATTATTTTTATGATGCAATAATTAAATGCAAAGACTCAAAAATCACATGCATAAAAGAAAAACTAGACCATTATCTAGGGGTAATGGCACACTGCAATTTTTGACCGAAGATATAGGGAGGTACCCATTCAGATTTAAAACGAGCTTTCCTGTGCTTGATATTTTCTTGGTTGCCGACGAAGCTACGAGCTAGCCTTTTCAATTTTCTCCTTAGCAGACAGTGGCGACAGTCGACGGTCCGGGGAAGAAAACCAGGATACCAAGCTGTTTTGCGGAGCAGGAGCAACAAAGCTAGCGCCACCCATACATGAAGTGGGCGCCGAGCCAGGTTTGGGCATGGGTGGTGCCCAGTTTTCCTTTCCTGTCCAGTCTTGTTCAGCCACTGTTTGTGCACTGTGCGCAGAATTCGTCAGTCTTTTTGAATTTGCTTATAAAACGGGAGCCGAGGCATCATAATTTTTTCACACCAACTGCCTGCTTCTTTCGCATCTCCTGTCTTTTGAGTTTCCTTCTTTGCTCAGTTAGCCTTACTTTTATCAGATAAGCTCTCTTTTATCAGATAGACTTTCTACCTTTCTCCAAAAATGGTTGCACCAGCTCAAGATCATCTCTTTAACTTTAGCAGGAATGAGATGTGCCCCACTTTTGAAGAATTTTGTGCTATGGTAGGGATGGCACCTTCTGGTCTTATTGTTATGCCTTCTCCACGGAGGCGCCCTTATATGGCAATAAGGGAGCTCTTTGGCACTACCCGCGCTGCTACTCCAGGTTTTTACAATGGAGTAAGTTTTAACCTAACCGTCCTTCCTGGGGCTTTTACAAAGTACAGGGAGGATGACCATGATTATTTGCGACACCGGCTGTCATCTCTTTTTCTTTGCCTTGTGGGGAGATACCTGTTGGTGGGCCAGCCCGGATATATTGATGTGCGGGTTGTGGACCTAGCATTGCAAGCTCGGGATCACTGGGTGAACATTATTCCGGTGATCTTGTCAGAGACTTTGGCAGGCATGGATGCCTTTGCAGCTGGCGATGAGCTATTTCCTTCTGGCAGCCCTTTTCTGATCCACATGTGGTTAGAGGAGCATTTTAATTGGGTGATGGGCCCAGTGCTTCCGGGAGCAAGGTATGATCCAGGGCTCTATGGCTCTCGCGGTCATTATCCTAAGACCAATTTTTCGGAGACCGACTGGGTCGAGAGTTTTTTGTGTAGGGGCTCCATGGACATAATATGGGTCATCAGCCATTGGCAGATCCATCGCTTTCTTCCGTATACCGAGGTCTATGCCCATGTAATTTTACTGGGTATTGAGCGTACCTGTGGCGACCCTGACCCCGGACCCGAGATGGAACCGCGAACCGGAGCGCCAAACAAGACAAGACAAGAGGGACAAGAAAGGAAGAACATGCAAGGACTCAAAATATTTTAAAACCGACGTGACGAAACATTTCAGTCGCAAGAGAACTTGACACAAAAGGTCGGCATTTTCAAAATCATTTCACCTGATAAAACAGTTAAGCAATAATCCAAGTCTTCGGCGACACTACAACCGGAACCCAAGCGAAGCAGTTAATGTGACAAGGAAATAAATAAGAGCTAATGGGATGCTCAGCGGAAGTCTATACGTAGTGAACGCTAACAAGATATACAAGGCACGGCTAACACAATTGCCGACATCAAGAGAAGTATACATACTACAAGAGTTGATACTACAAGTAGCCAACAGGAATACACGAGTACAAGACTATACAATCCCAAGCATAGTCTAGATGGCTAGCTTTAACCCATCGTCCTTGCAAAATACAAAAGAAGAGAAGAGGACTTCTAAAACCACCTCTTCAACTGCAAAAGCCTGATCAAAAGAGAACTAAAGTATACGAGCACTGCGAGCCTCAATGGGAAGGTCCTGCTGCTAGGATCTAAAAAAGTCAATCATGGGAACGACATGGCAATAAAGACTGTAAGCATGTTAGGCAATCATGCACAATATTTCAATCATGACATGGCAATTATTTAAGATGCAACATGTTAGGCACATAGACAATATTTCAATCATGAGGATATAGAGCAATTATTTAAGATGCACATTATTGCACATAGTTCACATAATATGAGGATATAGAGTCGGCCGCTCAGACTCGCAAAACAGCACCTTCGATATAATCGATGGTTGTGATAATACATCGATCTCCGAGGAATGCTCGGGAAACAATAGTCATTCTCAATGGTCGCGTATTGGTTGGCCAAGGAGAGCTCTTCCCCATAGTGGCCCGCCGTGGAGGGGTGTGTGCGATAACAAGTATGCTAGCTGGACTTATGCAATGCCAAGTAATATTTACTTAACATTCAATCAATATGGAACGAGTCCGACAAGAGCGTCCTCGTTCAAGATTAGTATATAATCTCATCAATAAACAATCAAGATTGAGCTCGACAAGAGCGAACTCAATATATCAATTATCAAGTATACATTTATTATGTCATAAAGATACAAGCATGACAGTCAATTCATTTCAATAGTCTAGAATTAGTTTTCTAGTTTGAACGCATGTAATAACGTCGTAGGGATTAATCATTGAGTCGGTATTGTTCAATAGCTCACTAATGTCGACTCCGTTGAGTCATTTCTATAATCAAACCAATTAGGGTTAAAATACTATTTGCATTTCCAACTCTTTTCTAGTTATCGCATTGATTAATCTAGGTCATTAATCCAATTTATAACCATAGATAACAATCAACTCAAGTTCCTATTTCATGGAACCCTAGAATCACGTTTTTCCCCAAATAATGGTCGAAAGTCTATGACCCAAGAATCTATATTATAAAAGGGCTTGGAAAACACATGTGCAATTGAGTAGGTATAAAAAGTGGCTGAGATTTACCCTTTAAAGGTGATCCAACGGCCCGTAATTCCATTTATCGCTCGCATGTGCGAACAACGGTTTCGTTCGGTTACGGCTTTTCCTACCACTGCGTCTTTCATCTCTACCTTCTTCCACATTTTCTTCCTCTGTTACCGCTTTCCATGGATTTTCAAACCATCCGTCGGTGACAGGGAGCGTTTCAAGAGAATGGCAACATACTCCGTCGCCTTCTCTCGCCGCTCGGAAGAAACGCTTACCGCCGCCTCTTACTGCTTCCACCACTTCGATCTCTTCCACTTCACACCCAATCTGTGCGCCTCTCTCCCTCTTTCTCTCAGTCCAGGTATTTCAGTGTTACATTTTTCAATTTACAGGATTGTTAACTAAATTTCTAATAGAGTGTTAACTGTGTGAAATTGGTTTCTTGCATTTTGCTTCCCTTTTCTTGGGTTTGCATTTTCCCTTTTTCTGTTTTCCAATTCCTCTCATCTTGGTTTCTTTGATTTTTATTAAATTTTGTGTAAATTCATTTCACGTGTAAATGGCCACTACCCTTTTTCAATTTTCCACTTCTTTACTCTTTGGATCATAAAAAACTAAGAACGGACAGAAAAATGTTTCGATTAAGACTTACAAGAGGGGCCTTGGTGAGGTAACTGAGGATGGTAGCAACAGGATGGATTACCCTGCAATTATCGCAGTCATTATCTATGTTAGTAATGCTAAATATGACAGTTAAGAAACAAAATCTTGGGAAAGAAAATGGAAGTGATGGACCTCCGCCTCGATTTAAGTTGAATGCGGTAATCGATGATAGAAGGATTGTTAACTAGATTTCTCAAACCTTAAAAACCTGTCTTATTTATATCTTCAATTCAATAGTTTTTCGGGTCTCTTGCCAGTTGATTTCTCTGTTTGGAAGAATCTTAGCATTGTTAATTTGTCGAACAATGAGTTTAATGGGTCTAATCCTGTTTCGATTTCGATTTCGGGTGAGATTCCTCATCTGCAAATGACCAATTTGCAATTGTTGAATTTGTGAAACAATAATCTTACTGGCATTGTGCCCAAATCACTTCAAAGGTTTTTTAAATCAGTGTTTGTTGGTAATAATGTTTCTTTCGAATACACTGAGCCTTTGAATGTTTTAGCCACCGAACCAATTAAAAAGAATGGTGGGAAATTGAGCCAAAAGGCATTACTGGAATTATTGTAGTCGGTCGCGTTATTTGTTCATTGCTTTTCCTTTTCTTTGAATTGTTTGTAGTTTGAAAAGGAAAGGTGGAGGTGGGATTTCAGGGAAATTGGAGAAAGGCAATGTATCGCCTGAGAAAGCTATTTCGAGAAGCCAAGATGCCAATAATCGATTGGTTTTCTTTGAGAATTGTAGCTATGCTTTCGATTTGGAATATTTGTTGAAGGCCTTTTGTGAGAACCCAAAACCCATTACTTGTATTACTTGTTCTATGCCCTAATAACGTGCTTGTTTCTTGCGTTAACATGATTAGATATCTCTTTTAGTCCATGCCTGACTCGTATTATCGTTATTGCATTCCTTATCGCTTGATTTCCTTCTATGCTTAGCATACCTTCCGTTACGCCTCGTGTGTTGCCTTGGCCTCGGTTTGCACTCGACCGAGACTTGTTAGGGTTTTATTGCCGTCATAGATGACCTAGAACGCTCACCTTGACCATAGTAAACTTGTTGGGAAGTTTAGAAACCTTCTTGCCTTGTTTTGGCCTTAGCGATTTCACCCTTCTCCCGTTTTGCGCGTATTTCGACGTGTGAATTGTTCCTTGAGTTCCCGGACTTGTATTCAAGTCATAACCATGATTTAACAAGCCTATTCCATGCCCAAGTTACCCTAGTTTAATTGACGTTTGATCCGGGTTTGATTCGTCAACCAATCGTCGCTTGACTCGAGCCTTGTCCTACCTTGTTAAATGGTGATGTCGGGTGTGTTTCGGACATGTTTTGAGTTGTGTTAGACCCTAGAATGGTTACCCATGAACTTGGGACCATTTAGGACTTGTTTAGGTCTAGTTTTGAGGCCCCGAAGTTCAAAGCGGCCGCATGGCTCAAACGGGCGCGATCAAGTACCGAGAGCAAAGGAAAAATGGCACCCTCTCTGCGCATATGAGGCATGGCATGGCCTAGGTGAGGCGCCCGCCTCACCCTCTGCTCACTACTTTGGGATTTTTCAACTTTTAATCTTTTGTGGTGTCATTAGCCACTTAAACCCCCCTTGCTTATTGACCCTAATCCAACCTATTAAACCCTAATCAACCTAGATTAGACCTAATCTCAAGCCCTCTCCTCTTGACACTTGGAATTCCACTAAAATCATGCAAGGCTTAAAGCCTCTCTCTTGTTGACTTTGCCCTCAACCTCTCATTTTGAGATTTCTCCCTCTCTCCGCCATGGTTGTGTGTAGAGATGTGGTGAGATTAGTGTGTGTATGTCCTTAGATTGAGCTCCGACCTCCGCTTGCCAAACCGAGACTCACCGAGTGAAGCTTCGACGAGGAGAACGATTTCATCCCGTTACTTTGTGCTTCAACTCTCCTTTTCCTTGGTGGATGTAAGCTATTGATTTCCCTTAGGATTGCATGATTAGACTTGCCATGTTTTCCCTTGTCTATTGATCCCCATGCTTTTCCATGCCATGCCATGATCTAGATTGAATGAGTCTTGAGATTTTGATTATATGTCCATCTTGTTGATTGAGACCTATACCTAGAATTAATTATGCTCTATGCTTCCTTAGAGCAATTAATGTTCTTGAACTAATAGATTTTGATAACTCTGGGAACTTGGAATTCTAGGGTTTCACATGCCTTGTCTTGATTTTCTTATTGAATCGACCCTAGACCTAGAACAAATTGTGTTCCATAGCCCCTACGAACAACTATTGTTCTTGGACCAATAACTTTTAATAACTCTTGGAGATAATGACTTCGGGTGTCACATGCTACAAACTGTCCATCTATTGAACGAGTCCTACGCCTCGAATTGAATATGTTCTATGCCTACTTAAGAATAACAACAAATGTTCTTGGACTTAATTTAATTTCGACTCTTGAAATAATTCTAGTTCTAGGTGTCTTGTATTGATTATCCTATTGATTGGGTCCTAGGCCTAGTGATATATTGTGATCTATGTTCTCATGAGAAAATAATGTTCTTGGACCCTTGCACTTTAATAACCTTGAAAGAATGATTCTAAGGCCCTTGAATTCTAATTATCGATAATTCTTAATCTACGGCCGTGTTAAATGGATTAATGACCTAGCCGATCATCTATTTAGAACTTAGAAAAGGATTTTGGATGCATCTAGCATCTTAACCCTTTGAATGAATTGGTAGAGACGACTCAATGGAGTCAAACTTAGGTGAGCCATTGAACAATACCGGCTCAATGATCAATCCCTACGACGTCCTAAACACGCCTCTAAGAATGATGATTTAGACTGTTGAAACTTGAATTGGTTACCTGCTTGATTCTTGATGTCATAAAATAGAATGTCTATTTGACATATTGAGTTCGCCTTGTCGAACTCCTTCCCGCTTGATTATTGATGAAAATTCTTAACTACGGTTGTTTAATAGATTAATGACCTAGCCGATCATATGCGACCTTAGAAAAGGTTCATGATGCACTTAGCGTCTTATCCATCTTGGATGAATTGCTATAGATGACTCAACGGAGTCAAGCTTAGCGGGCCATTGAACAATACCTGGCTCACCGACCCGCCCCTCCGACGTCTAAACGCTGCTCCTAAGAATATTAATTCTAGACTCTTGAACTTGAACTCGACCTTGCTTGATCTTGAATGTCATATTATGGAATACCTAATTGACTTGTTGAGTTCAATCTTGTCGAACTCATTCTTGCTTGATTATTGATAATAATTCTAGACTCTCGAACTTGAACCGATTACCTTGCTTGATACTTGATGTTATATAATAGAATGCCTATTTGACTTGTTGAGTTCGCTTTGTCCGAACTCAACCCTACTTGATTATTGATGAGAATATTTACTTGTCTTGAACGAGATCGCTTCTTCGACCTCGCTTCCTACCTGTTAATTTGTTAAGTAAACATTACTTGGCATTTGCATGAGTCCAGCTGGCATACCTGTCTTTGTTCACACACGCCTCCACTGTGGCCACAGTGGGGAAGTAGCTCCCTTGTTGTAATCATTAAGAGCACCATTGGACTATCCCTGCATCTCCTGAAGATCGATGTACTACACACATTTGATACCCCGCACTTTCCGATAACGCTTGTATGCAGAACTACGTAGCGGCCCCTCGATATATCCTATCCCCGATCCTATGTGATTTAATTACAAGCACCTATGTGAAATAATGTGCATTTTGAATACATGACCCTATGATATCTTGTCCTCGAATATGAAATCTTGCCTGAAATTGATATCTTGCCTTGAATGATGCATACTGCCATGACATGCATGATTGATAGCTTACAAGTCTTTATGACTTACCCTTTCCCTTTTATCGCTGCTTTAGATCTTAGCAAGACAGTCCTGCTCGATGACTCGCGGTGTTGCAGTGCTTTGTGCCCTTTTGTGCGCCGATGTTTTGAAGAGGTGGTTTAGATGCCCTCTTTCCTTTGTTTTATATTTTGTAAGGACGACGGGTTAAGCAAGTCAACTAGACTATGCTTGGGTATTTGTGTAGAACTTGTTTGTAAATCTTAATCGCTAGTAGTTTAATACTTGTAGTACTGTAACCTTTGTGTGCAGATTGTGTGTCAGCCGAGCTTGATTAACTTGTTATTATTCCTCCACGCATTAGTCTTCCAATGCATCCTATTAGCTTTTCTTGTCTTTGAACTGTTAGCTTGTTCCTGCATGTAGTGTCGCCGAAGACTTGTTATAATTGTTTAACTGCTTATCGTGCTTAAAAGTTTTAAAATATCCCATTGCTAGTCGAGGCGTGTTGCGACTAATGTTAAGGCCACGCCGTTTTTGTGAATTAAGTCCTTGCATGTTTAATTGCCTACTTGTTTCCTCCTTATTTAAGGGTCCGACCTCGGTCCCATCTCGTCCCGGCCGGGTCGTCACGCTTGGTATCGAGCCTCGTTAGCTATGCGTGATAGGTTCCATGGCCTAGTTGGGTTAATTCTTGTGTGAATCATGACGCTGAGTGTTCTCTTTCGTGCCTTATTGGCAAATTCTTTGTTAATGAATAGGACTTAGAATCCTAAGTTCATTGTAATCTAGATTTCGTGAATACGTTGTTCGTGCCGAGGAATACACCTTTCACCCGCTTTTACTTTCTGCTAGCTTATACCAAGAGTGTGTGTGTTACTTTTAGAGCTATTGTTTCTTGTCCGTTGTGAGTGATCTTATAAGTCAGTTGTTGATTCCGAGCGCATCATCGTGGTGTCCAAGAGAGCCTTTGAACATGTTACATCTTCAGCGGCGTGGCTAAGCCTCCCGTAGTACCTAGTGTATTCCTTGATTCCTACATAAATATATATATCTTCTCAGAGTGCCTAATCGTGAGTACTTGATCAGATAGTGTCGTGAATTAGAGGACTCTTCCTGCTTCGATTATTGAGATTGAAGGGATACCCTAATGCTCAAGGTATCGTTGTGGTTTCAAGTTGAGACGGTGAGTACCCGATAGGTGATCGCACGATCGATGATTGGTTAATCGTTAGCTCGCTTAACGCCTTGACCCAAAGTGATTTGAGGTTTTCTAGCTAATAACTATTTGCTAGCCAAGGACTATTAAGTTATTGTCTTGTACCGTTATTCGACTAATGCATTAGTAGAGTATTAGCATATTGTAAAAGGATTTATCCATCATTAGTGAATCGTTAAGGGTATGAATGTTCCATACATGGTATACTTGCATGGTAGACTAAAATACTATGTACATGATATTGATTTCCATGCCTAAGTGTAATTATATTATATGTGCATGAGACCTTCATAAAGGATGCTCTTATGTGAATTGTAACTCCTCCCGCATCCTAAACGACTAAGCTAAGTCACTGAGGGCCCCCGACTTGATTATCAAGAGGTATTCGTCAGAGAACTAGAATGGTATATGATATAGGAATTGACCGAACCCATGACCAATCGGAATGAAATTGAAAGTGTCATCTTGTTTTACTTGTGCAAATATGTGCAACGTGTATATTGAAATCATGCTATGAATAAATTGAACCTGTTTCATGATCGAATGAATTGCCTGGTATTGAATGCCTTCTTTGAAAGGCGAATATGTGGTCCATGATGATTGACTAACTTGATTTTATTGTTAGGACGCTAGATCCTATAGATGTTGTTGGTGACCGAATAATTTAGTTAGTCCGGGAAAACCTTTGTTGGAAGTTGTTAGCTTGGTGCAACTATTGCACGCGTATTCGAGTCACCTGCTTAGTTGATAAAGAAGAATTTTCACCTCATTGTCCACGCTTGTTGGAACCTAGTAAACCTCGATAATGTCCTTGAATCCCCGTCAAGAGTCAAGATGACTCGACTTTTGAAATCAATGGGAGATGATATTTAAGCATTTTTTCCCTCGCCGCCTCCGCAGACTGCTTTCTCCATGACCCGTATTTTGTATACAACTTCTACCTTTATCGAGCTCAACTATTCGACTCACACCACCGCTTTGCAAATGCTTGTCCTCTTCTTGCCTTGTCCTTGTAGCACGACTTTGGGACTACACATTGCTTCCCGACCGAGAATTAGAGTTTTATGTTGAACTATTGCCGTGGACCTCGCTATATCTAGAACACCTACGTAATAACTCACTGAGTTGTGAGAATTGAAAGAGTAGTTGCAAGAACCTCAAGATAGAGAGTTCATTTAACCGAGGGTGTCCCATGGTGCACCTGTATTGTTTGTGGAAAGAATGTGGTAGTTTACCACTTTGTATAGACTATCGACTTTGAACCGTAATACTATCAAGAATATGTATCCCTTGCCACGCATTGATGACCTCTTTGATCCACTTCGGTTCGCTTGTTTATTCCAAGTTTGACATGAGGAGCGGCTATTACGGTTGAAGGTTAGAGCGAGGATGTCCCTAAGACAGTTTTTCGCACGCCAGCACGCCACTTGAGTCGTTGTGATGCCGTTTGGGGTCCAACGCACCTCAGCTTTGATGGACCCGAGGAATAGGGTTTTTCATGAATATCTTGATAGCTTTGTGGTTGTGTTTATTGATGATATCCTCGTACTCCAAGTCACGAGAGGAGGTTGACTACGGCACCTATCCTAGCATTGCCTAGTGTTTCAAGAACCTTGTGATTTTTTTATGCCTCGTTAGAAGGCTCAAGTTACGGTTGTGCCATGGATTCTCATTTGCCATTAAGCAATTCGCTTTTATAACGCTTACCGGCCTTGTATTGAAATGACGCCATACGAGGCTTATTAGAGATAGATTGCTTGCAGTCTAGAGTAAGAAGAGCTAGCCACGGACAACCGGAGACAGCGACTTAGAAATTCGAGTTGGCGACTCAGATTCTTGAAGGTCGCCCGCGGAACTAAGCGATTGGGAAGAAATGTAAACTTTCACCTAGATTCATTGACCCATTCGAGATCCTAGAAAGGATTGGAGCTTTGTCGTATCGGTTAGCATTGCCGCCTTCGTTATCGAATGTTCACGATGTATTCCATGTCTCGATGCTACGCGAGTATTTGATAGAGGAATCGCATGTCCTTGCTTACGATGAGATTTCATTCGAACCCGATCCATCTTATGATGAAAGACCATGAGGATTCTTGTTACTAAGGAGCAAATATGAGAACGGCGGAATTCGTTAGTAAGTCTTGTGAAAGAATTATGATATTGAGGAAGCCACGCGGGAGACCGAGCTTGATATGCGAGAAATACCCCTTTCTACTGCCGAGCTCAGGTAAGAATTTAGGGACTAAATTCCTTTAAGTGGGGAGGATGTGAGAACCCAAACCCATTACTTGTATTACTTGTTCTATGCCCTAATAACGTGCTTGTTTCTCGCGTTAACATGATTAGATATCTCTTTAGTCCACGCCCGACTTAGATATCGTTATTGCATTCCTTATCGCTTGATTTCCTTCTATGCTTAGCATACCTTCCGTTACGCCTCGTGTGTTGCCTTGGCCTTGGCTCCACCGACCGAGACTTGTTGTGGTTTGCATCCGTCCATAGATGACCTAGAACGCTCACCTTGACCATAGTAAACTTGTTGGGAAGTTTAGAAACCTTCTTGCCTTGTTTTGCCTTTTAGCGATTTCACCCTTCTCCCGTTTTGCGCGTATTTCGGACGTGTGAATTGTTCCTTGAGTTCCCGGACTTGTATTCAAGTCATAACCATGATTTAACAAGCCTATTCCATGCCCAAGTTACCCTAGTTTAATTGACGTTTGATCCGGGTTTGATTCAACCAATCGCCGCTTGACTCGAGCCTTGTCCTACCTTCCCGGTGATGTCCGGGTGTGTTTCGACATGTTTTGAGTTGTGTTAGACCCTAGAATGGTTACCCATGAGCTTGGGACCATTTAGGACTTGTTTAGGTCTAGTTTTGAGGCCCCGAAGTTCAGCGGCCGCATGG